>CAHIKZ030004982.1:0-600000 GCA_903632075.3 Acanthosepion pharaonis | reverse complement strand
TTCACTGTGAATTTGTAATAAAAGAAAAAAGTCTGCTTATTTTTTTTCATGTTGATTGCATTATAGTTTAAAAAAAAATTATCAAGTTATTGACGTGGAAAGATAATAAAATGAGTAAATCATGTAAATATATAAAATCTTTCAGAAGTTACAAGGGAAACTGAATTTAAAAACAAAAATTGATCAAATAATATAACTGCAACTCAATTTTTGCTCCCCCCCCCCAACATCACATGTTTACCCTGCTTTCATTCCTATGATGCTTTTATCCACTGTAAACTTAAAATTCACCCAGTAAGGATCACTTGAAATGTTAGTTGACAGTGTTAACAAATCAACATGCATCTATACTTTCAGCCTGTATTTTATTGATTTCTTATAGATGCTGTCTATATATATATATATATATATATATATATATATATATATATAAAAAAAAGAATGAACAGTAAGATATATAATCTGGTGTTCTTATAGATATTTTTATTTTTACAAAATAGTGCTCAATGTAAATTTACAGAGCATTAATATTATAAATTAATTTATTTAAAATATGTTTTTTTTTTTTTTAATATTTTCTAACCATGTTTCAAAATGGAAGCTAAAAGCTATTTTAATTTTGTAATTAAATTAGACATTAGTTCCATTTCATCCTCAAATTTTGGAGTAACTTAAAATTTTAAAAAGTTATCCAAAATTGCTTGAGGATGAAATGGAACTAATGTCTTTAATTTAATTACAAAATTAAATTTGTAGCTTTTAGCTTCATTTTGAAACATGGTTAGAACTGTAGCTTAAAAAAAACATATTTTAAATAAATCAATTTATAATATATATATATATATATATATATACACTTTTTGTTATTTTTATAGATACAAATATTTAAGTAAATTCTCTGTTTATAATAAACAGTATTAACTACATTTGGCCTGGCGTTTTTTGAAATCATGGGAAATTTGTTGTTTGGCTAACCAGACACTTCCTCTGTAGCTAAATGGTATAGCACATCAGACTAAATGACAATTCCGTGTAGGATACAGGATTGATTTCTGTCGGAGGATACACATTTTCTATGAAATTTCTCAAGCATTCAGGCAGGTAAATGTAGCTAATACTGTTTATTATAAATAGCATTTATTTAATATTTGTATCTATAAAAAATAACATAAACAGAAAATATATTAAAATAATTGTCAAACTTAGTCCATTTTATATATATATATATATATATATATATATATATATATATATATATATATATATATATATCAAATTGTGCTGGATTTCAGGAATGAAAGAAGCTACTCATGAGGTGTAGGGTTGATGCATGTTTTATATTGACTTTTATTTTATTTTTTTTTTATAGTATATTTTGCATTGGCTTGCTCAAAATTTAAGTTACTTGTAACTTTTTTTTTTTTTTTTTTTTGAAATCAACCTCTTATATTTTCAAGTTGTAATGCATGTGAAAAATAGTTTCATATATTCATGAAATAAGATTGTTTTCACAATGTTAAATGCATATTTATTTTTTTTTAAACTGAAAATATTCTAATTTAATTTCTATTTCTATTTAAATTTTTATTTTCTCTTTGTTCATAGGAAAATGAAAAGTATTAAATTTGGTACCAATGTAGATCTTTCTGATGAAAAGAAATGGAGGCAACAGCTGCATGAACTCACTAAGTTACCAGTATTTACAAGGGTAAGTTTGAGAGTGTTTACATAATTTGATACATAATTATGACTGATAATAATTTTAAAAATCCATTACCTACTAAAGTAGAGCTTATATGTGCACACACAATTTGGTAGCAAAAATGAATTCAAACAGGTTTTAGGTTTTATGAAAATAGACTGACAAGTTTTGTCTAATTTTTTTTATTGCATTTTTCCAGTTTGTGTATAGATCAAATTTATGAAGAAACAGTCTAAAATTCATAATATCTTTTTGACCATCTCTGATCATTATCAAGAATGCATGTCTTTAGGAATGATACCTTTCTAATTTAAGTATGTGCATCACACATAAGTAACATATTTAGGACAGTTTGTAACTACTTTGTGTGTGTGTGTGTGTACACACAGTTTTGTTCATGAGAGGTGACATGAATTATCACAGTTCAAATAAGGCATGATAATAGGTGCCAGATGGATAGGAAATTCTGTTTCTGGAATTGCTCAGGATATTTAACATGCCATGATGCTATGTGTATACTTATAATAACTGTTGAAAGGCATGAACATCTGCCTTTGTACAGTGGCTAACTATGAACCCTTAATTGATCATGACCAGAAGTGTCTGTCTAGAATTGTTTATGTTCATGAACAAGAAGCACTGGTTCAGATTACATCAGCATTCAATTCTGTGGATAACTATTAAAGTGATATGTCTCAAGATCTCTCCAGAAGTATTCCAACCACTTGTGAAATCGGTTGCTGCACTGTGTCAGACTAGAAGGAGCTTACATGATACTGGGCACGTATCCTATGACTTTATAGTAGGCCGATGAAAGAAATTTGTAAAAGACATATTTATAGTATATTATTTAACCATTTGTGACACTGGCAAACGGAAAGAAAGGGGTTAAGTTAAAAACATAGCTTGGAATGAAACAAGAAGGGTTAAAGAATAGTGATGGACAGACTGAGAGAAGGAAAGGGGATTTCTTTTTATTTGCAAAGTTTGTTTCTTTTTACGGCAGAGATACTTTGAAGAAAAGTGATTCTGTTACAAGATATTACCACTAAAGCCGTATGGCAATATTTAGCTGACAGCTGATTAATGAGGCGGCTTAAAAAGCACTGGTTACGTAAACATAATCTAAGTGGAATAGATAAAATTTGGTCTGTAACCAAATCAAGGGAATAGTTTCTTTGTGTAAAGACCCAGGACCCAATGATAATTTTAATTAATGACCATAAACTAAGCCATGCCACATGTTGAGAGCCAGATTGGTTGAAAGACAACCAAGGTGACAAGCGCAGGTGAAATACCAAGAAAGACAGGAATTGCCTACATGCATTGAGAAGTGTTAGTGCAAGGCACAAATTAGAGAAGGAAGTTGGGTAGATTTATATCCTGTAACCGCTACCCATTGGAAAAGAGGTCTCTCCAAATTTGGAAGTATAATTATCGAAAGCCAGACAACAAGGAGGCCCTTGTTGGAGATAGGAAACCACCGAGTCACTATGCCCCATGCCAGTTTTGGATGGAAGTCAATATAAGCAGAATATTGAGATGACCGAGACAGAAGTTCCAGATGACAGACGAGAGAAACCACTCTACTGATTCCCACATGAATTACTGCCAGAAAGAACCTCCGACTCAAGCCTTGTTCCAGACTTAGCCAAGTTGAGCATAGTATCTCAGTAAAATGCAAAGTGTGTAGGGTTAACATTTTGTACACAGAACCAATTCATTGTATAAAAACAGTATTTAAATTTTCATAGAACTAGACCCTGAAGAACTCTTGTCTTTTCATCTGCAAGGACATTTTTTTGTTAAATTCTTTTGTGACATAGCTTTGCCTCGAACAGACCAACATTACATTTGCTGACAACAATTTGAGCTTTCCAGCTTTGTGATCAAACAGCACAGCATAGGCAGATTAATGGTTTAGGCTAGAATGACCAACAGCAGCGTTTGACCAAGGTCTGTCAGAAAAGTGTTCTAATTAGAAGCATGAGAAAAATGTTAAAAATCAGAATTTTTGAACACAAGAGTTGGATTATCCTTTAGGGTAATGTAGGTTGCAACCTAGGACCCCTCAAGCTTTTATAAAAACAATAATTTTAATTTTGTAGATGTTATAACTTCTAAATGTTTTCATAAACTGATATATATATTATATAAACTCATTTATTTCACTGCAGGAAGTAAAACATGGAAAAGAATGATTTAGTTTGTTTCATTGGGTTTCAAGTAGATAACATGTTTGATTTTAGTTCAGAATATTTCAATTTTGGAAATTTTTATGAAGAATTTTCTAGATAGTTTCATAAACTGAAATGATATCAATATGACAAACTCATTTATTTTGGTCACATTGATAATTATAGGGTTTGATTGATTTCCTGTGTATTTATATTTCCTGTCCTATCTGTAGTGGGAAGGGAGGTAAATGAACTTAGTAAATTTAGGATTAATTACTTCCCTTAATTTTAATTTTGTGAACATTCTCTTACAATATGGATTTTTTATTTCTTAATCTGACATTTTTATTACTTTTTTTTTATTACTTATTAGTGGATACTCATTTGAGTAGACACTCCGTTTATTTATTAAACAGTATATTTATTTATTTTCACCTACTGGCTTGAATATTCGGGAAATCGTGATGGGTGGTTTAACTGAAAAACTGACTTTTTTTAGTTTCATCTTCACACTGTGAAACTGCATCGAAATTTTTTATGAAACTGAAATCATTTGATTCTTTAAGTGCTATCACTACTGAGTGACCATATCCAAAGAAACACTATTGAAAAAGACTTTAGGTGTTAATAAAATTTAATTTTGTCAACATTTTATACCATTGGAAGGGAAAAAGATCAAAGAAAAATGTTAAAAACATTTAATTTTAGGAAAATAAATGTGAAATCTGTTTACAAAAGAAATAAAAAAAAAAAAATGAAATATGACATGACACTTGGAAATCATAGAATGTTTTCAAACAGAAAAAAGGAAATATGACACTTGGAAATCATAGAATGTTTTCAAACAGAAAAAAGGAAATATGACACTTGGAAATCATAGAATGTTTTCAAACAGAAAAAAGGAAATATGACACTTGGAAATCATAGAATGTTTTCAAACAGAAAAAAGGAAATATGAAATCACTTGGAAATCATAGAATGTTTTCAAACAGAAAAAAGGAAATATGACACTTGGAAATCATAGAATGTTTTCAAACAGAAAAAAAGGAAATATGAAACTTGGAAATCATAGAATGTTTTCAAACAGAAAAAAGGAAATATGACACTTGGAAATCATAGAATGTTTTCAAACAGAAAAAAGGAAATATGACACTTGGAAATCATAGAATGTTTTCAAACAGAAAAAAAATATGAAATATGAATGTTTTCAAACTTGAAAAATCATAGAATGTTTTCAAACAGAAAAAAAGGAAATATGAAACTTGGAAATCATAGAATGTTTTCAAACAGAAAAAAAGGAAATATGACACTTGGAAATCATAGAATGTTTTCAAACAGAAAAAGGAAATATGACACTTGGAAAAACAGAAAAAAGGAAATCATAAATCATAGAATGTTTTCAAACAGAAAAAAAGGAAATATGACACTTGGAAATCATAGAATGTTTTCAAACAGAAAAAAGGAAATTTGACTTGATGTCTGAAATCTGTTTCAGTTTTCAAACAACAAAATAGCGTATAAAAATAAAAATAGTTTCCAGTTTTGTCTTAATGTTAAGTCAGATTTTTTGTAAGGGTTTTCTAGTAAGCCAGTAGTACACCAATCATGAGATGAAGTTGTTGTAAATGAGAAAAATGAATATATATTTTTTTTTTTAATAAATAAATTTGTTTTTTTATCTAGAGACTGCACCTAAATTAGATATTAAGAATAATTAAAATATTTCCAGATATTCAAGACTCTAGTGTTTGTCTTCTACAAATAAAATTGTTTCTATCTAGCAAATGCACCTAAAATTAAACATTAAAAAAATAAAGTAAGTTTTAATCTCAGTTTTAAAATGTGTATATTTTCAAAACTAAGTCATTTTTTTTTTTTAAAACCCAAAGTAAAAATTATTCTTTTTTTAGTCACATTTCATGCCTTAATATAATAATACATACTTATTTTCTATGGCAGGCCATAAGTGTAAATACAAATTATCAGTATTTCTGGATATAAACAGGAGAATTTTTTACCTCTAAATAAAATAATTAATCTCTTGAAAACCAGTGTCAAACAGTAGTTTCAATAATTTGAATTTTTTTTTTTTTTCCTTTTCTTTTTGCTTACTTTATAATTTTTGAAGGAATTTGCTTCCATGGGTAAGAGAAAAAAATGAACATCTTCCTGATTGTAATTTAAGGTGTCTTCTAATTGAGTGTACAATTTCAAGAATATTGCTAAAGATTGGTCACTTTGATTTTGCAAAACAAAGTAATTTAGTCTCGGAAAAAAATATATTTCGCATTTTTGGCTGTTTGGAGCAAAAATACCATTTTTAACTCCCTGTAAAAAAATAATTCAATGAATAAAAGCACATATAAATTACATATTTAGAAAGATTATTTTATTTTCTTTCCAACCATATGAATACTTTTAAGATTGAACCAGAAATACATGAGAAATTGCGAGTTGAATGGACTAAGTTGCAAATTTATCAATCTCAAATGAAATCCGATATTGACTGAAAATGCTATCATTACACAAGAAAATGAATGGCTTCCTTAGAAAGCAAAAATACTAAATTAAAAACTGAATCAAAAACCACAGTATAAGGGGGGTGGACACAGAAACTGATACCAAAACATAAATTGCCAAACCGACCAACTCTACTGTCACTAGATCTGATGTGTTTTGACCTCTTGGCTACAGAATGTATCAATGACCAAGCAAAGTTGAATAGTTCTTTTAAACGCATATTTTTCTCTGACACTTGAAACAGGATACAAAACTGAGTAAATATGTCTAATGTAAATAAAGCAATTTGTAAAGGAAGGGATGGATTTTTTATTTATAAATGAATGAATGAATTGATTTTCCTTAAACTGTACATCTTTTATATGTAGCACAAACATTCAAGATAAATTGTGCATTAGAATTAAATATTAAAAAATGCAATAATTAGAGAATTCAAGACATTGATAGTTGGGGTGTAAAAGGAATGTCTACCATATTTTCATTTATTTTTTTCCCTTTTTATATTTGGAAGGCTTCTTTAAAAATGAGCTTGTGTACTTGGTTAAGGAGTACATTTTTATTTTATTAGTAATATTTTTAAAACGGCTTTTGCTATTTATTTTTAAAGAAATGAAGCATTTTTTTATTTCAACTGAAGTATCGTTTTATTTGTCTTATTTCTTCCAGGTTGTGTCAGCAGCAAATCTATTAAGCCATGTTGGTCATATAATCCTAGGAATGAATACTGTACAGCTGTATATGAAAGTCCCTGGTTCACGTACACCAGGTATGTTTAATTTTGACCAGTAAAATATGAATATTAAAAGAAAAAGTTAACTCTACATAAAATATTGGTTTAAGTTACTATTTCCTCAAACATAAAATTTGTCCATCTGGTGTTTGTCAAATATTAACTATTTAAAATGTCATGTTTATTTTTTTTTATTTATTTATTTTTTCTTTGATAGGACATCAGGAAAATAACAATTTTTGTTCTGTGAACATTAACATTGGCCCAGGTGACTGTGAATGGTTTGCTGTACCAGATCAATATTGGGGTGTTATAAATTCATTATGTGAAAAGTAAGTTTGAAACTTTTTTTTTTTTTTTACTGTTAGCAGATATAATAATCAACTTTTAATATACTTTCTAATAGTTTTCTTGCATAATTTTCAATGTTAAAAATAAAGCATTGTAATTATTTCTATTATTAAATGTAACTTCTAAGATTTTAGATCAATCTGTGATCCCCAATATTTGATAAATTTTGTGGTATTCAAATATCAATGTAAGAAATAATTTCATAAAATAATAGTAATTTAAAAAAAAACTCTTTTTAATTAGTAATAAATATTCAATCTCTAGCTTAGAGAGAAAAGAAGAAATCTTCATTTTTAAAATTACATTTTTTTTTCCTTCTAAAATAGTATTTTTTATGAATATATACAAGGCTATATTTTATTCAGTCTTATTTTATCAATTTCCTTAACATTCAATAATGTTCAAAACTGATATATATAATATTTAATCTGTATAATAATAAAATTATAGGGAAGTTTTCATGCTTTAATTTTAGCTATGATTTGGTTTCATTATTGAAATAATGTTTTTCAGGAATAATGTGAATTATCTGTGGGGTTCTTGGTGGCCTGTACTTGAGGAATTATATGAAGCCAATGTTCCCGTGTATCGATTTATTCAAAAGCCTGGTGATCTGGTATGGGTCAATGCTGGCACTGTCCATTGGGTGCAAGCTATTGTGAGTATCTCATGTCATCATATCTATATCTTATTAACATGAGTACATCAATTACTAACCATCCAAGCCATGGGCTAACCATCTGTAAAGGTAATGTTAAGTGGTGCAACTATATTCCTTGACATTGTGGAAATGCCAGAACTATATCAGTGTCATGTACTCTGACATCTGTTGAGTCAGTGTAAACAGATAAGTTTTTATATATATATATATATATATATATATATATATATAACGCATACACTAAATTTCACCTAATGCAAGACTTGAGAGTCACTGTTAAAATGGTTATGGTGAATGGGATGTGATATAAGAGAGGAGGCCATAGAAAGTGAAGATTATGAGGGTAAGGAGAATGGATAATGACTTCAAGTGGTTAAGATAGTAGTTTTCATGAAAGTATTCTGTTCCACAAAGTAGTAGTTTTAGGGGAAAAGCTGTCTTTCTCTTTGCATATGCAGAAAATGAGGGCAATTCAGCTCCATGGAAGTAGCATGGTGTCTTCTAGCTGTAATGATCTGAAATAGTGGAACTAAAGAATGAAGATTTGCTATGGAAATAGCAACAGAGTAGCAATATGCTTGTGATGTCTGTAGGGAAAGAGGTTGCAGTGTGGAAAATAAATTTTCTTTGCATAAATGATTCTGAACTATATCAAGACTAGAAAGTAAGGATTAAGTAGCTCCAGCTCAGATATGGCAGTAGTACTACATTTTTAGTCTGATCTGACTCTTGCATGACAGAAAGATTAAGCTACTTGTGTTAGAATCTGTTGACCATTTTTCCAGCATTTTTAGTAATTGGTTTCACTTGTGGTTTGAAGTAAATTTGTGACCCAATGGACATTTGTGAACCATGGAACCACATTGAGAGTAGAATTATTCATTGACTGGAGAAAATTTTGTCTGATTGGTGATGAAACAACGCTAGTTTTGGTTTTTGTGGTAATGAAAGTTGCAAGCCAGTTTCTTCCCCATGAAACAGAGGTGAGATTATCTGCAAGGCTCCAATTATCTTGATTTTTAGAAGTGCATCCATAAACTGATATTATCTGCATAAATATACTTACTGGTGATCTAAAAATGTTCCTAGGTAAATCATTAATTAAAATCGGAAACGGAGTAGGACTGAGGAGAGTGCATTGATCTCATGTGGTTCTAATGACTTTTATAGATTTACCTGAGATAAAGGACTTGATTCTGTAAACTTTTCCAGGGGTACCATAGCTGGAGAGTTTGTGAAGGAAACCCTTATGCCACACTTTGTCAAAAACTTTTGAGATATCTAAGGCAGTCTGTTGATGAAGCTACCATTGAGTGCTTCACTGATTCTAAAGTTAATAAGTTTTTTTTCAGGCAGTTTCTGGTAAAGTAAATAAATTCCTCCTTGTTGATAATTGACTCAAAGAGATTATTAATGACACTAAGCAGATTGATTAGGCAATATTACACTGAAGATTAACACTTGCCAACATTCTTGAAAATGGGGAAAACAGCTGACAACTTTCATAGATTTGAGAAGCGTTTCTCTTTTAGGAAAACTGACATAAATTACCAGAGTTCAAATGAGGCATGATATTTAGTATGAGATGGATGGGACATGTCAATTCTGAAATTGTTGGGGATATTTCATGTTTTGATATATAGTTCCACATGTATACTTGAAATGCCTGATGGAAGGCATTATTGCCCATTGTAGTACCTGACCATGTGTCCTTAATAATCATGACCAGAAGTGTCTGGCTAGCTACTATGGATTATGGAAACAGAAGACCAACCAGGGTGTCCTTGTTAACACTAGGCACAGCACCTTACCTAGGCTTGTCACTAATTGGACTGTGGAGAGCTGCCAATTTGTGATGTGTTTCTATGAGTTACAGTTCTAATTGTCGACAAAGCATCAGGCAGCCTGGTGGTGGTTTCATAATGGTGAAGGGAATGTTCCCATAGCATGTTGGGCACCTACTGGTTTATCTAAACATGTAGTTTGGGACTTTTTTCGCCTATTAGATATCTCCATGTATCTCAACAATGATGAGTTATTCCAGCAGCATAATATTCTATAATCAGGTCTACATTTCCTAGAATTGGGTTAGAAAAAAAATAATTCTGGAAACATTCATATTTGGCCACCAAATTTGCATGCTAGATCTTGAACCTACAGGTCTATGAAACAACTATTGGGATGGCATGACAGCATCTCTCCAGAGGTCATCCACATTGAGTTGCTGCACTTTGCCAGCTTAGAAGGAATCCTACATGACACTAAGCACATTGGCATATCTGTGGCTTTTATCTTGTCTGCTATCTAGTGTTCTTATTTTTTTTTTTTTTTTATAGAGAAATGTGATGATAAATGGTACAACTGTTTTATTGATTCAATGTTTGATACTTTTATTTCTGAAGCTTAGCCTGGCAGAAGGCTGGTAGTGAGGCATCCAGTAACTATCAAATTCACTACATTATGAAATAATTCTTTAAAATATGCTTACTAAATTTATATACTGTGGTAGGCACCCTAAAATGTATATTAGGTGGAAAAATTATTAGTATAATTAGCCTTAAGTTAGAAAAATATTGGTTTCAGAAACAAAGTTAATGACAAATTATAAAAAATTTTGATATGTTCATCAAATGAAACAATAGGATTTTCTTTTCTTTTTTATTGATAACTGCAGTTTTGATTATTATTTTTATTTTATTTTTTGTAGGGTTGGTGCAATAATATTGCATGGAATGTTGGACCATTAAATGCACTTCAATTTAAACTGGCATTGGATCGCTATGAATGGAATAAATTGCAAGCCTATAAGTCCATTGTTCCTATGGTTCACTTGTCATGGAATTTGGCAAGGAATTTGCATATATCAGAACCCATGTTATTTGAAGTTATAAAGTAAGTCTCAAGTTGATATTAAATTAATTTTTTTTAATAGAGGTCTTGCAATGTATTTTTTTTACTCCCATGATTTAAAAATAACTCCTATGAATATTTTTCAATAAAGTTGTTCATTTCAGTTCAGTCCATGGTTTTGTTGTTGGAAATATTGGAACACTATCTTCTCTATCAAAGAAATTCTTCTTTTATGTTAAAATTTTGTAAAGTGTTTAATTTTCCATTTCTCAGTTATGTAATTCTCTTATCCTTTGCTTTGTGGATTGCAGTGGTTGTGTGGGTGGTATAATGGATAGCGGCTCAGATTTGAGAAAAGAGAGCCAAGTTCTAATTCCAGTTGAGTTTGTTCACTTAAACACAAATATTCAGATTGTTAAGCATCTGAAAAATAACTTTTTTTTTTTTTTGTTTTTTGTTTTTAAGTAAAAGTAATGAAATTTATTTGATTTATAAGTATTGATTCACAATATCAAAACCAACACAAAAATCACAAATTTAAAGAAACAACAAATTAGTTCAATCTCAATAAATATGAGTAAGTAAAATATTTTAAAGAAAATCAAACTTTAATAATTGAGAAATTAGCAATTTTCAAATCTCTTCTCTAAATCTCCATTGTCATACAACATTGTAAGGTGCTTGGTGTTCCCCAGGGTAAGACACATTAATTATTGAATAAATGTTTATACTGAGAAAATGAACGTTCTGGTAACTGGCATCCATATGACTTAATTGGAAATCTGTTCTTATTTGCATTCCAAAATATTGAGATGTTAAAAGTATTTGGTAAGTCATTTTGGTAATTCACATAAATTTGGAATTATTCTAGAAAATCAGTAGAAGTCCTTAATGGCAGCAAAACTATCATGGTGGCATATAGGTATCTAGGATCAAACAAACAAGTTGCCTTGTAAAAGTTATATATACAGTGGGGCATCCAGGTATTCAGTTTTGAAAAAGATCTGTGCTAAAAAAATCTTGAAAATTTGATATGGCCCTCTTCCTCTCTGTGTTTTCTAGTTCAGATAGAAGAAAGTCAATTTCTAGAGCAAATATTAATTTAGATGTATCAGTATGCAAATATTGTTTTACATCCATCACGTTATATACAACACCTGCAAGTTGAGACTTAGTCAAAAAATCTGTTATTGAATGGGTGCAGTTCTCATTTATAAAATGCAGATTCAGGCATAAATTATGGTAAGATTACTAATTCTAGAATCATGTCTACTGCAAGGCCACAACTCTTTTCTTAATCCTTCATAAAATTGTCCATAGGATGAGTGATATTTCACTGCAATTAAACCAGGAATTCCATCTGGTTGCCACTGGCACAGGAGGCAGTTTCACTTGTTCCTTAGGCAGGGAACCTTCAGGCCATTTTAAGTATCGCTGTTTTCAGCTAGGCTTTTTTTTAAAAAGGATTATGACGAAAGTAGTGATTAGTCCTCAGATTTAAAATATGTGCTAAGTACAACACACAGTAACTGTTAACAAACATATTTGATAAAACTTCCCTATAAGGCCTTTTAAAAATAGGCTGAAGAACCTGTGACAAATGCAATATCCTCAAATTCAATATCAGCATGAGTTATGGCTTGATGCATGCCTGACTTACAGTTTGATGACTGCATTCTGTTAGGTTTACAGCATCAATAAGAAATGATTCCCTATGAATACTTGCAATCACATTCAAATCACTGGTCATGACAGTTGTTTTGTCTGCTATGATGCTGACAGATGGATTAGCAAACATGGCTTTCAGGGCAGCAAAGTGATAAACAATTTGGGCAGATGAAATTGCCTAACACAATTGACACTTGGAATAGTACCACCTTCCTTGCAATGCTTTAATATGAATGGCCTCATTTTGTCAATTTTGTGTAGGGAGATGTCAAAGTGCACAAAAAAGCAAGGACAAAATCATTGTGTATTTTTAGACTTGAACAAAGTTGTAACTTGTCTGTTTTACTTGAGATAACATTTTGGAACACATTTTTGCCAAATGAATTTTTGATTCCATCTTTGATTGTCTCAACCCTAAAAATGTCAGACAAAATTTGCAAAGTAACACATTTTCTTTTGCATAAAAATTGCCAGGAAATTGTTATATTCTGGCTTTTGTACAAATTTTAGATGTTGAATTCATTTGTTTTTAATTTTTTTTTTTTTTTTTTTTTTTTTTTTTAATAAAATGCTGTTCAAAAATTTTTTTTCCTTTATTTCTAAATTGTGTAGTTGAGTTTCTTCTAGGCACTGTGATAGCATTTTTCTTTCATCATAAAACTTTACAAAATAAATTTTTTAGAACTGTTCATTTGTTTTAGTTTAAGTCTACATTCATTTCTTCCAGATCCATTTGATTTTCACAAACTCTACAAGATTCTAAACAACTTGTAACCTTGTTTTATTATTTGTTAAACTTAGTGTTGATCCTCATATCCCTTGCCCTTCCAATTTCTACATCAACACTATTTGTCTATCCTCCCACTTTGAAGGTTTATTAAAAATTTTAACAACAAAATTGCAGAGGCAGTTATTTATTAAATTTTGAAAGAATAAAAGAGAAGGAATTTGAAAAAAAAAATCAAATGATTAATTTATTTATTATTGAAAATTACATGGAAAAAAAAATTTTCAGATTTGTGAATCTGTCTACAATCACAGAAAAATTGGTCCCCATATTACAATCCAAAATATGTTTTGGCTTTAATCCACAAGGGGTTGGTAAGCTGTAAAAAACAAATATCAATCAATTGTGTATTGCAGACCTGTTACCTTTGGCTGAAGAAATTAGTTTGGTTTAATTTTCATTATTTGGGCCTAATTTTTTTTTTTCCATATTTTACCATACATTTTCTTACAATTTTTATACAGATGCACTCAAATATCTAACCATCCAATTCTGTTTTGTGTTAGTGCTTCTTTTTTATGTTATTTATAAACTGATAATAGTTTTAATGATCATATTTCCCTTAAGTTTATTTAAAACACTGCTTCTCAACCTTTTCTTCCTTGTGACCCATTTTTGGTATCAAGAAAATTTAAGGCCCACATAAACAAAATAGAAATTTCATGTCACAGGAAATATATTTTATTTATGAAAGAAAAATATATTTATATTATTTACACTTTTTTGAACTGTTGTCCTCATCTTTATTGACATATTCTTGACATTTCAGCAGTTGTACATTCCGACCTTCAGGTGATTAAAATTTTGAACTGAACTTTTTATTTCATCTATGGAGGTAGATTGTTCTAGTTCCATGTACTGTGGTGTGCAACAACTGAAATGTTGTGAATATGTTAATAAAGATGAGGACAACAGTCTAAACAATGTACATAATTACAATAGCTCATCTCAGAAATATAGACAGATATTGAAACAAAATGTAGTAGAAAATATAAATCATGACTAATGGCTACACTGTTCCTAGTGCCTCCAAGCTCATTTAAAATATCTCTGGCCCATTTTTGGCACTAAGGGCTCACATTGAGAATCACTGTTAATCCAGGAAAAATCAAGTTGTATGAAACATTCAAATCGCTAAAATTATTATTTCCATTGGCTGTTTTCTTGAGTTGCTGTTTGATAAAACTTAAGAAGTCTTACTTTAGATGAAGGAAGTTTTTCTTAATAGTTATTGAGCATAAACATTTTTCTGAGTATGTGAAGAGTATTCATGAGCACACTCTTTTATATCTCAGATAATGATGGGTTTCCAGGAATTTTTTTTAATGTATCAATAATCAGTATCTTTCTTTTTTTTTTTTTTTTTTTTTTTTTTTTTTTTTGAGTTATTTTCAGAGCTACTATTGGAATACTGGTTGTTTAAATGCCACATGTTTGTATTTTTCTGAATGGGAAATGTTATAATGTTGGCATATCTTCCAATTCAGGTATTTCCCTGTATTTTAATTTGTTTGGGGCTAGAATAGAACACTCGTGGTCAATGGTTTCCCCAGTGTTTGTACGAAAGTGACATTTTGGATCTGTCCTATACATTAAAATAGATACCCAATAGCATTTTATTGGTATGATTTTTTTTTTTTTTCTTTCTTTTGAATGGCTAGGATGAATTATGGTTGCAATCCAGAGTTCTGCAACCACTGGTGGCTCAAATTTTTTTAATATCAGGGTCTTGTGCTCACAATGCGTATTGTTCATGTAAAAGCTTTTCTTTCATTTGATTTTGAAGTTAGACTTTCATGTTTCTGCTTTTTCTTGGTGGTTTTTGTTCTCTACTTTTAATATTCTACCTCCTGTTTCATCCTGTTTGTAGATCTTATTTGAATTTTTGGCTTTCTTTAATAATTGAAGGTAGCTTTTTGTTGGATTTATGGGGGTAGATAAGTTTTAGCATCCAATCAGTGGTTAATTGAAGATAGCTTTAATACCTATGGTTATAATCTTGTGAGTTGGGTCAGTTCTCTATCTTCATCTGCCCTAGGCAGGTACAGTTGATCTGCATTTGCCTTGGAATGGTGCATGTTATACTTTGTAAAGAGTTTCCTGATCCTTTTATCTTTTCTTCATATTTCTTCTATACTCCAGTTTATCACAGTGAAAGAATATGTAACAACAGGTATTGCTAGGGTGTTAATAGTTTCAAATTTATATTTTGCATTTAATTCAATTGTATTTATTGCCCTTACTTGCCTAAAACATTCTTTTCTTGTTTGTTCTTTAATTTTCCCAAGTTGGATTCCTTGTCCTTCATTTATACCAAGATATTTATATACTTGTTCTAGTTCACAACTATATTTTTTATAATTTCATTCCAACCTTTTTTTTTTTTCTTTTTTTATAAAATTTTTCTAATGGTAATATTTTTATCATTAACAAATCCTCTAATTCATTTTAATTTTTTGAAAACAACTTTTAAGTTAAGAATAAGTGTCATATATCTGATAAATTGTGTTATTTCATTTGATAGGCTTATTAAGGTATGAAAAGAAACCTCTGTGAAATATTTCACTATTGGTCTATAAGTTGTCACATTTGATTTTATCAATAGTTTACAGTAGTTTTTTCCCCACTTTTTCATACTGGACTTTGAAAATTTAATGAAGACTTTTAATTAATTTTAATGTCTTTATGCTCCATTCACGTGGAACGCAAATTGTTTTTGTTCAGTAGTTGATTAGAACGTTCCTTGCATTCTTTTTGCTCTTCAGCTAGAATTCTATTTCTGTCAAAGAACTGCTGTTTCAGTTAAATTTATAGGTCATGAATAAGCAAGAAATTGGGTGTTAGTAGGGTCACCAGTTTTAGGGATTAAATATACAATGCTTTGGATCAGGTATTTTCTTTTTATTGACATAAATTCTGTTTCATTTATAAGCACTAAAACTTTGACATTTATTTTTAGGTGTCAAGGTATGTATTAAAAGCAAAATACTTTCAATAATTCTAATTTGTGAAATTACTTTGTGAGCAATTGGAATAGTTTTTATAGGATAGGGTAAAAATTTAAGCTGATGTGTTTGACTTTTTTTTTCCTTTACTTCTGGCATTACTGAAATGTTATTTTCTCATCGTTGTTTCCAAATATATTGTATCAATTATACAATCCTGCCCATCCTATTATTCAAATAAAAACAAGTCAATTGTATCAAACCAATTTATAAAGTGACCTTTCATTTTGGTTAATACTAAAATTGATGTTTTTTTTTTTTCCTTTTAGGTCTTTCTTAATGAAATCTCTGCGGCAAATTCGAATGACATTAGATTTTCTTGAGGAGCTGGGGATTGAGTTGAAATGGCATGGTCGAGCACAGAATGAAGCTGCTCATTATTGCAATGACTGTGAGGTTAGTGAATTTTATTGTCCTTCAGTCTTTACTTATTTTCTTTCCCTTTGACATATGCTGCTAATTTTCTATAATTGGGCTTTTTGTCACTGACGTGCTATGATTTCCATTTTTAGAATGCTCACACAAATGTAATAAATTTAACTGATCCTGTCTGGATTTATTTTTATCGTTCATCCAAATATTAATTGAAATAAAAATTAAATTTTAAATTAAGTCACCACGTAAAATAAAAAATACTTCAAATGAAGTATTTTTTATTTTTAATTTTGATGACAAATATTGCATCCAAGAGAAAGAGACAATATGTAAAAATGCATTTTAATTAAAACCCACAAAACTGAAGTGAAATACATGGAATAAACTTAAACTATATGTTCAATACATATTGATTTTAATTTCATTTTTTTTTTTTTTTTGCAGGAGGAAGTATTTGATATTCTATTTGTAACAGAACAAGATAAGAAGCATGTTGTACACTGCCAAAATTGCGCTTGCAAAATAAGCCCAGCTTTAGAGGGATTTGTTGTGCTTGAACAATATCATTTAGAGGACTTAATAGAGATGTATGATAAATTCCAGCTTCATCCATCAATTCATCAAGTAAAAAGGGCTCCACAGACAAAACAACCACCAACACCTCAAGTAGTCACACAACCACCGCCACAAAAACAGCCACTTTTACAGCAACAACCAACTACCAGCAGCAACTCTTCATCATTAGCATCATCGTCATCATTGTCATCATTATCATCATCATCATCATCATCATCAAGCACAACCACTGCCAGCAGTATACCTGCAGCACAAGCTTCTTCCCCACTAGTTCACCACCAAACAGAGACAACGACAATGTCTGCTGCTGCTGCTGTCCACATACCATCCCATCCACACATCTCAAACAGCAGCACAATTGCAGCCAGTCAGGCCAACAATTGATCTTACAATAAACAAACATTATTCTTGGCCACTGTCAACTATATTGTTGCTGTTAAACCAGATTATTCTCTACCATCTAAACTATTTATCATTGTCAAGACTGGTTCTCTACTTTTTAGAGATTCTCAGATTTTTGCTGAAACAAGTGATCAGAAATACACATGTAAAATTTCTCCTAAGTATAATGCAGAATTTTCTTTTCTACATAATTTTTTCCTCAAAGATGAAGGCAAAAATTGAGACTTGAACTTACTCTGAATTTGTTTTTCAGAAAAATGGTACTGAAATGACTTTTTCTTACAAGGCATTTTCAGTGTTTTATGTGTGTTGGAATTTATCAAGCTCTGATGATTTTCCTCTAAAATGTCTGTGGTTGTGGAGATTTTCTTTTTATTTTAACAATAAAGAACTAAAATAGAACTTTCCCTAAATCATATTGGATTGAAAATAAACAAATTAGCCCTCATTTATTAGAGCTTGTTTTTAATTAGACCAAATTCCAGGTTAGACACACTGTCAACAAAAATTATTCTTAAATCAGCAAATATTTTTCTTCCTCTTCTGTTGGCAAGAAAACTGACCACCAAGAAATGCTCACTATAATTTTTTCTTTTTTGTGCAGCATATAATTTGCACAATTATTCCTTTCATCTTCAGTTTACTAATGTGTTTTTGGCAGAAAATTTAAAATTTAATTAACCTTACTGATGAAATTTAGAATACTAGCTTCAAACAATATTTTTAAAGAATTTTTTAGTTAATTTTCAGTTTCTCGTTTGAAAATCAAAGTCTAACATTTAATTCAGCATACTCACAAATAAAGAAATATTGTTTTTAATAAGGAGAAATGATCTGATATTTTGAACTTACTTAGTGCTTCTTTGATTATTTAACCATCTACACTGCCACTTTGTACTAAATTTTATAAAAAAAAATATATTTTCAAAATTTTCTTTTAACAAAAAAAATATAGTCTTTGATTCTGTGCTTTTTTTTTTTTTTTTATCTCATTTTGCCCAAATCTATATTGAATATAAGGATAGGAATTTTAGTAACTTTTAAAAACATTTGATTCCACTCGATTTTTTTTTCAGAATAAGTAATTGCTTGAAGCTGCCATCCATTGAAATATTGTTCATTTCACATACTCGGCTTAAGAATTTGTCTGGTCTTGTTGCAAATTATTTGCTTTATTTTGTTACTTTGTAAAAATTAGTTTATAATAATTAGATTGGGCAAAAGGCAGAATGGATCAATTGGTATACATCTAGAATTCTTGCTGATAAATTTCAAAATCTCAGATCATTTGGAGTTGAATGAGAAAGATGTATACAATTTAAGAATGATGCATTTTTTTTCTGGTCAAACTTGTTTCTTCTGCATTACCTTCCACATAAAAACGGTGAAATTGGATAATTTCCCTATCTAAAAATAAGGGGTTATAACAATATTTCCGTCTCTTGAGGGTTTTGAAAATATATAATCTTAAATATTGTTTATTTTTAGCTGAGAAGAAAAATATTATTTATCAGATATAGAGTGCCTGCAAACAATTTTTAACACTTAGTTTAAAAAGATTTTATATATGAAAATATTCTGCCAGATGGTGGTCTCTAATTTGTTTAACATGAGAGAAAATATTTTCATTGTTGATATTTCTATGTCATAAGGCTATTAAATTCCCAATTTGTTTTAGATTGTAAAAGCAATTAATTGCCTTCATTTAAGAATAACAAAATTTAATGCCTCAAATTTTTTTTTTTTTTTTTTTTTTTTTTTAGCAGTGTTTTATTTGATATTCCATTCATTAATTCACTGAAAGTATAAATATTCTTCACTTACATGGTTGGAGTGCAGATTTCATCCTTTTTATTTATTTTTTGCAGAGTATGTATTTTTATATTAGTGTCACTTTTTTCCCCATGACTAAAAGCAGTAAACTTTTTAATGCACAAAGCATTAAAATAATCATGCTTGTACATTGATCTAAAGAATTTGCTCATGTGTTTTTATATATATATATATATATATATATATTTTAAACTAATGCCAACATTTGTCTCTTTTCAATGGATCTTGGTCTGATTTACCTTAAAAAGCTATAATATACTTTAAGTATCCTTCAAAGAAAACTGTCCTCATAGATTGTTAAAAGATCTTTGTCATGTCAGCATGTTATCATCAGGGAAATAACTAAATCTAGTGCAGCCATAATCTCATCTTTTATTAGTGTGCTATTTTTTTGTGACCAGAAAGGTATTTCTATGCATCAGTGTCTTTATTGTATTTCTTTTTCATTCCTGTTTTTAAGAAGCTGTAAATACCATCATCAGACCAGGATTGAGTGATTGTGTATGCAACATCTCTTGTTATTAGCACCATATTTTTTGTTCAGTTTGTATTTTTACTTTTTCACATCCACAAACTTATGTTTTTTTTTCTGCAAGCAACCATATACTGTTTACAATGCTAGAGACATCTTGTCACTTAGCAGCATGATCTTTGATGTATTGAGTGTGTGCATGTTTTTTTTTGTTTTGTTTTTCCCCAAGTATTCATTACTAACAAATTCTGTAGCAATGGATTTGATTTCTATGTCAATCACTATTGTACAGCAAATCTCCACTGCCTATTGCATTGAATTCACCTAACACTTTCTCTAAGGATAACTGCCTTCAATATAAAAGAAAATATTTATCATCTTTAAATTTAGACATTAGGAAATCTTGTGCACTGTTTCTGTGCATATCTGTCCGTCCGTACACCAACTTTTGTCTTTGAGGAACCCATTCCATCAAAATTGTCATCTCACTGATTCGAATTTGCATAAAAACAACCTTTGCATTAGTCATATTCCTACATTCACAGCCAACTATTTAATGACCTTTCCTATCATTAATACTTTTTAACTGGTTTTAAAACTATTTATTTCATAAGGTATTTTCTAATTGCTTCTAATAAGTTCAAATATAGAAATTTAATAAGATTAGAATAATTATTTTCTAATTTTATCATTCCAGGTTTAATTTTTTGCTAATTGTAAGTGATAACTTTCCAACTTCTATTTCAAAGTGTTAAATTTGATGTGCTATTGGATGAAAGATTTCAATAACAAAATTAAAATTTTGAAAGGTTATTTAAACTAAATAAACATAAAATTTCAGTTTTTATTTTTTTTTTTTTTTTTCAGTTTTTATTTGACAGACAAAAATGGTATTTATTTTTCTTTCCATTCATATATTTTCAAGTTCTGCTGAGTTTTTCCTGTATAATAAACATTACAAGTAGCAAATTTATTCATGTTTTTTGAAATCTGATAACTGTATATTGATGCCTTTGTCTTATAAGCCAATTATTTTCAGAAACTAAAAAGATTACATTTCTTGATGTTGGTTTATGCAAATTTAATTATAGGTTTATTATTTATGACACTTGGCATCTAATGCCACAGTTTGATGGTTTGGGGCTACTTTCCATTGTTCTTATGATTTTGATGTAGTTAAATTGCTAATCATTCTATATGAATAATGAAGTATAGTAATTAATCTATAATTTAATAATAGTCTAAATATTAAATGTTAGTAAACTATCAAATATTAACTAGCTTAATAAGGTTTAATTTGCAAGAAAAAAACCTGAAAAGGTACTCTAAACCATTACAGCAGAAAATTCAAGTATTTATTTTTATTTCTTAAATCTATTGAAGATGCATGTATTTGGAAGTTTATATCCTTTACTGATAATGCTGTAGGTTTTCATTCTTAAAGCACAAATATTAAAATGAAATTATACAATTCATTGTGAATGGGAACTCTTATTCATCATGGAATTATTTTAAAAATAGTTGTTTTAAAGAAGCTGTCAGTGAACGTAATTTTGAATTGATTCACATTGATTTAGTTACCCTAAAATATCATGCAGCACTGATTCTTGAAATAAATTATCTTAATTTAGTTGCCTAAATTTTATATTTTGTATAAGCTGCATTTCAATTTTATTTAAATTACACACACACACTGAAATTTTATTGCCTTTTAAGTTTTTTTTTTAATTTACAACAGACTTGTGGTCATTAATGAAATTTTGAGGAATACCTAATAGGATTCTTAAATTAAGTCAAGCCTATACATATATTGAAGGATTAATCTACCTGAAATTCTTTAATGCAATGTAACTTATTCTAATTGAAGCAATAATGCAACTTTTTTCCTCTATTGAAAATGTGGCTCATTAAAATTTAAAATAATTTAACTAATTTATTCAGATGTTAGCTAACTTAAAAACTAACTGAATACATTGATTTTTTTCCAAGTTATTTATTGTGCGAATAGTATTTTAGTTTCAATATGGATTGATTAATTCCTTTTCAATACACAAATATACTTTTCCTTTTTTGAAGCTATTAGGAGAAATTGGTATTCATCTAAATCTCAGGAAATGAGTTGACATATTGAATATCACTAATTATTAAAAGCATTTGGTATATTTTTACAGAATATCTAAATTTCAAATTCTATTAGTCCACTTGGGCTTTTTATTGAAGTATTTTTAAATTCATATAGTGTATCTTAACTTTCTGCTAAACTTTAATTATTACTATATTTTCTTTTTGCAATATAATTCCTATTTGTACATAATGTGCTCATGATTTTGCAAGACATTTATGTTAAAAATAATATAGTTATCATTTAATTTATAATCTCTCTCCTCAATAAGGTTTGGTAGAAGCTTGTAAGAAAGCGATAGCCTATAATCATTCTGTTGTTTAGAATAAAACTAAAATGCAAATTTAGTTGAACAATTGAAGAGATCGGGGTATCAGTTATAGCAACCTGTAAGTTTACTCCAAACCATGACCTTCATGTATAATGCATAGAGTAAGTAAGCCTTTTTTGGGTGGGGTGTATTATGTGCTCAAAAATATGGTAATTAATATTAAAACTTAAATCTTTGTAGGGTCAGTCCATGATAATATTAAACTCAACTAATAGATTAAAGTTTTTTCCTTCTTTTATAGATCCCTCCAATATAGCACAGTTAGCAAAGTTATAGAATTTTCAATTATTTGCTTTTGCAAATAAACATCAGTTTTTCTCTCTCTCTCTTTCTCTCTCATACATACACACACAAATTTGATGGAATTTTTTTTCTTTTTTATTCATTGCCTTTCCTTCATTTGCAGAACTGATGAGAAATATAATTCAAATTTTATTCTTTATTTCCTTTAGAAAATGGGGAAAGAATTTATTTGCATTTTGGTTGAATCTTGAAATATTTATTTGTAAAGTTTGCACTTGGATATAAAACTTAAAATTTATTCTTTAACAGATTGGGTGGCTTTTATTAAAGTGCATGTGTGTATGTGTGCATGACTGCAAATGATTTGCTTTTTTAATGTCAAAACTTTTTGTTGATTCTGAAGGTTCAATCATTTAATAGAGGGAATGTTTTCTCTGATTATTTTGTTCTGAGGTTATAGCTCAGAGCTGGGATGATTTCTGTTTTAGAAATAATAAATTTGGATGCAAATTGGGTTCTCAAATGGGGAAATATTTTATCAATTGTAGTTTTCTATTATTTTTATTTCAACAAAAGAGAGAAATGTAGACTTTGTATGAGACTTATTCTTAAATATTTTGGTCTATTTTTGTAATTCTTAGCTAAGCTATACTAACAATAATAAATACATTTGTTTCACAAATTTCAGTCACCCAGTATGAGCCATTATCAGCAATGTATGCAATGTTACAAATGAAATCAAAAACATCTTTGTGTATGGTACAAAAAGAAAAAATATCAGTGTCTACTATCTGTTAATTGAAATATTGTTGGTGTGAATGAATGTGCATGAGAAAAGTGGTCAGCTTAAAGAAGATACATCATCTTCCTCAGAAATAAAAGATGTTTATTTCCATGGTAATGAACTTCTACTTTTAAGAATATCTTTATAAACCCTTTTCTCTTTATTGAAACTAATTTCTTTTTTCAGAATTTTAAAATGAATAATTGATTATAAATTATTTATTCTTTTTTTTCTTTGCTAATTATTATTTCTCTCAGAGTTACAGTCTCTGTCACTTGCAGATGGTGAAAGCTGCCAGTGACTATAAAGTTTGAGATCTTATTTTTCAGCATCTGCAAATGGAGATGCTACATGTGTATTTCTAGCTCCAATGAATGTGTGCCTGCAGCTCCATATTTGAATGTTCACATTTCCTTGACTTGTGCAGACTAACACCTGCACAGTCAGGTGGAAAAGAAAGAAAAGAAAATATATATTTACAAATTCCTTGAGTGAAACAGATTGATGATTATTTTTCTATAACCCAGATAGAGCATTACAGATTCATTCCTAAATTAATGGCATGCTATTGAAGCCCAGCTAATAGAAAGTAGGGAACCAGTCTGCCTACTATCTTCATTTTTTTTCCTCTCTCTCTCTCTCACACACACACACACACACACACACACACACACACACACACTTTGCATGATGCGTGAAGTTCCCATGTTTCAACCTGTCAGCTAAATCAGTTTTTCCTATCTTACAGAGGCTAGATGTATCTGTCTTCATATCTCCTCACTTTACATTGAACTTTTTATTTATTTTTTACATTTCCTCTAATATGTATATGTATAAGCATATATATATTATTTTTTATTTTATTGTATTTTTACTTTTTTCTCACATATAAGTTATAACTGGGGGTGGGAGAAAACTTTTTGAAAATTTATAAGCTGGTAAGTTATTTCATTTTTTTTTCCCAACATCTATTTGTCAATAAAGTGAATTATTTCTTAAATTCTCTTGTTATGTTTATTTTGTGTTCATTCAGTGGGGGGGGGGGAGTGTATAAATGACCACTAGACAAGACAATGTGCAGACCATATCAAAGGGCCAGCATGGAAAGAAATTCCTGAATTTAAGAATTTGATAACAGAAAGCATTGATTGGAATTTGCATTGGCTAAACAGGTTATATGAGAGAATCTGAACAAGAGACTTCAGTCATGTGCTGATTAAATTTGAATTGAATTCTGATGTAAGATTAAATTTTCTAGAATGTCAAACCAAACTTAGGCTCATTATTTTATAAAGATTGCTTGTAGGTAATGAGCTTGGAATTATAATTGTCTTTACCTGATTTGATTTTATCTGATACAAATTGATATCACAAACTTGATCTTTTGGTGTTGCAAGAAAGAGATATTCAGTTGTTTAACATTCTCATCCATCTTTGAAAACAAATTTTGAGATAGTACCAACTGTTGTAAATTTTTTTCTATCAAACTTAAAGTACAGCATATCCCTCTCTGTTATGCATGTCTTAAACTTTAGTATTGTCATATTTTAAACCTTGTGAAATAACCTTGCTTCTATTCATGAAACTGGGTGTTGTGTTATTTAGATTTTGCACTATTTTAAGCTATTGTGCTCCCAAAACGTGATCACTTGCTGATAATCTATCCTTGGATATCTTGTATAAATTTAACTTTCAGAATAATTTGTATAATAGAACAAATCATTAGTACAAGGTTGCTCACATGAAAAATGGTATTGTTTATATGTTAGACTAATTCTTTTTGGTAAACTAGTACTACAAGTTAAGCCAGTTGATATCTAACTATGAGGAAATCTGAGATAAAGGTGCTTGAAATGCCTTCAGAAGAAAAGGGGCTTGGTTGCAAGAATAGTTAAGAAAACAGCTTTCAGAACAGATAACTCGTGTGTGTGTAGAAACAATAATGTAGTTATATGGTGTTTTTTTTTTTTTTTTTTTTTCCTCCTTCATTTCACCCGAAGCAAAGCAATAATGCCACTAAGGCACAAGAGGTTACTGAGTGAAAGCAAATGAGAGGACTAAGAGGAGGAACTGGAAACAAGAGATGAACTTCTACTCTTTTCAAAAGACTGGGAAGGAGTATGGACAGTAATGTAATATGGGTGTCAGAAAATACCTCCCACATAATGGCATGACATTAGTAGCAATAGTCTTCACCTAGTTAGTGGGAGGTGTTTCTGCCACACCCTATATATTTGAGGCTTACATTTATCAGATTAAGCCTTCTTAATTCTTTCGCGCTGTGGTTTCCCTAGCTATAGCTGGTTTGTGAGTGGGTGTCAGCCTTATTGACAATATATTGCAAAACCAGCAATGCCAGACTGGTAGTTGATATCATTTCATCAGTCTGCAAATAAAAACTCGTAGCCTGGGGAAAATTTTTTTACTTGAAAATATATATCTTGCAAGGGGTGATGGAGTTGGCGGCAGAGGTGGTGATGATAATTGCTCTTGCTATAATTTGTAGCCTCTCATCTCTGTCAATGATTGGGTTGTACTTCTGCTCTGGATGGCTATATATAAGGAAGATATCACAGGTTGATGTGCATATTAACGGGAGGATTTTGATGACTGCATCCCCCAATCTCTAACTGGTAAGGTCAGACAAATTTTTATCCCCAATAGAGAATCAAGAAAAAAAGAATGAACATCAACTTTTTGGCTAAGATATGATCTAGTTTATGGACAGCTGGTTTATATCAATATTCATTTTTTTCAGCAGTGAGAGGTGGATGTTCTTTATTTCACTCTGATCCTGCTAGTTCACAAGTTCAGATCCAGTCAATACCAGGTACTAATTGATTTTGTTATAATTTAATGCTTTTAGTTTATCTAAAATATAATAAAATAAAATAAACAGGGTACTTGGCTATCTAGTCTGTCATGAAATCCATTATTACTTTACATTTTTTTCATGGAAGAGGGAATCTTTAATAGCAAAAGAAAATTTGTATAAATTCAAGAATAAAGTGAACATTGTTTTCTAATGATTAAAGACAATGATTTCCTGTCATGGACTCATCACTACTTTTTTAAATCAGTTTTAAATAGCAAAATGATAGAACAGTAGACAGGTAAATGAAAAGTTTATGGTTCCATCTTTAGTGCCAGCTTAACATAAGAACGGCATTTGAATGTTTATCTTTCTTAGTGGGAGGCATATTAGTATGATCAAAATATCGAGTAATTCATACTTTGTGACTTAATTTAACTTTTTTGTATCATGGGTTGTCTTTAACTTTCTGTTAAATGGTAAGATAATATAAATTGGGTTACAGAGAAATCAACAAAAGATCAAAAAATGTATTTAGAATTTATTGCTATCTACAAAAGTAAAATGCCAAATATTGTCATTACCATATGCAAAATAAAAAAAATAGTTTTCAAATCTTAATATTACATAGAATTTTGTTTTTAATTGGATTTCACCAAAAAATACTTTAATATTTAGCATCCTTGTCTTGTAAACTAATGAGAGATTTGATTTTTAAATACTGCATTGATTTATTACTATGAAAATTATTCTCTTCAGGTTCTGGTAAAATCAATTTGTCATATTTATTATCAATAAAGTTGTAAATATTTAAAGTATCTGTGGGGTCATTGTAAAAATGATTCTGCAAAAAATTATTTTTTTATAACCTCATTTAAATTCTACATGACATCAAGTGATCTCTATTTTCTATTGTATGGAAAAAAGAATTTGGTCTTACAACCAAAATTCACAATACAGGATTTAAATTGATTTTCAAGGGAGAGAATTCATTTTCTGTGTGAGCTACCTTGTCTATATAGTTGTAAGCTTATTTCAGTTAATTGGCCATGTTGAGAGAAAAAGACAATTGTATTTTAAAATGGATGAAACTCAACATCAAAAGATAATTTAACTCATTTTATAAAAACATTCCTATTTTTCTAAAATTAAGGTGAATTTTTATAATGAGGATAAATTGAAAGAATTTTAAAGAAGTGCAGTATTTTATTTTAATGGAATTTTTGTATGACTGGTTTAAAAAGCACTTTAAAAAAATTTGTATAGTTCCACTAGAAAAGTACCTAATCAGCTTTTAAAAAATCCTTTGTGCATTTTGTTATGCATTAGTTACTTGATGCTTTCTATTTTCTTACCTGAAATTGTATACAAAAGGTATCTATTAGTAGTTTATGTGTATATATATATGTGTGTGTGCGTTATATATATATATATATCATTATACAGGGGAAACTCCTACACTTTTGAAAAAAACAAAATGACATTCATAATAAATAAAAATTTAAACTGTAACTCCAAAAATGTGATTTGTGTACAAAATGCAAGAAGTCATATATAGGTATCAGCCAACAACTAAACAACAGGGTCTCCCTCCACAAAAGCAACATAAAATTACCAGACAACAAACACTTTGTATCACAACACATCTATATATGTAACCAGGGTGAATTTAAAATTATGCCAATATATCAAACAGACAATTATTCTTACCTACAAATACAAGAAAAAACTTCATAAACAAATTTAAACCATCACTAAATAGATCATAACCCCATGCGCAAAAACGCACAACATGCACACATAATGGCCAAATACAGTGGTCAAACCACTCACATCTGTGGAGCACGAATATGTATGTGCATATTAGCAAAAACAATAGACTACTCACAGGCATATGCACAAACCCTATACAGCATAGGAAGTGTATGTATGTGTTTGTATATTAATTCCTTATAATAAGACAGTATGCCTGCATGGAGAGGGAGTGCGTGTATACATACATGTACTGATATATATATATACACATATTGGCAAAAACAAGACTGCTCATGGGCACACTTATGAAGCCTGCACAAAATAGGAAGAGTGTGTATGTGTATACTAATTCCTTATAATAAGACTATGTAGAGAGAATATACATATACATACGCATGCTGACAAAAACACAAAAATATGGAAACCGATTTAAGAACACACAGGGGTCATTAAAAGATAAGAATACTCACACTTTCTCTGACCAATCTTAATTGTTTTATTACCCTTTACAGAGAAGAACTTTTTCACTGCCAGTACAAAGAAGGCAATTGTATCCTTAACACAAAAAAGAGAATGTCTAATATTGGGAATGTTTAACATCCAAAAACATAGGAAAAGTTAATTCTTTTTAATAATTGTGGAAATACCCATTCTTTACCTGATGAAGGTCACGAGCCCAGAAACACACGTGGAAAAATTATGGAAAATAAAGCATAATATATTTAAAAAAAAAAATCCACATTGCAACTGAAAACATTGCGGTTTCTCTCTTCTTTTTAATATACACACTTTACTCATTGAAACAACTATAACCTATTCCTTTTAAATATATGTGTTTGTGTATTTATATATATATATATGTGTATGTGTGTATATATATATGTATACATGTGTGTATATATATATATATATATATATCTATATGTATATATATATATATATATATATATATGCATATATATGGATCTATCTATATATATATGTTTGTAAGTATATATATATATATGAACCTACAGCAGGAAAAATCTGCCTCGTCAGTCATATATTGAAAGATACATGATCGCCTAAAAGTGTATCACGCATGGCACATAACTGAATGATATATATGTGTGTATATATATATATATATATATATATATACGTACATATAATTAATATTGCTAATTGATTCAAGGTATTATTAACTCTTTGTAATATAAAATATATCCTGCCTATTTTATTATGTTCATGAAAAACAATTGATTCGCAGTAAAGAATTCCTGAGATAAAAACTACTAAGACATATCACTCTGTTAATTGAACTATCTACTTAGTTCATGGCATATTAACTGAAAAATACTTATAAAAAAATTCATCGATTTACAAAATTACAAAATTCATAAAAATTCTCTCTTGAAATATTTGAACTTTAGCGTTTGCGACCTGCACGCTCCAACACTACATAACCGTTAATAAATAGCTCATTCTTAAAAACATCTCTCGGTCGGAAAAACACATTTATTTCGTTTTCCAGTTTTGATTCTAAAGGAAAAAAAATACAGCCTGATGATGAATACGTGAAGCACTCGAAAGTACTAGCTGAATTAAAAAATACACCATATCCATTTTATACATAAGGATCTCATCATTCAGTGGATTATTAATAGTATAATGCTTATAATTATGTCTACTAGCGAAGGGATTTCGCCAATAATTGCATTAATATTGCTAATTGATTCAAGGTATGATTAACCCTTTGTAATATGTATATATATATGTATGTATATATATATATGTTTACTCAACTCTCCCCGTCAAATTCGACGTATGAGGGTCAAGCAGATCAGTTCCTAGGAAACCGACAGCCCGACAACGACACATGAGATTTGATTATAGTGGTGAAGGTTTCGTGCAGGACCATCCACATTTTTGAAGGGCCGAATACAGAGACCTGGTGCACTAAGTGCCACAAGGTCCCCAAACGACCCTCCGCAGGTTTTGAATTCAGAGTTGTCTTTCTCCTAGAACAGTTGCCATCCAAGACTGTCCTGCTATTTATATGGAGGGAGCAGAAGAGGATTCACACCTTTCCCAAGGGTATTAGCACGTAAGTGAATGTAATGGATTCGACTGGAATTCAAACTCAGCTCTTCGATTCCTCAACACAAAGCCGGTATCCATTACTCCACCGTGCCCCCTCTCTCTATGTATGTATGTATATATATATATATATGTATATGTATGTATATGTATATATATATATATGTGTATGTATATACATATGTATATATGTATGTATATATATACATACATTTATATATATGTGTCTATATATGTATATATATATGTATATATATGTGTGTGTGTGTCTGTGTATGTATATATATATATATGTATATATGTATGTATATATATACATACATTTATATATATATGTGTCTATATATGTGTATATATATGTATATATATGTGTGTGTGTCTGTGTATGTATATATATATATATATCTATATATATATATATATATATATATATATACACCTGGATTAGAATCAAACAGTGATAGCATTAGGGACAAATAGTAAATGTTTATAAATTTCGCATGCTTTGCTTTTATTTAAGCTTCATTAGAAAATGAAGATATGAAGGAGAATTGAAAATTCTGATTTTTTTTTTATTTTTGTTTTGTTTATTTTATATTGGTCAAGTAGACTGCACATGTATTTGACCTGTGAAGCAAACCACAACTGGTGTAACCTAAATCCTTTCACTCTTGCAATTGACATATACTACCAGACATAAATGAATATGCCCACTAGATACATGCACACACATTATCAACAAGTTCCGCATAGACCAACTAGGGTTGTAATATACAAATGCACAAGAATTATACATAAATGTTGCTTGATGGAACAAATACATGTGAGTTATGCTTAACCAATTACAAAAAAACAAAAATGAAAAAAATACCAGAATTTTTTTTCCTCTATATGTTTATTTTCTGATGAAGCTTGAATAAAAGTAAAACATGTTAAGGTTATAAATGTTTCGTATTTGTTCCTATCCCATTACATGTTTCCATGTTTGTGTGTGTGTGATTGTGTATATATATATATATATATATATATATATATATATATATATACACGCACACAAACATACACAAGATGTTGAAAGGTTCTTTGTTTAAGAATGGATAAAAAGAATCTGACATTCAGGTTTTGGGATGAGTAATTTTCAGCACCATTTCTAATATAATCTCATACTAGGTTTAATTAGAATCATAAAATGTAATACTTATATTTACTTTATATTTAATCTTTATAATATTCATCTCAAAATTTATTAACAAAACATGTATATATTTAAATACATATGTGTTAATAATGAATATATCTTTCACATTTTTAATACTTCATTACATGATGTTATTCAGATATGTATATTATTTATTTCCAAAGCCAGTTTTGCAATGAAAAAATACTATGAAAAGTTGAAAATATATTTGGGGTTAAAAATTGTTGTAATATTGCTTTTTCAAAGTGCACAAATATTCTTATCCAGACATTAATAATACAAGAGAAATTATAGTCTTACACTGAACAGTTACATACAATAAAAATCCATATAAAGGAAAATCTAAGAAAATATAATGTTAAACATTCTCCAAGGTGTAGTAAGTGTGCATACCAAATTCGAGGGCTTAAACATTGTGATTCATAGCATAGCCAATTCACTGATGCAATATATGACCAAGGCAATTATCAAGTAAGACCATAATTCATTTTTCTTTGTCTTTTAATATTTATTTGTTTTATTATAATGGGACACGGTGTAAATTTTGTGCATCATGTGGTCACCCCATGGGGAAGTGTACGAAATATTCTACCTATGAGACTAAAGCGGCGAGATGCAGATATTTGAAATTATGCATCAGATGCTCCAGTGGCAAACATAAAAATGAAGATTGTCCTGAACTTAGAATAAATTATTTCTTTTCCTGTGAACAATGTTCTTCTAAAAACAATGTTCTTCTTATAACGCCACTATGTGATAATCATAAAAAAAGGGAATCTCTCTTTTTACTCATGTGGGCGCAAATACGAATGAAGAAAACAATGCTACAGTGGACTGTGGAAGTCATGTTATATTGGGGCGCTAAGAAGGTCTCTATAAACGGCTTATTGGATGCAGGTAGTCAGCGGTTGTATTTCTTTAAAGGGATATTAAATTAATAAGAGAATAGTGTCTAAAGTGATGTGAAAGATTTTGTTTCTGTTCACCACAGCCAATGTTGAAGTTTTCGTCAGTGTAAATTTAATTGCCAATTATATTATTGGCCTTTTAACCAAACACATGGCACTTCAAATAATTTTCTTTCAACAATCTAAGTAAGCTAAGTATTTCGAACTATATCTCTTCATCTACTTTTGAATGTATGCAACTATATATCTCTTCTGTGAGCAACAAATTCTCCTACATTTAAAATTTTTTTTAATATTATTTTGTGTCAGATCATTAATCTGTTGTATGAAGATTTCTTCTTCATGACAATTTGTTAAAACTACTGGCTTTCAAAATTTTAATCCCTAAGCCATTACTACTGTTTTCATATAGTCCTAAAAATGATGAAAATCCCACTTATTTCACTTGAAAAAAATTGTTTTCCTGGAAGATTTCAATGTATTATATCAAACTAGAAATTATGGATAAGTTTTAAGAAATTTTGAAGTTTTGCCATAACAGATCATCTATTTCATTCTTCATTTTCCTGAACAAATTCAAAACTTCTTTAAATTCATCTTCATTAAGATGTATCCAGTTTCCTATCATTTGTAGAATTTACGACATCAACAAACTGCTCTTCATTCATAAGTTCTCGCATTGTTTCATAACTAGCACTCTCATTTAGATCAAATGACTCTTGACATGTGTTATATTTCTGTGTCAGTAGAATACTTAAAGGTTTTGTTATAAATGCCAGTTTAACAAGAAAGTGATCTTTGATTGCTCTTGGTACTGATTCACATGTGAATAACATCATTTTGGTCATAAAGTTTCCAGTAGTTAAAGTAAATGAGAGCCTGTTCCCAATATTAAGATTTTTTGCATCAATGATTTCACTTGCAAGTAGCCAGAACAGCTGGTTAAAAGTAATGCAGTTATCAGGAATATTCAGTTCTTTGCTTGTTTATCAACATACTTTAGTGTAGAAAACATACAATTTTGGTCTGTTAGTTTTAAATCAATGACTGCATATAAATTATTGACTACAAAGTATTGATAGTAATGGAGATTTTGGTCTTGCTGCATGCATAATACTCTGGGCAAAAGATGAGTGTTTCAATTCAGATGGAATCATCTCTAAAAATGTATTCAACAAATTTAAGAACTGTTACTTTGAGGAACAGACTCTCAAGATGATGCTTCACTGAACACTATAATCTTAACCTCTTCAAATGTTACACAGTATTACCTTTAGAATCTCTTCAATCCTTTTGTATAAATTATCTGATGTAAATAATTCAGTTAGGTCATCAAGCCGTGAGCACAGGCTTTCAAAAGTGTCTGATATTGTTTTGTTTTCTGGACAGCCTTAAAGCTTTGGGCTCCTACTTGAGGCTGCTAAATTCTTGTTCATATAAAATAGTGTGTGACAGTTATTATAGTAAATAGTCTCTGCTGCTGTTGCTGCAAGATCGATACAATCATTCAATTTCGCTTTTACTGTGTATGCCCATTGGTTACCATGAATTTTTTCAGAATTCATCTCCATAATGTTATACACCTTGTGACTGTATTTACATAAAGTAAAAACATTTTTAAATGCAAATATATCAAGCTCTGCTTAAAATATGAACATAATATTTATATAGCTTATTTTGCGTTGGTTAATAATTAGGAAGATGGTCCATCTATGATGTTATGCCAGGCTTCTAATTTTCTAATGTAACCCCCTTTTAAAAAGCATGCAATTTTTTTTTTATATATTAAAGATAACAGTGCAATAATCAAGAAATTGGTATTTATGTTTAAAAATAAATAACCCTAACCATATATAACTAAAAGTTTAAGAATATAATTTTTTCATTCTATATGCTTTTATGAAACTTAGAATGAATAATTTTATTTTTTGTACTGCATTAGTAGTTTTTTGTTTTGTGTTTTTTAGTTAAATGATACTCTTGAGTTTAATACATTGCTTTGATTTTTTTTATTATTTTCTTACCTATCTGATATCATAAAATATTTAATTGCAGCCATCGTGTTCTTTTTAACTATTCTGAATTTATTAGTTATTGAATTATCCTATTATTACTCTTTCATCAATGAAGAATATTTAATGAAAGTCAGTAATTCAGAGTTATTTTCCTTTCGAACATCTGTAAAAAAAAAAAAAAAAATCTAATAGCTGCTGAAATGGAAAAAATTTAAAAATCTTTTTAAAAAAACATCATACTCGAAAATGGCATTAAACTTTATATTTTTATCCTGGGAAAGAAATCTCTCCAGAAAGGACAAGTCCCATTTTGTCACTACTGCATCCTGTGGGCGAGAAAGCAAAAGAGAGAAAGTGTGTATGAGTCGTTTTCTTTTTATATAGCTTATTACTACACCACCTATCGAGTGTTAAAAGAAGTCTTCTGGCAGACTAAGTGGTGTTAATCCTTCAGGTTCATAATATGCAGCTGAATCTGATTCTAAGAGTAATTTAAAACGTGATATTAATTTAAGTTTGGAATTGCTGGAGTAAGATAAGAAATTAAGGGGAAATTTTTTTTAAAAAAAAGGATGAAGCGAAGCCGTTATCAAAAATCTTCAGGGAGAAATTCGAGCTTTGGATGGTAAAATTAAGGAGATTTGTATTAAAGCCAATGTAGATTTAGAGGAAAGTCGTTTTGTGACGGAACTAAGGAACGAATTTGGTTTTTGAGTCAGCGTCTGTAATCGGCTTGCTGATATTGAGGAATCTGTTCGAGAAACGAGTATTTCCCACGGCATCAAAGCCAGTTCCTTATTTAAAAGCCATTATTCAATGATCTCAACTCCCAAATTACAGTGTGCTACTTTTGCGGTATTAATCCTTTGTTTAAGAATTTTATAGCACAGTTTAACAACTGCATTAATTCCATCAAATCTAACAAAGCAAAGCTAGCCCTCTTAGAGAGTTATCTTGTTGGGTATCCTCTTCATCTAATCTCACATCTAACCTTAGAAGACGTCAATTACGAAGTAGCAGTAATTTTGGAGTGTGGCTTTTAGAATTAATGAGATCTTTTAATAAATAATAACAAGTTCTCCTAAATACGATTGTAGTGGTGCTGTAAGTATTGTTGGCTAGGGTCACCGTGAATATAATCAAGAAGGAAAGCTGTGTTCTTGTAAAACAACACCCCACATGAATAATGCACAACATACACGAGAGAAAAATAATCAAGCTCAGTGAACATTAATAAAATATTGTATTAACAATGATATACAAATATCAACAATAGTATAAAGAAAGTTGCTTCCCCTTTTCCGTAATAAAAAGTTTAGCTAATTAATGTTGAGTACAATATTGAATGTTATTTAACTACAAAGTTCAATTGAAGTCTTAGCTAAATAAAGAATAATTCCACAGTGTTTTATCAGTGTAGAAAGATGTAATGTTCATGAGTGATATCAATAGGAATTAATATGATTACTCGAATGAGTAATAATTAAGAATTAAAATGTCAATATAGCGCCGTGCCTTATTTTCCTAGAATTGAACTGCTACTGGCTGTTGGCTAACAGCGAGAGGGTTTTTATAGTTACGCATAGGCTCCAGTGAGCTTGGCGCCAAAAATATAGAAAGATACTAAAATACGCGATTGGTCAGGAAATGGACCAATCCGTGATTTTAGAGAAAAATTCAAATTACGTGCGATGGCAAAATTGTCATATAAGTATCATATATTTATGAACCAATGACATTAAAGAAAGCGGAAGTGATCCCCATTTTGTGACTGTTAAACAATATCTTGCAGAAGTGAGGGTTGATTTATCCGAGTTAAGAACCTCGTATGGTATGTATTTTTTTTAGTAAGTTTCCCTTGGATTCAAATTCGTAAGCCACATTATATTTGATAAAACTACTCCATAACTTAAGGCGGGAAACAATTCACTCGGTAGGTGGCAGTTACCCTTCCTTAGGGGATGTGTGGGGTAGTTAATGGTGTTGGTTAGAAAAGAATCAGAAGGGTTTTTGATGAAGGTTGCGTTTTTACATTAACACTCCACTTTAAATTTGTAAAGAAAACACAAGAATGAATGACAAGAGATCAATCAACAAGTAAACATGTATTGAAATAAACATATACATATAATTCTGTTAAGTTAATAACAATAAAGATTAAGTCACATGAAGTGGTTTCCCTTGTATTGTGTGAAGAACAATGTATGTTGTAAAAATGTCTTTTGTTTAAGTTTGTAAAGTAGTTTAAGAATGTTTGATGTTTGAGTTTGAAAGTTGAAATATTTGTGCAGAAGAATGATAATTGACTTGGCTTGTAAACAGACAGTACACTGTGTTGTGTGAGTGCAGTTTATATCTGTGTGTGTTTGTGAGTAGAAAATTGAATATACACGTACGTGGTTTAGGTTGTGAAAATTTATAATCTATTGAAGTTATTTCTTTAATTTCTACTTTTTATAGATGTAAGGTGGCTCCAAGGATGAGCGCGGGAAGGATATTGAAGAAAGTGTCATTTAATGTGATTGGCCAAAAATCGACCAATCGTTGATTTTTTTCTATAGTTAGTTTGATGAAGCAAAAACACGAGAAATTTTTATGTGGCTCGTGCGATGCGTAAATTGTCTGTACAAAAGGTATTGTTTATTTTCCGGCCAATTACTTTTGAGTAATTTGTGGGCGTGGTGTACGTAGGCGTCTACTACATCTACCCCCCAGATTGGAAAATGTGATGAAAATCAAAGAGTTTTCAATATGTGATGTAATTCTTAAACTTTCGAGGCCAATGCACCGTACGTCACTTGTTGTCTGTCGTTGTTGTTGTTGTTGTTGTGAAGTCGCAGGTTGAGTATTGTCTAGTGACGTTGATGGAGTCGGTGGTTGGCTGGGCTTTGCGTAGCATTCAATAAAAGCAGGCTTGAGACGGTCTATGGACACGTTAGATTTGCCATGGTTGAACTGAAGGGTGTAATATTTTTCATTCCTGGCCAGGACGCGGAATGGACCAGCGTAGTGTGGCGTTAGAGGTTTCTTCACTGTATCCTGCCGGACAAAGACAAATTCGCTTTCATGCAGCGACGAAGGAACATATATGTCTTTATTAGAGAATCGTGTAGGCGTGAAAGCTAATGATGACATTCTGCTTTGTAAACATTCCACACTGCTAACTGCAGTATTTTTAACTAAAAACTATTAAAAAGAAGACTATAAAAATGTATGTTGATTATGAATTGTTACTGAGGATTGACTTCTGAGAAGAACTCTTAAAGGAAATACTGTGAACTTAATCTGTAAACAAATGTGACTGAGTAAAAATGACTTTCTTTTTTCAAATTAGCCCACATTTGACTTCACACACTCTTCTAATGTTATTCAACGTTATAGCCAATAATGTAATTAAGCATAATTTATGTTTTAAATTTCTCTTCCATTGATTGACAATACTAGTTTACATAAGCTGGAAAATATTAACACAGGTCATTACAAGAAATCTCTTTGACCTGAAAAACTTATTCTCAGATGTCTTCCATCATATCTCCCTATCAAGATATTATGTTCTCATTTTTTCTCTCTCAAAACTAATTGTAAGAACCATCAACAATAGGACATTAAACATTTTGGGAGATGACATTCTGATTTGCAATTATGAATAAAAATACTAAGTTTATTTTATCAGCATGAATAATATCTATGATTGGTTAAATTCCATAGTTCTAAAATTGTTGTGTAGGAACCTACCACACCTCTTGAAGATGAACTCGTCTACAAACAAGGACGTTAAATAGTGGCATGTCAAAAGACAGTGTCGGAGAAGTTCTGGGCTGAGTTAGTTATAGACTACTCAGGCGATTTCTGTACCAACTTACCAACCGAATAAACCCCATTTTATTGTTACATGTTATTTGGCGTTTGTCTTTATTAACCCCAAATTAACATCATAACAAAAATACATTAAAAAAAAAAGCAATCTATATCAAAGACTTAATTTTTATGAACATTTTAATAGGAATGCCTATTATTGATATACCTTTCTCCAATGAAGCCTTGATGTATTAAGTAATGTATAAAAATATTCTTCTTTCCAAATGAAAATATTGTAAATCTTAAGAAAATCAATTCTACTCTTAAAATTCTCAACAGAAACCTTCAACATTAAAACTCTGAATTGTTTCTATGTTAAATTTAATAACCTGTAACATGCCTCTATTTTTATTTTTCAAAAAAGAAAGGAGAAACAACTTCAATAATGAAAATTTCTCTTTATACTATGAACTTATAACAAATTCTAAAATGCTGACTTAAATTTTAATATTGTCAGTATGTTATATAAAATATTTTAATCTTTGCCAAACTTTATTTTCAAAATGATCAGTTTGCTACAGAAACTCAAATATACAAATAAATGTCTAGAAATTACCTGGCCATTCTCAAAATAGTCTCCAAAGTTTTTTTTAAGGGGTAATCATCAGTTGCCTTAATGTTTTAATCTCCTCTATCGTCTAAAATCTCCCTTCAAAAGTAATGTGATGTTTTGCCAACATATCTTGCATATGACAAGAACAAAATATTGAAAATGGTTGGATATTCAGAAAAATCCATGAAATCTCCAGATGTTCTAAGTCTTACATTGCCATTGTTGCTCACATTCAAAACAAATCTAGTGTGTGTCACTGACAAAACTAACCTGGCCGTGCGTCTCGAAAAGGACCTCCAATCGGTTGTGAACTGGGGCAGGAATTGGCTGGTCAACTTTAATGCTTCAAAAACAAAACTGCTCTCTATTAATCACCACAGAGATCCTTCCCTGCCTCCCATTAGAATGTCTGACGCTCAACTTCTCGAGAGCAACTCTCTGCGGCTGATCGGTCTCACGTTGACGGCTGACCTGAGATGGAACAAACACATTGAGTCAATTGCTTCGTCCACCGCAAGGAAAGTTGGCTCCCCGGAATCGATCCTCCAGATCTGCAAATCAACAATTTGCCCTTGCATGGAGTATTGCTGCCATATATGGTCTGGAGCCCCTTCTGCTTGCTTCGGTGTTCTTGATAAGCTCCAGAGGTGGATATGCAATATAATTGGCCCTGATCTGGCATCTCGTCTACAGTCACTTTCTCACAGACTCGTCGTCGCCCCTCTCTGTCTGTTTTACAAATGCTTTCATGGGAATTGCTCCGAGGAGCTGCATTCGCTGGTTCCCAGACTTCATTAGTTCAAGCGCCCTACGAGGCTGGCATCCCGCTCTCACCCCTTCACCGTCGAAACTCCTAAATGTAGCCGTCTCTTCTACTCCAATAGCTTCATGTCTCGCACCTCTCGCCTGTGGAACTCCCTTCCCTATTCCAGTTTCCCTGAGAGCTATAATCTTCAGCTATTCAAATGTAATGTCAATCGACATCTCCAGTTGCCTTGATCTATCCACTACCCTTCTCTTCATCTTTTCTTCTATCACTCCTATCTGATCTTGCTCAAAATTTTCTGTAACCCCTTGCGTCCTAGTGGCTTCCCGGCTTGCTTGGGGTGAAACGCTTAAAAAAAAAAATTTGATGAAAGTCGTAGTAGGTTCATGTGTTGAATGGTTGGAAAGAAATTGGCCAGGCAATATTAGTTGTCCGAAGACAAGGTCAGCCGGTGAACAATTTAGATCTTCCTTGATTTGGGAGCGAAGGGATAGCATCACTAAATGTAGATTTTCAATCCATGAAGTTTGGTTTATAGTACTGGAACTAGTTAAGGCAGCCTTTAATTGACGGTGAAAGCGCTCAACCAACCCGTTGGCACATGGGTGATATGCAGTGGTTGAAATATGTCTTGCACCGAGGAGGTTTGTAAATTCAGTAAAAAGTTGGGATTGAAACTTTGGTCCGCGATCTGTTGTAACAATCAAAGGGCACCCGAAAATCGAGATCCAGTGTTGAAACACTATTAAAAACTAATTTTAAAGCATATGTTTGTGAAAAAAAAATCATGTTTTATTCAATACCTTTTAACAAAGTAATAAAACTTTTATTCTATATTTATTTTTATAGCATACATACTGATAATAACTTACATTAACTTAATTTGTTTTACAATTGGCATTACTATTGGAAACCATGACACCACTTTAGTGAGTGCAAAATAATAACTCCTTTTAACCATTCACTTCAAATTTGGAGGACTGAGGAGAAAAAAGGAAAGGAATTTGCAAGTGTATGTGAAATTTCTTTGGACCAATGAAAACCATGCCTTCACAGAAATTGACCGGTGAGCTGAAAAGAAGGAGGAAATAAATTTGTGAGCCTATGTGAAATTGTTTTGAACCAATGAAAAACTTCTCTTAATAGAAATTTGCTGTTGAACCAAGAAGAAGATAGAAAGTATTGAGCCTATGCAGAATTCCTTTTGATATAAAATGAGGAGAAAAATTTAATCATCCGCACACCGATGAAAAATAAGACGCTCCTCTGTGTATATATGGGAAAGATATTAAAGTAATAAATCCGATGAAAAGGAAAATAAATTATAGAATTTTGTCATCAGCTTTAATGGGACACAGTGTAAATTTTGTGCATCATGTGGTCACCCCATGGGGAAGTGTACGAAATATTCTACCTATGAGACTAAAGCGGCGAGATGCAGATATTTGAAATTATGCATCAGATGCTCCAGTGGCAAACATAAAAATGAAGATTGTCCTGAACTTAGAATAAATTATTTCTTTTCCCAGAACAATGTTCTTCTAAAACAATGTTCTTCTTATAACGCCACTATGTGATAATCATAAAAAAAAGGGAATCTCTCTTTTTACTCATGTGGGCGCAAATACGAATGAAGAAAACAATGCTACAGTGGACTGTGGAAGTCATGTTATATTGGGGCGCTAAGAAGGTCTCTATAAACGGCTTATTGGATGCAGGTAGTCAGCGGTTGTATTTCTTTAAAGGGATATTAAAGAAGTTAAAATATCATGACTGGATTCTGAATCTTGTATATTTTCAAGTAAAAACTTACCTACGTAATTCCAATAAAATATTACATCAAGTCGTTTTGGAAGTAAATTTGGACAAAGGGAGATCACATCCCATTCCACTTTTGTTAGACGTCAAATTTAATATTCTATTTAAGTTCGATGACTTCAGACAAGTGATAACCAATTTCATTAATTAAATTACAAATTAGCCTTTTCTCATAATAACGATAGTAATCAAATAAACAGTCAAGGAATTCTGTGAGTGGACATTTTCCAATATAAGTAGATACCAAAATTGATAAATGCATGAATGGCTTGGCATGGAATATGTCGAATGGAATTACCCTTTTCCGGAACAGTTTAAATTTTCTATATAGACATCAAGTCATCCCAGCGGGACCTGAGGCTTGCAACGTTCTAGACAATTACCATACTATAATTTCTGAACATTCTTCGTGTCCCGAACAGCAAGTAAAATTTGTATTGGAACCAAGGTCAACTTACATGGAAACATTCCCAGACGCATTCGAATTATCTAACGTCGAATGAAACTTAAAGAAAATGTCTGCTGTGGATTCATGCGCATCATCCCTCGATGAAGATGAACATATCAGTGATTACGAAAAAACAAAATAGATAAATTCTAAAAAAACAATAGAATTCAAAGACAATTCATATTTCGTGGAATCATCCTGGCACGAAGACAGGATCAAATCAGTGCCATCTCATTATTAAGTAGCCTTGAAAGTGCTTGATACAATTAGGCATTCTTTAGATAGAAAGAATTTGTCTACTGCTTACAACGATATGTTTTACCAACAAGAGACCGAAGGAATTTTAGAAAAAATTGAAGTATCTCCACAAGACTTTTCAAAATCTATTTGGATTCTTCACAGACCGGTCTTCAAAATCAGAGTACGTCTGATACTGAACTATTACCATTAACACCCTATGCCTTTTTACATCTTAATGTTAAAACTAATTCTGATGGATCTCCTGAAATTGAACCTACTTCCAGGTCTCAGTTATTAGATGCTCTCACTGAAGTGGAGAAATTGTTAAGTAACTTCAAAGAATTATGGAATGAAGAATGAAGTTGCTAGGATCAACATGATATAGATTTTAATAATAAAATACAAGTTGACGATGTTGTATTAATTAAAAATCCTGCAAAAGCCAGACCATTCTGGAAACTTTGCAGGGTGGGTGGAAATGTACATTCTGTACACATAGCTAGAGGAGATGCATCTTATGAGAGTCATAAAATACAATAACTTTTTTTTAATGGAACTTTTCTTAATGGTCATATATGACCACTCCAATCCTGGATAAGACTTTAAACTGAATCCATCCATTTAATGGTAATTGATGATCACTCTAGTCCTGGATAAGACTTTAAACTCCATCTATCCATCCATTTCTTAATGGTCATTTATGACCATTCCATTCCTTGTTAAACATTAAACTGCATCCATTTTTAATGGTTATCAGATCACTCTAGTCCTGAGTAAGACTTCAAACTGCATCCATTTAGTGGTCACTTTTTGTCCACTCTAGTCCTGGTTAAGACTTTAAATTGCATCCATTTCTCTTGGGCACTTTCTGACCACCTGTTGGCCATCCCAATTCTAGCCAACTTGGTCCTAAGTATGACTAAATTACAACCTTATACTGGCCAATCTTATCTGGGTCAAACGTTTCCATGATGAAGACATTAAACTGTATTTATAGTAGTGATAATTATAATTACTGGTGAATAAAGATACAATTTTCAATTCAAAATCTTCAATTATGAAGAAGAAATTAAGAATGGGTACAAGATTCCAAACCAGTGCTAACATGTATGTAAGAAAATAATTTACTTCAACTCACAAAAATTTTAATTTAAATTTTTACAAAATGCAAAGGATCACTTGAAATAATGCAGATTTACTCTTCATAGTGGAAAAACACAATCAGTATTGTCAGCAACAGACAGTTTTTCTATTTGTTTGTTTTTGTTTTTTAACTAAATACAGTGACGAGGACACGCTTGCGGAACTTGTGAAGTATGGAATTATCCCTTGGTTGTCATTACTCCCAGGCCCACTCTGACCCGGAGTAGTACCAGTTAGGGTTGTCCTTGATAGGACATTAAACTGTTTAACATGCAATCCATTGGAAACTCCAACACACAGTGGAATTTTGTTCACTGCACTGTATTTATCGTCATGGCTGAAGTTTACCAATACTTTAAAGAAATGATCGAACAAGATGTATAAGCAACATCAACAGGGCATGAATCAAAGAAGAAAGCACTTCTCAAAAGAAGCACCAACCCAAATGCTCTCCAAACTACCAATGTTTAATTATTTTGTCTTGAAGACAAACTGCCCTTGATCTGCCTCATGATGACAGGCGTTCATAGAAAAATATATGGTTCAACTGAAGTAACTACAAAGGTATCCTTTTTTAATCATGCACACGCTTATAAAACAAAAATGGGGTCCAACACAATCAAACTATACAATGAATAAATAATAAAATGTAGTCATGAAAATAAATACAAATGACAATAGAAAGAGTAATGTCAATTTTAATTGGTGCGTTTAGTACTTAAAATATCTTATCAATGGTAGAATATTATATTTATTGTTTAATAAAATTTTATCGTGTACATATAGCACATAAGATAAAAATCTAAAAACCTAGCCAATAAAAGGAGCATAATTCGAATTGAATTAACAAATTTACAAGTGCCTAAAAAAAGGGAGAGGGCACTTATACATGCATTCACTATTAATCGGCCATAATAATACCGTAGGACATATGATAGTCCTGTCAAGTAAACACCAAACTATCGTGATTACACAAGCATACTGAAGGTAACGATTTCCTTTTTTATATTGAGCTGTTGAATTTCTGGAAATGCTTATTGCATTAATAAAGAATTCATTTTATGTTTATATACGAAATATTGTAATAATGAAATAATTGATTCTATGGTTATATACCAAATATTGTATTTGATTTTATGAACTGGCAACATACAATGAAACGCTGAATTGCATGTTTTTCGTGTGTTGGGAGAATATAAAAATATAAGTTGTCTCTTCTTGGTTGATAAGACTTGCTGATAGAGAGACGGGTCCATTTATCTGATAATAATGGATAAAACCCAAATTTAGGCACCAAATATAATTTAGGCGCCAAAGCTGGGAGACTTCAAGGCGATTGAACAGAACGGACGTGTTTTAGCCTACTCCAGTTACAGGCGATGTTGGCCACGAACAAGCTTGAATAGTGCAAGGGCAAGCAGACACCGGAAGAAGAATATGAGCAGCATCAGATGTGTTTCAATCAATTTCAAATAGATACATGTATTTGGATTTCGTCCCCGATGCCATGACTTTAAGTGCTAAAAAACACGTTTTAGAAACTTTCTATTCTCATTCTCATTGTATAATGTATTTTTTTATATAAAGTATACCTTTTAAACTGTTCGATTGTTTCGACTTTGTTGATCTGCCTCGACTCGATCTGGGGAGTCTCTAAATTTCCCACAATTTCAAAGAAGACATTTAAATTATTTAAAATGCGCTGTTTAGGAAGTGCGTAGCATTTTATCGATTAAAAATTGAAATAGAGCTGAGTAAGCTAGAAGGAACTTTGGAATTCACATGATTTTTTGGTTGAAGCAGCCAGAACCCCGTGATAATCGCGTGCGAAGTAGTAGGGCCGAGGGTCAGTTATAACCAGCCGGGTTTATCTATATAAACGCGTAGTTATGCTGAAAAAGACAGACGGGAGAAAATTCTTGAAGAGAGAAGAGAGAAATTGGCCCGGGCGAAGCGTTGGGAGAGGAGGAACGCCACTATAACTTTAAGCCCCTGCACAAGGAGAAATCTTTATCCCTCCATCGCAAGAGTCATATATCGTTCTGAGACGATTTAACAACAAGATAATACTGTTACTACTGCTAAGGAGGAACTCTCTCTCTCTTTAAGCTGTCTTTCAGAAATCTTATTCCCCATCAGTGTATGAGTTTTTTTTTAACAACAAGTTAATTTTTCTTTTTTTTTTTCCAGTGTATGCATTTTTATGTTTTTTTTTTTTCTGTAACTATTTCTTTTACTATTCTTTTCTGCTATATAAAAGACATTACCAATTCAACCATTGAATCGATGTTTGTCCGGCTTTCTGCAGATATTAATTTTTTTTTTTTTTTGCTGCATTCTAAATTTCTTAGCGCAGACTCCCCAGCCGTGTCTACATCTTCAGTCGACCGTGAATGGACGGACATCACTTCTGCTTTCTGGATCAAACAAATCACAACGTGGGCAGGAAGCAGGATTAAACCAGCGGACCGGTCGAATAATCTACGGATGCTCAGGGGACCTATGGCCACTCCCTTAAGTTCGGTTAGGACCGAGTAGACACCTCAACCCCGAGAGTAAGACGCCGGAGGTTGAGGGGCTGGGGCGAAAGTGTTAGACTGGTGCCTGTGACCAGGATAGACCCGTGGGAATTACCACGGCCGTCTGAAAGAGGAGAGAAGGTTGCATTTGTTTTGTCCAGTCGGGACCAAGTAAGACCAGAAAGGACTCTAGTCTTCGGACTATATTGGTCTGAAAGAGACATAAGGAGGAAAAGAGAAGGAAGCAAAAGAAGGAGGAAAAACAAACAAAACACGGAGCGGCGGACCTCAGGTAAGTCACTTTTTGGTTTCCTTTGTTCGCTCATTGCACTTAGATCTGCCAGTAATATTGTTGATCTTGTTTTGACTTTGTCGACTTTGTACGCAGTTGAAGCGCCACCACCGTGTTAAGTATTTTTCCTTTCGTTCTGTCGTTGGTCTCTCTTCTCGTGGGAAAGTGGTAGTTGACAAGACGCTAGGATGAGCGTAGCAGGATCAGACGCCACAGATGACCTTGGGGACGTGGGAGTCCCCGAAATATCGATGGGTTTCAGGAGGCTGATAGGTAGCATGAAGCTACCTACTTATAAAGGAAACGCTGCGGACCTGCGCGAATGGATTCTGTCCATTCAGAAGAAGTAGGTGATCTATGGCCCCTCGGACCAAGAAATGGTGCTCCTAGCTTACGACGCCGCAGCGGGCAGGTGTCCAATTTCATAGTGGGGTGGTACAAAAAAACCCGGCCCTGACATGGGCCGAGCTTAAATCCGCTCTGGTGTGACAATACGCAAGTGAGCTTACGGCCATTGAGGCAGTTAGGAAATTATTCCGGCTGCAGCAACAAGAAGGAGAGACTAATGAGGAATTGGGGGAAAGAATTCCGGGGCTAGCGGCGTTAACTTTTCCGGAGTTGGCGACTCGGGACAGTGGTCCTATTCAGGCCTTGTTGGCCGATGTGTATGTGGACGCGCTGAGTGACAGGGACCTGAGGGGCGATGTTCTGAAGGGGGGACCGGTCAGCCTGGCCGCAGCCATAGAGGCGGCTCGGACCAGCGAACGACTCTGGGATAGAATAAGAGGGGGTGTAGGTAGGAACCCCCGGGGGGGCAAGGTAGTGATGAAAAAGAAGGACCGGGAGCGGATCCAGATACGGGACCCGAAAGAAGAGGTGGAAGAGGACTGGAAGGCTGAGGCAGTTCCCAATAGGAGAGCCTGGGATCTGCGTTATGGGTTTCACAAGCCCACACCGGGCCGATATGGGCTGGTGTGTTGGACTTGCAAGTATGGTGGGCATCGGGCCCGCGACTGTCCGACAAACTATGGAGGCAACCCAAGGTCTTTGGGGCCAGACTGCACGACTTGTGGCGAGTTCGGGCACAAGGCTCGGTGGTGTACGGCAGAGGGAGACCGTAAACTGGGGATAAAGCGAGTTAATACGCTGGTGCCCCCTACCGAGAAGGAAAAGGGTCCGGGAAACGCTGATGGGTCACCCGTGAAAAAATAAGAGGCAGGGTGGCCCCAGTGCAAGTAAGACCTCTGAGATGCTGGACATGTGGTGTGGTCGGGCACTTTTCGGCCAGTTGTAAGGAGCGAAGGTGTTGGCGCTGTGGAGGAGCGGGTCACCTGAGACGAACCTGTCCTCGCAGGAGAAAGATGGACCACACCGAACGGAACAACCCTAACTCGAATGGAGGGGAGAAATGGGTTGCTAGTCCGAGAAAAGAGGGTCATCCGAGCTCTACCCCACCCAGGAGGGCCCCTAGGCAGAAATTGGAGCCCCTAGAAAAAGGTGAACTCCTGTCACCGACTCCCACGTCTCGGTTGTCGAGAAAGCGGGAGGAAGGGAGAGAACATACCGGAAGGAGAAAGGCACAGGTATACCGTTTGCTGAAGGAATGGCCAGACTTCACCTGTAATGTTGCTGGGAGACAAGAAGGTGAAGGCACTTGTCGACACTGAAGCTTCAGTGTCACTGGTTAGCTCCAAGGATTTTAGACAGTTGGGACTGAAAACGAAGCTTAGTCCCGTCGATCTACTAATAAGTCAGGCTGATAGTAGCAGGATGAGGATAGAGGGTATGACGTGGCTACCTTTCCAGTTGGCAAGAACCAGAGGTAAACTTAAGGTTTATGTGGCACCTGACTTGTGTGGTGAGCTAATTTTGGGGAGTGACTGGCTTAGGCAGAATAAGGCACAGATCCGTTTTGACCCCGCCACCCTAACATTGGACGGGGTAGGGATACTGTTGGGAGAGGATAATTATGAACAATTGCCAGTGGTGGCCCAGACAGATATAAAGCTTCCCCCTAGGACTACTGTATCTGGGAAGGGCAAGATTATAACAGAAGGAGTGCTGAACAGTGACCTGTACCAAGTGGTCCCTACTGATAGGTATGATAATAGTGAAGGGGAAATAACCGTGTGTGATTCGTTGGTGAAGAGGTCGGGGACCGTTCCCTTACTGTTAACCAATACTGCCAATAAAACTATTAAAATAAAGCAGGGAGAGGAGCTGGCACAGGCGTGCCCAGTGAGAGAAGTCGAACAGGTGAGAGTATGGAATGAGAATAGGCCTGGGAATAAGACAGGTAGCAATGAAATAAGGGATGAAGATATAACAGCTCCTGAGCATTATAGGAGGAAATTGAGAAGGTTGCTGAACGGTAATCGGGAGGTAATAGCCATTACGGATAAGGAACTGGGACAGATGGAGACAGTTGAAATGAAGATAGACACGGGTAATCACCCACCTATTAAGTTAAGACCGTATAGGACCCCATAGGACCCCAATCCACAAAAAGAAAATTAGTAGAGGACGCAGTGAATGAAATGATGGAATCAAGGATAATCAAAAGATCCAAATCTCCCTGGAGTTTTCCAATAGTAATTGTTGAAAAGAAGGATGGAGGGCATAGGTTTGTTGTGGATTTTTGTCAATTAAATGCCATTACGAAACCACTGGCAGTGCCTCTCCCCTTGATTGATGATATTCTAGCTCTCTTAGGAAAGTCAATGTTTTTCCACATTGGAGTTGAGGTCAGAATATTGGCAGGTAGCACTTAGCAAAAAGGATCAGGAAAAAACTGCTTTAACCTGCTACATGGATCTCTTCAATTTTAGAGTTATGCCGTTTGGGTTAGCAATTGCCCCAGGTGTATTTAGTCAGTTAATGTCCATCGTATTGAATGGCACTGAGGCATTTGCCATGGCGTATCTAGATGACATCATGGTGTTTTCAAAATCACCGGAGGAGCATTTTGAACATCTGCAGGTGTTCGATAGGTTAAGAGAACATGGATTAAAGTTAAAATTATCAAAGTGTCAGTTTATGAAAGAAGAGACAAAGTACTTAGGGTTTATCATAAACAAAGAAGGAATAAAAACGGATTTAGACAAAGTAGAGGTTATAAGAGCCATGCCCGCACCAAAGACCGTAAGAGAGATTAGGGGATTTATTGCAGCCATCGGATATTATCGGAGGTTCATACCAGCATTTAGTCGGCTAGCAGGCCCTCTAATAGCTCTAACTAAGAAGCATGCTAGGTTTAAGTGGACCGAGGATTGTCAGCGTGCATTCGAGGCTCTAAAGGACCAGCTGACAGCTGTACCCCTGTTGGCCTACCCAGACCTGAGTAAGCCCATGGTGCTGTACACCGATGCTAGCGATAAGTGCATCGGGGCGGTTCTTACACAACCATGTCCCGATAAGGATGGACCAGTACCGGGTGTGCCTGAGGAAGTGCCGATCTATTTTCTGTCTCATCGGCTCTCCGAGACTCAGCAAAGGTGGCCAGTAATAGAAAAAGAGGCGTTCGCCATTCTGTATGCTGTGCAGAAATTAGATTATTATTTGAGTGGGGCTGTGTTTACCATTAAAACAGACCACAAACCACTCAAATATTTGTTAGAGGTGGAGTGGACGAATAAGAAAATACAACAGTGGGCATTGAAGTTAAGTGGGTATAAGTGCAGAATAGAATATTTGGCAGTGAAGGATAATACCTATGCTGACCTGTTATCGAGGATTCCGAGGCAATTAGAGACCGAATCTGTCAGGTTGGAGCCGGGTGTAGATGATAAAGCATTCCAAAATAATGTAATCAATTCACAGGCGTTGAAGGAGAGACTTGGTTGGGAAGATCAGGAAACGAGTGAAACGGAGATTGTTTCCGACCCCCACTGGAGAGATATTATTAGGCAAAACCAAGAGGATTGCAAGATAGCAAGTATCAGATCCAGAGTAGAGGCAAGGGCGTACCTCCAAATATATGGTGCACGATGGAGTGTTGTATTACCTTTCAGGAAGAGGTGAGGAAATAAGTTTAAAAATGGTGATACCTGAGAAGTTGAGAGCTGAAATTCTAGACCAATGCCATAGGAGGTTAGGACACCTGGGAATTGATAAGATGTATGGATTAATAATGAGAAATTACTACTGGCCTAAGTTGTTTAATGATGTTGTGAACCATGTAAAAAAATGTGTAACATGCCAAGTACAGAGTCGAAGGAGTAGGGTTACCCCAGTATTAGAAACGGATGTTCCGAATTATCCATTTCAGAAAGTAAGCATGGCTATTTCCAGGCCCTATAAAGAAACACATAGAGGTAATCTTTACACAGTGAGTTTTGTGGACTGACTGACAAATTGGCCTGAGGCATTTGCCATACCGGATAAGAAGGCACGAACGGTGTCAGATATAATACTGAACGAAATATTCCCTAGGTATGGGGCCCCCAAACAGTTGGTTACCGATAATGGATTGGAGAATGTGAATCAGATTATGAGAGAGACATTGGGAGAATTAAACATACAGCACATAACCACTTCTCCATATCACCCCCAAAGTAACACTAAGGTAGAAAGATTTCATAAGATCCTCGCTGATGTGTTTGCTAAACTAACAGAGGATAATAGGGAAAATTGGGATTTATTTGTAACCCAAGCGTTAGCAGCTGTGAGATTCTCGTTGAATGAGACAACAAAATTTTCCACCTATTACTTGATATATGGCAGGGATGTAGTCTTGCGTATTGACAATCTATTACGACCTAGGAGGAAGTATTTAGGAGAGGATCATCACCAAATAGTTTTAGAACAACAGCATAAAATTTTTACGCAGGTGAGGAGGAGGATTCAAAGTGCTCAGAAAAGGCGAAACGATAGGGCAAATAAAAAGAGAGAAGTTTCCTTTCAGATAGGTGATCCAGTGTATTATAAAATACACCTGAGAGAAGGTAAATTGGACCAGAGATGGAGTCCATACTATAGGATCGCGGAGCAGATGGGTCTGGTTTCCTTTGTGATCTGGGACCAATTGACCGGACAGGTAAAGAGAGTGCATGCGAATGATATAAAGCTAGCTGAAATAGGAGAATGGAAAGGAGCCGAAACAAAAACTCAACAGAAAAGGCTGAGGAAATCTACGTTGGTAGAACCTAAAGGGTTAGAGACTGAGAGTGAAACTGAAGGAAGTGAGGAGATTGAAATTAGCCCAACTACCCTTCGAAGGCTGAGGGAGGTAAATCGGACCCCAGCATGACATTCTGAGGAAGCAGTGATTGAGCCTAACCTTAGGGAAGAAGAACTGAGTGAATGGGAAGAAGAGGATGAAATTCCATTAGCTCAATTGCAGAGTAAATTGCGGGCTGAAAAAGCACCTATTGTTAATGAGGAATTACCACTAAAACTGCAATTAAGGCGGGGCAGTGCAGCCCGAGCCCAACGATTAAGTGAAACCAGTACAGTGGCTGTGGGGGATGAGTGACGGTCTGGGACTAACTGTGCATTTATCATTGGTGCTGGTGAACTGTGTGGACGGGCCACATGCATGCATGGCACTGGTATGGGTCGGTGCTTGAGGTATCGCTCTAAGATGTAACCACCCGATAAAAACAATAAGAGAATGATTGAGTAAGATGAATTATTCTCTCCATCTCTTTGCAGACATGGACGAGAGGAGGCTCGTGGTACTGACGATGCTAGTTGTGGTAGCTAATACCTGGGAACACAGTGAGAATACTGTATTTAAGAAGACTAGCGAAGTGATTATAACTAGATCAAAGTGGTTGATAACTTTGGTGATAGACCTGCAGCCATATGAGAAGTTACTGGGTCAGTTGTAGACCGAAGTGGACAAACTAGATACAGCCAGGAAACAAGTCGCCGGAGAATATTTACAGACTCCGGAATACCACCGTATATTATACCCCTTAGCTCAGGAATCCCTAATACTTGAGAGACAATGGAAGGATATGAGTTACTATTTGAAAGGAATAAAGTTGTTACGGACCAGGCAAAAAGAGGGCAGTATTACTTATAATGGGAAAGGCCTTAAGCGTGTTGTTTGGCACAGTCTCCGAAGATGAAGTGAGAGTAATTAAGAGGAAATTAAAGGTGGTAGAACAGAGACAACAAGCAATGGCTCAGTCGGTTAGAGAGAGCGTATCTATACTCAATGTTACTAGGCTGGAATTGGCTAAGAATAGATGGAGTATCAATTTGCTGATTTCTCACCTACAGGTTTTTAGAAAAGAAATGATAAATGTAACCATGTCTGTAACAACCAAATTACAGAAATTAGAGGGGTATTTTCAATTATTAGCTGTAATGAGTAAGGTACATCAAACAAGTTGCTCTTTAATGGTGTTGTTAGAGCATGTGAGAGCACAATTAGACATGCTGTCACTGGGGCACCTGTCTTCGAGTATAATAACGCCAGAACAATTAAAGGAAGTAGTACTGGAGATACAAGCCAATCTACCCCATCACCTTAGATTACCTGTAGACCCACCCCAGGAGTTATGGAGGTATTATAGCGCCTTGGGATGTACTACCTTGTTGGAAGATGACAAATTGCTAGTGCTAGTGCCGGTTCCATTACTGGACAGAGATAGTACCTTTGAAATTTATCAGGTGATGAATCTTCCCCTTCCCTATCCAAAACTAAGGCCGAAGATAGGAGCGGTGGCTAGGTACAAGGTAGAGACAGAATTTGTTGCCCTAAACCTAGCCAGGACAGAGTTTATGCTATTAACAAAGGGAGAAGCAGAAAAATGCAAGAATGATGCCTTAGGTATCTGTGGGTCTGTAAGTCCAATTTACGTGACAGGTAGTCACAATCTGTGTGTACTAGATTTATTTAAGAAAAATAAGAAGGGAATTAGAGATCATTGTCAGGTAGAGGTGTTGGCTAGTGTAATGTTACCTAAAGCAACCAGTGTCCCAGACGAAATTTGGGCGGTAAGAAGAGATCGAATTATCTAAGGTGTGTGAAGGGAAGCCCACCACTACGATAAGAGTTATTCCCCTTTTTTTTTTGTAGAGCTACCCATTAGTTGTGGAGCTCATGGTCCATCTATCTCTTTACCTCCCTACTACCAAGCAGAAGAGAAGTTTGAAGAGAATGAGGCTTTGTTAGAGCTGGTAGGAACGAATACCAGTGGATGGACGGGATTGTGGGAACCCATTGTAAGAGAGATTCCTAAGATGTCGCTAGAAAAGATGCCGGCGTTGTTAAAGCCAATCGATAAGATTGATCTTGGACGGTTGAAGTCGGAGTTAGATAGGATAGGTACGCCGAATTCGGGCTGGAGAGAGAATTTGGTTGCTATAATAACCTGGCCGACCGTTGTGGGAATTATACTAATGATAGTCATGGCCTTGCTGGTTTGGTGGTGGTTGAAGAGGCGTGCGGTGTTGTTGACTGGGCAGAATAAACTGGCATGGGAGTGCATGAGTGAAGGAGGGATTCCAGTTAGTGCACTTTACCAAGATAGGTCCGACCCGAGTGCATTGGGACCCCTAACTGATATTGAAGAAGAGTCCATGATTGTCGTGGAAGGACCTGAACCAACAAAAGATTCGACAAAGCCTGTTGTGAAGGCGAGACAAAATCGGAGGGACAGATTTACGAAATAAATCAAATTTTTTTTTTTTTTTTTAGTAATGAGACTGAAATAATTGGTAAGGAGTGTTGCGAACTTCAAAAAAAAAAAAAAAAAAAAAAAAAAGGAAAGAACCCTCGAACTAGTGAACTATGTGAAAAGGTTCTATTGCACGAGATCACCAAAACAGTGAACTTTAACCGGAAGTTGCATGTACATATGTATCGTAAGGACAATGAAAATGTAAATGGGCATAATGAGCCCTAAGAAGAACTGAGGACTCTACCTTTGCATGCTGGAAGAGACGTATGTTTAAGTAGCCCCTAGTAAGAAGCATGTTGGACTGGGTTTTCTCATATTTGTTGATATGAAATGTTGTGTCATTTACTAGTAAATGACAGATGGGTAGGGGAGGAAATGTGACAGAGAGAGAGAGAGAGAGTGGGAAACACACACACACACACATTTTTTTTTTTTTTTAATGAAATTGGAGTAGATTTGAATAGCGAAATTAAATCAGAGAATTTTTTTACTGATGGGGAAATCTGATCTAGGGGAGGAGTTGTACCCATTGAATCTGGATCATCAGAAGACAATGGAAATGGTCAAAATAATTTTTATCGATTAAAAATTGAAATAGAGCTGAGTAAGCTAGAAGGAACTTTGGAATTCACATGATTTTGGTTGAAGCAGCCAGAACCCCGTGATAATCGCGTGCGAAGTAGTAGGGCCGAGGGTCAGTTACAACAGCCGGGTTTATCTATATAAATGCGTAGTTATGCTAAAAAAAGTCAGATGTGAGAAAATTCTTGAAGAGAGAATTGGCCCAGGCGAGCGTTGGGAGGAGGAACACCACTATAACTTTAAGCCCCACACAGAAATCTTTATCCCTCCATCGCAAGAGTCATATATCGTTCTGAGACGATTTAAAGATAACAAGATAATCACACTCTCTCTCTCTCTGTCTAGAATCCAGTGTATGAGTTTTTTTTTTTTTTTTTTTTTTTTTCTGTAACCCGTTTCTTCTCTACTATTCTTTTCTGCTATATAAAAGACATTACCAATTCAACCATTGAATCGATGTTTGTCCGGCTTTCTGCAGATATTAATTTTTAATGATATTAATGGTCAAAATTAAAATATATATAGGTTGCACTGAAGTTTTTTCAAGCTTAGATGGTATAACCATAGATCTTTTAAGCTAACAAATCTTAGATATTCTACCAAACTTGCTTGCCATATGTGGAATCTAAAAGAAATAAACAACAGGGACTTGTTCGTAAAGTGGAAAATTAAAAAAAAATAAGGTAAAACCATACAGCAACCATAACCGCATTTGCTACCTTTGTCAACATGAGAATCTAGCGATTATGATATTTCCAGACCCACCCCCCCAAAAAAAAACAAACTTTTAAACCAGAGATCTGCAATGTTAAGTCCTTCTCTTCATATAACTTTTTTTCATTAATTGACTACCAGGCCGCATAAAAACATGATTTAAAATCCAACTGTTATTTTTACAATACGTTTGCTTCCCTTCCCCCATCCTTTACAAGACAGCCTTCCTTAAAGTTACGTTACATTTGCTTTTCTTTATTTTTCTTTTCTACTTCTTTTCTTTATACATTTACAATAAATTTATTTTCTTCTTTTCTTTTGTTTCCTTCGCTCTTCTCCTTTTTCTTCTTCCTCTTCCTTATCCCCTCCTTTCTATTACACTCCACGTTATGCGTTTGACCGTCGTGCATTTGTTCATTTATTTATTTTTGAAAATAATAATGTAGCGTTCTTTGTATTTTTATTTTTATTTTTTTTATTTTTATAAAGCGTTGGATGGTCAGTCGATAGAATTAGCCTGATGACACCGTGAGGTCGAAACCAAGGTCGCGTATTCTATTTGACCTCCTAATTTTTAAAGTTTATAGCTCTACATGTTATTTTTATTTTATTTTTTCACGCGTGTATTGAGCACTATTTAAATTACTGTTTCCTGGTATGATTCAACTCTGATTTTTAACCTTATATATATATATATATATATATATATATATATATATGTGTGTGTGTGTGTGTGTGTGTGTGTGTGTGTGTGCATAGCATAGCGTGAAAGTTGGAGGCTCAAGAGTTAAAATCTAAATATCCTGTTGCATACGAGAAAGTCCAGGAGCATGTCGATATATATGTATGTATCCACATATAGCAGCCGTTTGCTTAAAACGTTGTAGAAGGGGCTAGGTATTGAATGTAGATATGCAGGGTTGTGGGTGTTGCGAATATGTCGTATTTCCGCTCTGGATATTTTACGATGACTGTAGCATCGGAAAAAGGATAGAATTAATTCATTGATTCTGATTTAGGTGGTTTTTCATTCTCGTTACATACATATTTAGAGATCTTTTTCGAAAGTGTCGCTTCGCTACTCATTGACTCACTATTAGTAACTTATATCCTGGCTGAGAGCAGTTCTTGTTTCTGATTCGCTCGCATGACTATGATGTTCGTATCCTGGTCGGGTTGGTTTCTGATTGGTTGGTCGAAATATGAATTCGATTCTGAATACACATCTATTTTTAGAGATGGTGAAATTTTGGTATCCTTGTGATTATTTGCTTATTTTTCTTTATTTATTTTTCCATCACTACAGTAGCACTTACACATACATATTCTCTTTCTTTTCTGAAATATGTTGTTTTGTATGTAATATATATATATATAAAATCCTTCAAGTGTTGAATTCATTTATTTTGAAAGTTCTCAACTGCAGCCGTTACAATTAGTAACCTGTCTGTTACAAGACCGCCTTTGTATATGCATGCTTGAAATAAATCGAAAAACAGTCTTTGAAATGCAAACGTTTTTGTGCAAGTAAAAACCGAAATTTATTTCAACATTTTTGACCAATAAGATTACAACCCCCCCCCAAAAAAAAACGGCACAACTGATAGAAAATAGTCCTTTTGTAAAAAAAATAGAGAAAAGTATTTTGGACTATTATTTGTTGCTCAACATCCATTAGACATTCGTCTATCCATGACATTTGCCATAAGTGAAAAATATTGATGTTTTATAATTTTATAATTGGGATGCTGTTCATAATAGAATGAAGGTGTCAAATGATCCTTGATTTTTTTTTGTCACTGGTTCCCGTACGATCACTGAAGTTAAGCAACGTCGAGCCTAGTTAGATGGGCGACCGCTTGGGGATACCAGGTGCTGTAAGCTTGGACGTGCGAGCGGTGTAATGAATAATGGCTCGGAATTGTTAATTGGACAGCAGAGTTCAAATTCCAGTTAAGTTCGTTATATTCACTTACGCGCAAATACCGTCGGGAAAGGTATGAACAAGACCGGTGCAAGGTGCAAGCTATGATACGCCCCCACTCTGCTACAACTTAATCTTCATAAGGTAATATTAATGTAAAATACAAATTTTATTGTAATCTAATTATGTAGAATAATTGATCATATGCAATATAGGTGAACAGTTCAACTAGAAAAATTGAAAATAAATATATCTTAATACAAATTAGGAACATGTTATAATAGATCATTCCGTCTTAAATAAATCTACAATGTTTTGCGGCAAATTTTAACATCGACTTTAGATTTATCTTGTTAAAACGTTGAATAATTTTAGCACATTCAACATGATGGTTAAAAAATAGTAAATTTTACATATTGTTTTTTAGAGCAAATGTATTCACGAATTCATCAGAGTAGACTGTAAAGGGATTGGATATATTCATTTTCAATGGAAATTATTGCGAACTCGGATAACCTTTCATTTCTCATTGTCAATTGCAGATAATTTTTTTTTATAAGTTTCAGTTTGCGGAAACTTCTTTCGGCACTTGCAACAGTCACTGGTATAGTAAGCAATATCCGCCCATTTTTGGCACTATATGTGCGTGTTGTTCTTGTTGTTGCTTGATCCATGTAGCTTTTTCATTGTGTATTTTGTAGTTTTCCACATCTTACACCAGAACTCCTCGACTTCCTGGTTGGTCATTTATCTCTATTTTTTCCCCATTTCTCAATATAGTTTCTTGGCATTTTATTTGAAGATCTTGTTTTGTCTGAAGAATCTGTTTCCTTTTTCATAACACCTGGTTCTCTATACCTTCGTTTGAATTTGTTATTTCAACTTCTGTTTAACTTTTGGTGCGTTACTCTTATTCTTTATATCAAGGCTTCGTTTCAATTGTCTCCTTTTTCTTTCTTTCATTTTGAAGACCTTGTCTACTTCACTTAGAAGTGACAATTCTCCTCGTGATTTATTTATGTGGCGCCATTCGTGTATTGTATCAGAATTCATGTCTACAGCTGCCTTTGAATTGGGAAACAAAAATTTTATTAATGATTTAGTTATAAAAGTTGTCCTTTGAAGATTTGACCTTCCATGTGGCTTTGGGGCGGTCCCAAATCTTCCGGACGACAAGTAGATGGAAGGGGTGGGACGCCAGGATTATCCATATAAGCAGAAAGAGGCAGGAATTCGTGGAAAGTGGGTCCAGCCATGAGAGAAGTAGGTAGGTGACCAGACGGGTTGGAGCTGCCCAGCAGCCAGTGACAGAAGGACCAGTAGTGAGGAATCAGGAGTCGCCGAGGCCAGTGAAGTTAGGAAGATATTAGTCTACCTTTTGAAGCTAAAGGAAGGATCTCACGTTTAAGTGAGAGATCATAATGTTGCTACTTCCAAACCTGAAAGTATTGAAAAACAAGTCTTCGTTTGTTGTTGTTGTTGAAAGCGATCACAGCCGAGAAGACAAACCTGTACACATATGAGTAACGTTTCTTTTTTCTTTTTTTTTAAGTCACTCATTTTCTTTCTCTTTTTAGTCTCCAGCAAGGCCAGCTTAGGTAAAATAATACAAGATTTAATTATTTTAAATACACACAAATGCATAACACACACACACAACGCATCGTTTCGTTATCAATCTGATGAAGCCATTAGAGGCGAAATGTATAGGATATTATTTTCGAAACATATTTTTATGAACGTTTTTCCAAATGTCAATAACATTTAATTATAAAAATAATTGTTATAAATAAATGTATATAATATATAAATTAATAATAAAAAATTACCTCGTAAATGTATACTGCATTTTTATGAATGTCCATTACGTCGTCAATTTATGAATTACATCCTTTAATCTTAAATAAGAAAATACAATAAAAGTGATATTATCTTTTAGAAAATATAAAATAAATCGTTTGTTAAAGAAAATAAAAAAAGAATTAATAAAACCGATAGTTTCTCGAGGTAAAAACTATTGTGTTAATACTTTTTATTTCGGATTAAAAAGGATTTCTTTAATGAAAGTTTAAGAATCGCTTTAATAAAAATAAAATATCGGTTCCCTTGTTTTTGTTTTTTAAGATTCAGGTTTCTTTAATGAATGTTTACTGGATTTTTTTACGAATAAACATTTCTTTTTAGTCATTGTTCTGCACGGTACCCGGAAAATTCGGTAATGGAAAATTCGGTAATTTTAACAAGGTAGGAAAATTTGGTAGCTATGAAATAAAAGTCGATTGAAAATTGATTTTAGGGCCGTTCTGGGGTGAGGATTTGGGGTCCCATCCCCTATATTTTAGAAATAGAAATGAGTCTATAGTTTTTGCTTCTTTAAAAAGAAATAACTATCTAAAACTTAATTTATTTACTACTTTTTAAAAAAATTAAAATAATAATCTGAAAAGATACAAGAACTTAATTTTAGCTTAGATAAATCGATTTTATTTGTTTGAAAATGTTGTGGTGTCCTCCCTCTAAAGAGTCTATGTTGGACTCTTTCGCTAACTATAAGATTAGTAGGAGAGAAGGCCTTGGGAGAACAGTCGCACAGATTGTTCATTTTTGTCGAACTTTCTGCCTCGGCAGAGAGGAACTCGGACGAAGCTTTGCCGCAGGGCAAAGTTTCGCCCGAAGAGGTAGACAGTCAATGAACCCGTCTAGGCGGGTTCAAAGGGAATATTTTTGACCGAGAAACCCACGTTAAACTCGGCCTTGTGCCACATACATCCCGCGTGGGGTGGGGCTGTTAAATGTTAACAGTCGAATAGATTGAACGCTGGGTCATCCGACACACTCACTAATCGTGTAATACTCTTCTTCTCTTCTTTTTAATACTCTTCTTCGCTTCTTTTTAATATATGATATATCTGTAAAGCATGTTTTGTTATTTCTTTAACTATTTACTTGGTCAAAACATCTTGGCGACGAAGGATCCGAAGAAACGGACTTCACGTTAAACCATAAAAAAATTTTTTGCCAGTGTCTACAACAGTGGTGAAGAAAGGAATTCTAATCAAACTTTACGACAAAAGGATATCCTGTGTTAATTACAACACTGACAGTGAAAAACAGAAACTCCTCAAAACAATAGAAGTTCTACAAGTTCAATTCAGTGGTTGGGAAGAAGGTTGGTGAACCTTTGTTATTTTTTCCATTCCAACAAGTCAGTAAAAGAACTGTACAAGTCAAACAGACATTGTTTTCACTAATAGGGTAAAGTAAAAATTTACCCTCTCTCCCGCTTTTAAATTTTTCAGTAAAAGAATCTTACAAGTCAAACAGACTTATTGTTGGTTAAGAGGATGAGAAAAAAAAATCTCCCCTTTCATTTCTTAATTTTACGTACCACCGCAGTAAAAGAGAAATTCCAACGAGAACAAGTAGAATACCAAAAGAAATTTGAGGAATTGCACCTAGAAATTCAGGTTAGACAACAAAAACTGGAAAAATGCTCTTTCAAACACAGAACGAGCAAAGGTATAATAGAGCCATCAAAAGCCGACATGAGGACAGCGAAAACGTGTTCTCTCAAAATGCTATATGGAGTGCTATTGAAAACTTCACGTTTGCCCCTGAAGAAGAAATTACATTCGCTTCATACTTTAAACGTTACGAGGACTTATACAAAACGGATTGTGCAATTTGGGCTGACCATAAAAAGGTTCGCCTACTCCTCAGGAAATTAGGCACGGCAGAATATACTAAGTTTGTTAACTATATTTTGCCTAAGAAAACCAGCGACTTGAAATTTAAAAAGGCGGTTCAATCATTAACAGAACTCTTCAGTCCCAAAACATCACTGTTCCACAAGCGTTGAAAATGCATGAATCTCACCCGCAAAGAAGACGAAGATTATACTACCTTCGCGAGTGTAGTCAATAAACACTTCGATGACTTCAAATTGGCTAAACGCCAATAATTTTAAATGTCTGATTTTCGTCCAGGATTTGATCTCAGGGAAAGACGCTGAAATACATCGTAGGGTACTCAACAAGCTTGAAAACGAGCCCGACGTTACTTTACAGCAAGTTGCCGAAGGTTGTCAACGTTTCGTGAGCGTCAGAGAGGATTCGAAAAACATCGAACAGAGTGGCGTGGCTCACATTAAAAAAAATACGCCAAAGAAAAATTAAAAGGGTTCAACCAAAAAATAATAAAGTTACTTTGCCATCAAGACCATGTTTCGGGTGTGGTTAATTACATTGGTATAGAGATTGTCCTTTTAAACATGTTTTAATTGCGATAAATTGGGACACAAAAGTTCCCACTGCCGGATTAAGAACAAGACAAAAAAAAGTTTTGTCAAAATTACCAAGTCTGATGAACCAGAAAGTCGTAACATCAGGAAATATATTAAAGTGCAAATATTTAACAAAAATATAAGGCTACAGCTTGATTCGAGTTCAGACTTATTCATAATTAATTTGGGCACCTCGGTATGGTGTAATGGTTAGCAAGCTTGTCTTGTTAGAACATTTACAACTGAGTAGTGAGTTCGATCCCCACTGGGTGCCCCATACTTTCGGCCTTGTGCCACATCTGAGCTACGCTTGGAAAATCAGTATTTGGGCACCGCGAGGTGGTGTAACGGTTAGCAAGCTTGTCTCGCCAAAACAGTTACGACTGAGTAGTGAGTTCGATTCTCACTGGGTGCTCCGTACTTTCGGCCTTGTGCCACATCTATCGAATCGAATAGCTAAAAGTCTAACCGGCGATCCTATTAAGTTTATGGGCAAACTTATGAACGTGTCATTCAAAGGTAAAACTTTAAAACTAAAGGTGCATGTTATGAAGAATACGGGTAATTTTTTCGGGACTTATTTATTAGAACAGTTTCAACTTTGGGATATGCCTATTAAGCCATTATGTAAAAAAATTGACTGACGAAGCAGAAAAGTTGAAAGGTGAACTTAAAAAAAATTTCCCGACGTTTTCAGTGGAGGACTAGGAAAATGCACAAAAATGTCTGCTAAGTTTGAGTTAAAGCCAGACGTAAACCATTATCCCAAGTGGCCAGAAATATTGAAATGTAAGAAGCCGACCGCGGAGGTGGCAGTAAAGTTTTTGCACGAGCTATTTTCCCGTTTCTGATTTGTTGACTGTATCGTAACAGACAACGCCACACAGTTCACATCCTGTGAATTTAAGGATTTTTGGCAATCATTCCTGATCGAACATATTACCACGGCGCGATGTCACCCAAGACGTAGTGGAGAGGTAGAGCGTTTTGTGAACACTTTCAAGAGATCACTCAAAAAGGACCTGTAAAATATGATACAGTTATACATCAGTTTTTGCAGGTCTATTGTGTAACCCCCTAATAGCAGTGTTCCAACTACCAAGATGCCAGCGGAGGTCATGATTGCCAGGAAAATAAAATCGGCATTTGACAAATTCCCTCTGAGTGAAACGAAAGCGGAAAATAGGAATAAAGTGCTTAAAAAGCGCTTTAAGATCGGTGAAAAGTTTTTTTCTGTGTATTTGGGAATAATAAAGCTCACTGGAGATAGGATCAATAGACAGACAACAGACAAATTAGTAACATGATTTACATAGTTCAGGGACCGAAGTTCATACACAAACGTTATGTAAACCAAATTAGAAAATGGTATGAAAGCGTAGTCGACAGGGATCTCATAAAAGATGATACTACGGACGTCGTCTTTGGCACGTTTGAGGTTCCAATACCGCAATCATTGCCAGAGCTCAGAAGGCCCAAAAGAAAAAGGAAATTTACGGAACCTTTAGAAATTAACTCGAAAAATGATATTGAACATCTTTCATTTCATATCATGTCTACAGAAAAAGGAAACGAATGAGTAAAAAAACCCATCTCCTCACTTTTCTTGTTTTAAATAACATGCAAAAGGTTGATAAGCCGCTAAAAATGATTCAATTAATCAATCAATGAAACTGTGCGTACGTCATTGACAACTGCGTATTACAAATGTTGTCATTTTCTCCAGTTTGGGATTAAGGATTTTCCTGCAACTCTTCCAATTTTTAAGATATATGTTCTGGTGAAAATTTTTGACAAACGATGTGATTATCATTAATTTAAAAAAATGTTTAAAACAAACAATTGTTTGACAAAAATAAAATAGAGATAGGCTTAGCTAGGGAGCCCCTGGAGCGTTTGACTAGCGAGCGCTACAGGGGCCAGGTAATTAGACATAGGTTAAGCAAGATGTCTTCCGAAGCTGTGAATATGGGCGCAGAATTGCGCAGGGAGGAGATCTGTCGAAGTTCCGGTCGTTACATTCGTGAGGTCAAAACCCCGGAAGGGCACACTCTTCGGGCCACTGACGACATGTGCGACGCATTTCGGCGGCGTTTCGAGAGCCGATTTACCAAGGAGCCTGGTGTCCGCGACTCGGAGGTATTTTGCTGACTTTTCTCGGCTTTCGCCGACTGAAACGGCTAGCTGCGAGGGAGAGATTACGAAAGTCGACAGAGGAAAGTCACCCGGTCTGGATGGTTTGCCCTATGAATTGTACTTGAGGCTGTCGCACATCTTTGTCCCGATTTTGACTGTCGTGTTCAACAACTGGTTCCGCAGGTTCATCAGGTGTGTGATCACGCTTTTGAATAAGGGCAAGATTGTTGGGCGGGATTTAGACGACTATAGGCCCATAACTCTGCTAAACACAGAGTTATAGATCTTGACCAAGATCCTGCAAGAGCGTTTGCAGTCAGCTGCCGAGTCTCTGTTGGGTCCTGAGCAGACTTGCACTGTGAAGGGCCGAACAATTCAGAGCAACCTGCATCTGATCTGCACGATCATAGAGGGTGTAAAAGACGACGATGAGGCCGCGCTGATCAATTTAGATCAGTTCAAGGCATTTGATAGGGTTGACCATCGCTACCTTGCTGCTGTCCTGCAGGCCGCCGGATTCGCACCCGACTTCTGTCGCTGGATTAGCCTCCTGTATCGCTCCCCCAGTACTGTGGTACAGGTGAACGGGAAGCTGTCGGCACTTTTACGTTGTCTCGGTCGGTTCATCAGGGTTGTCCACTCTCGCCCCTACTTTACGCTTTAGCGTTGGAGCTTCTCCTTCGCCGTCTAAGGGACAGGGCGTGCAGTCCGGCCCTACGTAGAATCGCTGTCCCTGGAAGGGCTCAAGCCAGGGTTTCCACGTACACCGATGACGTATCTACTTTAGTGTTGTCTCGCAGCGACATTAAGGTGGTACTGAAGGCGCTTGAACGGTACGAAAAGGTGACAGGGGCCAAGATTAACCGCGACAAGTCTTCCGGCTTGCGGCTAGGTGCCTGAAAGGGGGTCGATCTTACGGGGCCCTTTGGTTGGACGGACGGTCCTGTCCGCATTCTTGGAGTGTGGTTTGGACCCAACCTCCAGCTGGAGGAAAATTGGTTATATATGCCTTGACGATCATTCCTCGATCCAGTGACCTTTCTCGGCCTTGGAAACTCTTCTATCGAGAACTAGTAGAGAGGGACCGCGAAGGATCCATTACGTGAGCTTGTCAGAGGAAGAGTTTCGCTCCTTATGGTCATGGGCGCCAGCGGTGGATTACCTCAGTAACCATGAGTTTTCGCTTACCTGGCAACTGATTCGGAATAGGTTATCTCTCAATGACAACGTCTTCATATGGGGCTTGGCGGATTTGCCAGACTGTGAACGATGTGAGCTTGGCCTAGAGGAAACGGCTTCGCACGTCTTCTGCCATTGCCCTCGGGTCCACTCCCCTATGGAACCATGTCGGCGAGTTGACAGCTCGTATCGCTCCGGAAATGCTCGTGCTCATTGATCGCGCATACGCGTGTGACAATGTGTCACACCCGTATTCTGGGGTGAAACGAACGGTATTTCTTACGCTGCTCGGCACGGCCCGAATGGTGATTTGGACGACGCGACAGGAGGAAGTTTTGCGAGGCACCCGTCTTTCTCATCAGGATCTGATCCGATTCTTTGAGCATCAGCTCAAGATGAAGATTTGAACTGATAGAAATCGCTTGGTTTCGACGGACTTTACCGAAAGTTGGGTGACTGAGGCGAGCTTGGTTCGTGTGAACGGAACTAGCCTTGATTTTCTCTTTTAGGTCGACCTGATTCACATCGGGGTGGTTTCCTGTGGATTCCTCGCCTGGTTAGGCTAGACAAGCTTTGTGTACCTAGTTAATGGGAGTAAGTGTTGTTCCCGGCTTGTTCTTGGCTACATCTTTGGTTATGATCCAGGTTGAGATTCTTCCCCAGTTTGTTTTGTGGCATTCTTTTCATCTCGATTGGGTCAGCTTTATTTATTCCCCATGTCCTTATATATATTATCTTTTTCTCCTCCCTTAGCGAGAGAGCCTCTTGATTCTGTCATAGGGTAGAATACGGTAGTCTCCTTTTTGAATTTTGAACGGGTCTCATTGTAAATAATCCATAGAATATTAAGTACTAATTTTTATAATCATTAAATTTTTATGTCACGGGGATGCGTTTTTTTTAGGTTCCCTGAGAGTATGCGGTATTATGGTATATGGAGGATTGACTGGTGACAGATGAGTTTTTATGGTGTATGGGCGAATTGTAATGAGTGAATGAATCTTGAATCTGATTAGCTAGGTATAAGATAGTCAGTGAAGACCAGCCTTAACCCATTCCCCCTTTTCAGCCTTGTGCCATAATTGTATTTTTTTACAATAAATATCGAAGGGGAGGAAACGACAGTGCACAGGCCTTATTATATCGCGCTCCTTCCAGGAGGTCCACTACATGAGCAATGTCAAATCCGTTTGTCTTTCCGTTTGTCTTTCCGTTTACCCCAATGGTTGTGCATTGGTGCAAGAGCCTCTGTAATAAAGCCAGAATAAATAAAAAAAAGCAAATAAAGCAACAAAAAAAAAAAAAAAATCTCTTTTTAAAAACTCCAGTTACATGTACAAAAATTACAACGAAGAATAATACCTTCCGAAATACAATTTATTTGAAATATAAATTTAAATACAAATATATTTTTGTTAATAAACTTATACAAACAAGAAAAATGTTTATTGTTCGTTTGTTATTTGAATAATTGACATATTTTGTTAGGATAGGTTTCTTGAACGACACATGGATAAAGTTTGGAAAAAGCAAATTGTGATCTAATGTAAGACTTTTGAATCTGAAAACTTCATATTTTTACTTACGATAGTAGTAGCGATAGAGCAGTGAGAGTATCGCCACATCCAGCTTGTGATAGAGAGGTTGGAGTGTGAAAAATAATTCTCCCACAGGGAGACGCTTTTGGACTCTATCAAGATTAAAAAGTGTGGTTTGAGCAGCCAAATATGGTACTCCATTTTCGGCCTGATCTGGATCTTATAAAGCATGAGGAGTCAGGTACTTACTGAGCGGTACACGGAACCGATCATTTTACCTGCATCATCAGCGATGGATCGTATATAGGAATTCCACTTGAGGTCGGGTGTGAGATGGAGAAGAATACCCTCTCGAGGCACGGGGCCTCCCTGAGAGGACATCCGTTCATTGTGTCAGGCGGTAGTTCGGGGTTTGATCGGTAGTGAGGAATGTAACCAGTTTAGTTTCAGAGGCATTGATGGTTTGGCGGCAACATGTTTGAAGAAGCTTGGGAGAAGAGCTTCCGTCATATAGGACCGGAAGCTGTCCCAGTCTGCCTCCGCATAGCGGAAAAACGTTAGAATTGAGAACATAATTTCGAAATTAAACCATTAATTTACTTCATATAAATTTTCTTTAAACATAAAAGTAACATCAGTAGAGTTTTAAAATAGCAAGCATTTTTCTCTTCTATTTTTATATTTTTTTCCAACAAAAAATAAAATTAAAAAAAGTGGTGAGGGACCCCACCAAATAATATTTTCTCAATGTTTTCTAATAAAACAAGTTTTTCGGTATACAATTCATTATTAATGAATAAGTACTAAAATATCGTTTGAATCGGATAATCCTCTGATTTTTGGCAACTATTTTAAAACAGATTGGTGAAACACGCAGTGGCGTGCCGGGGTTTGGATTCAGGGTGGAGCCAGAGCTGGACCCGGCGCCCCCTTATCACAAACCAGGATGGATCAAATACTAAATTTTTAGAAATTCAAATACAAATGCTTCGCACGATTATTGGCGCAATGTAATTGGAAATACAGATATAAATACGAGTAATTTTATTCCTGATTCCAAAAATACAAAAACAAATACAAATACTTCTGAAATTAGGCAAAAATCTAAATATGAATGCTTTTTCACACAAATGCAAATGCTCTGAAAAGATATTTATATACACGTCAAATACACTTTTATTTCCTCCGTCACAACCAACAAGAACTGTGCATTGACAAAACCTGAATGAAAAGATGTCAAGACTAGAGCAATTCATTTTAACTATTCAAATTCGTAAAGCCGTGGCATACGACCAAGCTTGAGGATAAAAAAATTGTCAATAACACCAACCACTGTTATATGTCCAAATTCTTCATTTTCGATCCTTAATAAAGCCAAATTGCTTAAGCGTTCCAGACCCGTTGTGCTTCGGAGATAGCTTTTATTAATTTTAGTTTGCTGAAAGAGCACTCATAGTACGCCATAGAGACAGCAACAGCCAACAGTATACGCAATGCTATTTGTAAATTGGAGAACACATCATCGCCATGAGATATTGTAAAGTTGAAAACCACGATTGTTTTTTTTTTTTTTTTTGGTTTAACGAAGACACTGTCTTAACATTCTGCAGTCTGTAACTCCGCGACCGAATTCTATTCCATCAAAATCACTCTCGTACGCTGCTGCAGCTACTTTGCATTTTTCTACTGTGTCTTTGTTCGAGAAATGAGGCTTTCAATATCCAAGAGGAACTCAAATTGCACATGTAACTGACTCAACCTTTTAAATCGATCTTTCAGTTCTGTATTCAACCTGTTCAGTTCTGCCTTCAAGGTAACACCCAGTTCTTCTCTCACATTTAGAGGATTATCTTTCGTCTCCTCTCCAGACATTCTTTTTTTACAACGCAGGCGTCGCTTCTTGGATCAACTGATACTGAATTGTCACTTTCCATATCCTCCAACAATTTAGCTATGTCATCCAACTTCATTTTTCCCATCGCATTTTTGAGCCGGATAAAAAATTGTACAATGAACCAAGAACTCCAAAATTGATATCGCAAACACGTGTTCTGATGCAGCATGCACTTCCACTAGGTTCAAAGAATGGTTGTCACAATTCACAAAGATTTCTTTCAGGTTTCACTGTGATATGCGTTCCTGGACACCGGATACTTTTCCAGCCGTTATTGCAGCATTGTCATACATCTGTCCATGAAAGTCGTTCAAATAAAGACCATCTCTTTCCAATTTCGAGGTAATTTCTTCTGTAACATTCTCGGCGTCTTTTTCATGAATTTTAATAAAACTAATGAACACTTACTTGACTACAGAAGTTTTAGATTCGTTGTCAACATCAACAAACCTGAGAATTTCAGACATTTGTTCGTTGTGCGAAACGTCAGTTTTTACGAGCATAATCCTATAGTATCTGCTTCTTTTGACTCTCAGTAGGATAGACTGACGTACTTCGTTGCCCAGTAGTTCAATGAACTCATTTTGTATCTTGTCAGACAAAAATGTTGCAGAATGTTGTACTTGCTAAGTAGCGTAACTAGTGCAAGAAAATTACAGGGATTATTACTTGATGACCCCGTTTTCCACGATATGCCAGATGTTGAGTCGCCAAAAACTTGACACAATCCATAAATTGCTTCTGTTCCTCCATATGCTTCAGTGTTACCTTGTCAATCATAGATCCTTCTGATTTAAGTCTCTTAAAGTCTTTCCATGCAAGAAATGACGCACGATGATGAGTGCCCTATTCATGTTCTGGTATACTTTCGTTTCATTTTTTTTTCATTTTCAAAATCCACAAGAATTTTCGAATACTGTGTTTTGGTTGACTGAGCAATTGAAAACAATACACAGCATCATTTTTAATAGAGTACAACAACCAATTACGCGGAATTGTAGACCCATCCTGTAGTTTTCTTTGAAACCAGTAATTCGTGAAGCCACGATTGACACCCACGTGTTTTGTGCCTGTTTCACTTCTCATTGCTTCTTCGACAAGTCAGCTCTCTTTTGTAACTTTGAAAGGGCCGTCTTTGTTCTGATAAGCTTTAGCACCCTTCTTCAACATTTGTAGGCGTAGATGATCAGAAATTTGTGGTTTATCGCAATTTGCATAAAAGTTTAAGCAACCTACATCTTTCTTAGTTAATATTGCATATTTCTCATTTTGCATGTTCATCAGATTGGCAACGAAACAGATGAAAGTTAGTCGTTAGCATCCAATAAAACCGTTTGCTTTGCCTTCAATGGTAGCGGCTATGGTGCTAAAAGTGTTGTTGGTGCCGGCAGCACTGGTGAAGATGACGATTGCTTCACTGACCTTGGTGCTGTGTCTGTGTAGTCAGAGCCAGTGGCAAGAACAAGCGGGGAAACATTGTTATTGTCACTATCTCCATATGGATGCGGCATTTTTAGAAACTTCTTCATAACTTGACTGGTGGTATTGACGGCATAAATCAACCCACACATTTTTTACTTTACGAATGTGTAAGCAAACAAAAAGCAAACAAGAGAAAGAAGACAAGAAAATAACTTTTCATAACAAGTACAATATTTATATTTATAAATGACAACAGTTTTACAATAACTATTAATATGAGTTACTTCCCTTTGACTGGGCTAAAGTTTTTACCACTAAAAATATTTTTTTATCGGAGCTCACAAAAAGCTGAATTATCTTGTCGTTCAAAATGTTCACTGAAAGAGAGTTTAAAGAATCTTGTAAAGCTGAAAGTATGTTGATAAACTTTTAGCTTAAAAGAAGTTGGAAGAGTGAATGTTCCGTAATGTCTAATTTGTTTTCGTTGCTCGTAGTTGAAAGTATTGTTCGTAATTGTTTGCACTTAAGTTTAGTAATATTCAATAACGTAATTGAATAGTTTTTAGTAAGTTGCAGAAGTTGTTGAGTGAGTTGTTTCGTTGAAATTGTAGCTTGAATTTCAGTGAAGTTATTTCATGTTAAAGAACTTGAGGTTCTAACTTGTACTTCGCTGCAGTAATGATACAAGCGTCGTGAACTCGTTTAGCAAATTCTAGTCGTCGTAAATTCTCACTGACTGGGTTCGCTCACACCTTCAATTTATGTGTTTTTTAATCACGTGATAGGATCCTGAGAGCATTGTTTTTTCGTCAGGTCAAAAACTAGGTTGATGTTATTCGGACGTAGTGGTGAGCAGGTAAATTGTTTTTTTAATGTCAGTTAACTACTCAGAAAGCGCCTTACAAAACTCAGTCTGGAGCCTGATATGTTTTGTGTTGCTTATTGAGAACAATGTACGTGAAGATACACGAGATCATTTTAATATTTATTGTCCAATGAGAAGTTCAGGTTTTCAGAAACATGTATGAAAATGTGATCCTCTTTTTGCACGAAAATCGACATTGATGAAAAAGTGGTAGCGTAAAGTTAAAGGATCTCTGTAGATCTTCGTCTTCTCTTTTCCTACGATTTCTTCCTTCCGCACCAGATTCTTTATTCTTTTGTTGCCAATGTCGCTCCATTCTTAAAATTTCTGCCTTAAATAAAAAGGAAATAAAAGTATAGCTATCCCCCTCAGTTATATAAATATCGTGAGGCTAGTTTGTCTCAATACGAGTGTTTATTGTCAAATGAACGACAGCAGCATGCAGCTTTAGCGCGATAACGCCATAACACCTTGACACCGTTCCACCGTAAATAACACCGTGACAAAACTACCGTGAAGACTGAAATAAACAAAAGGATCAATATCAGAATCTATCCTAACTTAAAAGCCGAATACATGTATACGTTCCAATAAAGCATTTTTCCTTATATTCTCAGCGGGAGTGCATGGTTTTCTGTAATAAACTTCAAAGACCTTCATTAAGTTTCTCGGCGTAGTATAATCATATAATGATAATAATATTATTATTATTGCAGTGAAGGCTACAAAAAACACACTGCAAAGCTTTTGCCATCGCTAACAACAACCAAAAATGTGCCATAAAACTCGTGAATCATTTCGCATCAAAACCCAGTATATGGGAATATACGGCACGTTATATTCGACATTGAGTTACAATAAAATCATTATGTTTAAATCTTTTATATATACATTGAAATGCTATGATCTACCAAGTGAGGCGAGGAGAAAAATTGCCATTATTATCATTTTACAAAGAAATCCCAGGAATATATCTTAAACTAATCCATTAATATGGATTAGTTTTCAATCTGGCCTCAGCCAAGGAAAAACAGAATTAAACAACACTTTTTGTTGTTTCTTTAACACATTTCACGTTTTAGCCGGCATGCGCTTCCGTACATACTTGCGCATCATCGAAGAATTACTGAGCGCTATCGCCAAAATAATTCATGACGCGCCGTTAATGAAATAAGTATCTGCAGGCAGTCACAAAAATGATATTAAGGTAAATAAAAAGGAGGAAATTTTAGGTCCTCTTTCACCTTTTGAATTAATTTCCTGACATTTTCGCCGATAACTGTGTTAAATCTTGGCCTACCCTAACTATGTCTTAATTTTTCACCACATAAGTTTCGTTAGATTGGATCTAGTTAGTTAGGCAAGATTTTACACACTTTTTTGTGAAAATATTGGAAGTGGAACTTTTCGCTTGCAATTCACTCCCAGTTTTGGCAATTAACTTGCCAATTACCGATGCAAGAGGTTACTGAGTGTTAGAGAATATGAGGAAAATACTATTAAGGAGAGAGAACAATAAAGAACAAGAATTAAGAATCTGTCTATATTTCTGAGATGAGGTATTATGTACATTATTTACATCACTCGGACTATTGTCCTCATCTTTGTCGCCATATTTATTACAACGTTTCGGCAGTCTACCCCAGTGAGCGAAATAAAGGGTTCAGTTCGACATTCCAACCACCTGAAGAAGGCCGGAGCGTACAACGGCCGAAACGTTGTAATAAATATGGCGACAAAGATGAGGACAATAGTCCGAATAATGTAAATAATGAAGAATTCAGAAGACAGAAGATCACAATTGACATTGCACTTAAATTTTTGAATATCAAAGTTGACTGGGAAGCAGAAATCCAGAACAGATTCTCACAAGCGAGAAGTGCGATAGAAGAAACAGTTAGCAACTTATGGTTACATTTAGCTATTTCAACTATAAAATGAGACCTTGCCGCCAATCTAGTATCACGCTTAAATTTATTAGGTCTAGGTACCACAGAGAAAAGTTCACCAGAACAATTACCATGAACGTATTTATAGAAAAGGCTCAGGGAATCCACATTACGGCGGTGGGAAAGTAACTGAAGCTGAGATGCCAGGTCTGAACCAATCACATTACAGATACTGTTTTGAATTTTATCAAGAATCTCTAAATATATAACAAGAGTATCAGACCAGATGTGGCAGCAATATTCAAAGCAAGGACGAATGGTAGATTTATAGATATGTAAGACATATTCTGGCGAGAAAAATAGTGTAGCACAACACTGAACCAACGTTCCTATCAGCGGACCTAGCAATTGATTTAGTATAATCTTTTTACTTCATGACAATTAAAAGAGACCCGTTTGATTTTGGAGGCGTTAAAATTAATAAGCCATTCCTTTTCCCCGTTAACAACAGAATGTAAATAATTTTTAGGCCAACTGCCAATTTGCCCATATCGAGCTCATAATTATGAAGACAGGAATAAATGGTTGGGAAGAGAAATAACTTTGTTGTAGGTTGTTCTGTGATGCATCGGCTATGTCTGAATGTACTTCTTTTATATATAAATATCATATACAAAAAGTAATATAGATATATATAATATATATAGAAGATGCTTTCCAAAAGCTAAACAAAGTATTAAGAAATAGAAAAATCGTCAGAAACAAAGAAAAGAGTACTGATTTGCAAAATCAGTGCTCCTATATGGCAGTGAATGCTGGACAATTTCTTCACAGATGAAGAAAAGAAATGAAACAACATAAATCTGGTTCTACAGAAGTATTCCATGAACTGAATATGTGAGCAACCATGAAGTTTTAGAGAAAATGGAACAAAAGGACACTTATATTTAATTTCAAGAAGAGACAATTCAAATTCCTAGGGCACATAACGAGGAAAGAGGATTTGGAAAATTTGATACTCATAGGACAGATTGAAGGCAAGAGGGACAGAGGTAACCAAGACATAACTTGCCAAGCGAGCTTGAGTAAATGGATGACAGAGAAAGGTTTATGGAGATAATAAAAAGACAATTTATTAAAAGCAACAAAGGAGAGGAAATTGTGGAGAGCCACGATCGCCAACGTCCTGAAGGGACACGGTACAAAGAACAAGAAGAAAAAGAAGGTTCGTTAACTGCACCTTTTTTATGGCTACATGTCGGTTTGTGATTGGAGGATTTTTTGTTCAACATTTTGAATACTATCACTGTTAATCTTTTCAGAATCGTGACTTTCAACTGATATAATCGAAATTATTCACTTTGCACATCCGTTATTCTATTCATGTTTAATTTGGCCTAAAGAACAAAATATTGATCTCGCCACACACACACACACACACACACACACACACACACACACACACACGCGCGCGCGCGCGCAGACAAACACACACAGGCATACACGCACATAGACATACACACAAGCATTAATTAATTACAAAACAAAACTGTATTCACCGATACATATCGAAAGTAAAAGAAAAGTTGTGCACTTTCCAGAGGTGACAGCTTTTGTCTCTGTCTTTCTCTCCTTTCATCTCACAACATAAAAATGATCAGATAGACACAAACAGTAACAACACTAGAGCTTTTTCCATCAACAGAGGACAATTGTGCACTTAAGTTATTTTAGTCTTAATAACATTTCATTTCACTCAATAGTCGTAAGTTTCAAGAAACTAACCTTAAATTTAATTCTTTTTTAATTAACACTTATTTATGTAGTTTTTTAACATTGCAACTGAACAGGAATTTTCAGAACATCAATTATAAACAATTCTAAAATATTGACTTCACAAAACTCATATTCATGAAGAATACTGTATATCTCCAAGCGTGTAAGTCAGATTTTACTTATGTTTTTGTTGCCATTTCTTAATTTTGGGTTGAAGTTTTCTTTTTCAGCTAAAACCTTTTATTTTAAAGTTTTATTTAGAATTTATTCAACAAATAGAAATTCAACTTTATTTTTTGAAATCCAACAATGACTTAAAAGAAGAAAAGGGATAAACTTCTTTACAGTTACAAACATTATTACACATCTGTTTCATGCCTCTATAATGTTCATTATTTCTTTTTAAATTTATCACAAATAATCGTTCTATTTTAACTTTAAAATTTATTCTTATTTATTCAGTTTTTCTTTTCTACATCTTTTATTTCTAGGGAACAGTTTGCAATTTTATAAAACTTAAGAGTATTTATTTATTAACTGAAACAAAACCTATTCGTTATCTGTTCCAATATTCTTCAATGCAAAAAATAAATTTGACTACATTTTCTAAACTTTCCAAGTCATCAATTATTTTTCGCTGGTAAAAATTATAATTTTCTGTTTTAATCGACAACTGCTTGCTGGCTTAATGAATGGATTCAGAAGAATACTTGGTGTTATAATGTTGATTTGGGGTTAGTAGAGACAAACGCCAAATAACACGTAACAATAAAAAAGGGTTTTAATAGGTTGGTAAAAAGGTACAGAAATCGCCTGAGTAGTCAATAACTAGCTCAGCTAAGAACTTCTCTGGTATTTACTTGACTCCCACTAAGTCAAGATGTGACACAAGGTCGTTTAACGTGGGAGACCCGAGTGTTTCCACTCAAAGGCCACAGATCTAATTTTTCTAGCAAACATCAGTTCAGCTGGAGGCATCCCTGATATTGCGTTTGGATTTGGTGTTATTCTGTATATACTTAAAAACTGCTGTATATTACCATCATCTGTATTAGTACCATTTGTTTTTTAAGGGCTCTCTTGAACGTATCAATAAACCGTTCAGCCTGTCCATTTGACCTAGGATGGTACGGTGAAGTCGTGATGTGGTCAATTCCCAGAGTCTTACAAAACGTCTTAAATTCACTTCCTGTGAATTGAGTTCCATTGTCGGTGACAATTTTTTCTGGTACTCCAAAACGTGCAAACAGTTCTGTAAGAAAATCTTTTGTTACAGAAGCAGTTGGTCTTTTGCATTTAAAAATTTCAGGCCACTTGGAATAGCTATCCACAACTATCAAGTAGAAATCACCATTCATGGGTCCAGCATAATCTATGTGGAGTCTGGTCCATGGAACCTCTGTTTTTGGCCATGGTGTGTATTTTACTGGCGGTGCTTTCGCTGCCATTTGACACCCTCTACAAGTTTTAACTACCTGTTCAATGTCTTTGTCCATATTTGGCCAATAAATGTAACTCCTCATCAGGGCTTTCATACGTCCAATACCAGGATGCCCCTGATGAAATTCCTTCAAAATCCGCTTTTGTAGTACAACCGGTATCACGACCTTTCCAGCATATAACAGCACTTCATCACATATTGAATATGCTGGTGAAGACGTTTTATACTTTTCTGAAGTTACAATTTTTCATTTTTCTAATAAAAATGTCGTTTTCTGCTTTTAATCTTATTTCATCTAATGTCACCGGTAATTGTTTTACTGTGTTATACATTACTTCAACGAATTCATTTTCTGCTTGTAACGACGCTATCACCGTATCTTCTAGCGGTTCCGAAGACGTTGGGATCAGTCTAGATAAACCATCAGCATGGCTTAATTTTTTAGATGATAAAATTCCTTTTGAAATTGTAATTCAACAAAATGGTTCCCCCATCGTTGCAAACGGTTTGCCGTATGAGTAGGTATACCCTTCTTCGAACCATAGATTGAAAGCAGCGGGCGATGGTCGGTCTGCAATATAAACCTTCTTCCATGTATGTACTTTATGGAATTTTTTACAAGCATAGATGATAGCTGCTTTCTTTCTCAATTTGGGAGTACTTTTTTCTGCGGGTAATAATGTCCTTGATGCATGTGCCACTGGCTTTATTGCCGTCTCTGAATTTATGCAGAATTACCGCACCTATTCCGTACTCGCTTGCGTCCGATGCCACTATAATTTCCTGTTTAGGGTCATAATGTGTTAGTGATAATTCCGACGTCAAAATATTCTTCATTTTGTCAAACGCCTTCTGACACACTTCTGACCATTCCCACTTTGCTTCCTTTTAAGCAATTTATTTAATGGAGCCGTAAGGCTGCACAAATTAGGAATATATATCCCATAATAGTTAGCAAGTCCTAAGAACGCTTGTAGCGTTACTACATTTTGGGTAGTTGGCATGCTTTTGATCGCTTCTGCTCTCGCCGGATCTGGTCTTCTTCCATCAGAGTCTATTATCAGCCCCCAAAACTTAATTTCACTCATAAAATATTCACATTTTTCAGCTCCAAGTTTGAATCCATATTCTTCAATTTTTTCAAAAACCTGATTAATATGTTCCGAATGTTCATTTCGATCTTTACTTTTTATCAAAATATCATCAAGATATGCAATGGCGAAGTCCAACCCTGCCAGCACAGTGTCCATAATTTGCTGAAAAATACTAGGGGATACTTTTAAACCAAAAGGCAGACGGTTTAATTTGTATAAACCCTTGTGTGTATTGATAGTCAACAATTTAGAACATTCTTCATCCACTTTCACTTGGAGCTATGCATCCGATAAATCCAATTTAGAGAATATTTTTCCTCCATTTAAACTTGCAAAAATGTCTTCTGGTGAAGGCAAAGGATATGTGTAGTCTTTTAAGCAATCATTTAGACCCGTAGAGAAATCGGCACACATCCGAATTTTATTATTCTTTTTCTTAACATATACAACAGGGCAGGCCCACTTTGAAAATTCAATGCGAAATAACTCCTAAATTTTCAAGCCGTTCCAATTTTTTTGTTAATTTGTTCCAAAACACCAAATGGCACATTTCTTTTTCGCTTGAAAATAGGTTTTACATTTTCCTTCACTTCAAATTTTGCCTTCGTCTTTTTGCAACATCCAAGAACTTCTGAAAATACTTGTGGAAATTTTATTTTCAGATCTTTCAACAAATTTTCTGTAACCCGATTTTTACATGGAGAAGAAACATTAATTCTATTGCAAAAAGAATTTATAGGGAGTTCCCATAAATTAAAAAGTATAATCCAATCTGTTCCAAACAAATTTGAAGCATTTTGTAGCACATACACTTTAGACTTTAGTGTCTTACCAATAAATGAAAATTCACCTTGAAAATGAAAGAAAATTCACCTTGAAAATGCAATTTTCTTCCAGAAATCCCGCGAGCCACTTTTTCAGTCTTTTTAAGCAAACGTCTGCCTATTTTAATCCATGTTGCTGTATTAATAATGGAAATATCACTTCCAGTATCTAGCTTAATGTAGTTTAACATTTTTCCATTAATTTTTACCTGTAATGAATTTTCTTTTCTGCCCTCCTCAATCTCCTGACGTGACAATATAATATTCACATTATCTTTTTTCGACTTAAATTTTTTCTTTTTTGTTTTTTACAATGAGTACTTATATGGCCTTTATTGCCACACGAATAGCAATTTTTGTCGCGAAAAAAAACATTCACTTTTAAAATGACCACCACCGTATCCAAAGCACGTTAGTTTTTTAACGTTTTTATTAACTATTCCCGTTTTTGGTCGAATAGCATGGACACAGGATACGTCTTTTTCTTCAATTTGCGTATTGTCATGTTTTAAGTTTTCAATTCTTTGACACTCTTCCGTAACCTTCTGTAAAGTGATCTCGGAATTTTGTTCGAGTTTTTCCAATATTCGGGACCTTATGTCCTTATCTTTGTTAGAAGTCAAGCCTTGAACGAATATCAAACATTTAAATCGATCAATTGAAAGATCATGTAACATAAAACGTTCACACATTCTGTTAACATTTCCAGCATACGTAACAACATCCTCATCGTCACGCTTTACCATATTCAAACACGAGAAACGAGTATGAAACAAACTAACTCGCTCGCCAAAATACTAGATAAAGTATTAACAGTTTCTTCGAAAGAAATGTCACCAGTTTTTCTTGGAAGGACAAAATTCGTATACTTATTATTTTTTCATCTGTGCCCAACTTTTGTAAAAGTAAACTCACTTTTTTGTTCATCAGTCCAATCTTCACATTTTTTTCAAATATTGTTTCAAATCTTCTGAAATACGCAGGAAATGTTATGCCCTCCTCTGGGTTAAATTTGAACTCAGTAATAGAATTATCAATACCTTCGGCCGTGAATGACGAATTTACTGGATTCTTAAGTAAAATCGCTTCATATAAAGCCTTTGTGTCATTTTGCTGCTGAACTTGTAAATCCAATAGTTGTTCCCGAAACAATTTTTGTTGCTCTTGTTGCTGAATTTGACTTTGCACTAAAGTTTTCGTTAATGCAATCAAATCTTCCATTATGCGTAATAGATTACACAAAACACTTTTCGAAAACAGACAAAAAGGGAAAAACACGTATATATCCACAATAAGCACAAGTCTTACTTCTTTTTGGCACGTTGAAATCCCATTTCTTCGTGAAGAACAAAGTTCGACGTATTTTTTTTTTTTTCAGAGCGAGAAAAAAAAAATTTATATAGTCCACCTAGAGTTGAAAAATTCTCCACTCAGCGTGATGAACGAATCTCTCGTCGCCACTGTTATGATGTTGATTTGGGGTTAGTATAGACAAACGCCAAATAACACGTAAAAATAAAAAGGGTTTTAATAGGTTGGTAAAAAGGTACAGAAATCGCCTGAGTAGTCAATAACTAGCTCAGCTAAGAACTTCTCTGATATTTATTTGTATAATAATACAAAATGTGGCACAAGGCCTAAAAGGGGGTTGGGGAAGGACGGTCTTCTTATGTCTTAATACTAAACTTAGCTAGTCCCAGACACGGACCCAAACATACCAACAATGTCCCAAACACCAAAACAACACATTCACTCCTACCTTTCTTACTGCGTCCACCATAATACCTCAAATTCTCTATGGAAATCCTAACTAGTCCCCTTATGTACAGATATTGTTCGTGGTGGGGAGGGGCATAAAACAACCATTTTTAAAAAATCCCCAAATGAGTATGTACAATATGAGTTAAATATTTACAATAAACTAAACAAAAATGTGTTAGTAATAACCATAAATGTGGCAGAAACATCAGTTAACCGGACGAAATCAATGCGGGACTATGAAGAAATCAGGAAAACATTCATACCTCCAAGCATTCACACAGGCACACACACATTCATACATAACAACAAATACGAAAAAACACACATACGAAACGAAAGGCGCCCCGCATCCACCAGAGAACTGACATCACTGACCACCTAACGAGGGAAGGGATGGTGAATTAAACAAAAGAAAAATAGGGATAGAAATAAAAGGGACCAATGAGCATGCATACCCTAGCTAAGTTAAGCAGAAAAAGGAGAAACTAAAGATTCAAAATCAAAAACCTAAACTAACCTAATATCGGGGTGGGTTGCCTCTGTTCAACCCTGTTAGGACAAAATTCTGTACCTAACCGACATCCAAGTGCCACTCTAGGTCAGCCCCTTTCACTCTACACATTCGCGCAAGATTTACCCACCTTTTGCCAAATTCTGATGAGGGGAGCCGCCGCCTTTCCGTCCTAATATTGACTTTAAGCTGATGCTTAAAGAACAAGATCAGTTGGGAAGAGGTGAACTTCTCACGATCATAGAATTCCTTCTGACGCGTCGTCCAAATCACGACTCTCATAACCCCTAGTAAGCAACAGAACACATAGTGCTCAGCCTTCGTCAATTGCGGCATCACATTGCTACAAACAGAACTGGCTTCCAGGACAAAAAACTTCCCCTGCAGCATGCGAACCATGAGGCCTTCAACAAACTTGCACAACGGCACTACCGTCTTGCACTGAAAAAAGGCGTGACCAATGGTCTCGACTTTCCCAGTACAGCGACGACAGTTTGGATATTTCTCCAAGCCTGCTGAACAAAGTTTCTTGCCGACCCAGAGGGCCCCACGAATCATCAGCCAGGTGAGTGATGCCTCATCGTTATTGAGACATTTCAACCCAGGCGCCCAAGGCCATATCGAGCGAGCCTCCTGCTTCATAAGACCGACCTCGCCAATCAGCTCATCTTGAACGGCCCCCCTAACTAACAATCGATACAATGCCTTACGAGACAGCGCCTGGGCGTCGGAGAGGCCATCCGACGTCCGTAAGAAGAGTTTCAAAGCACGACGACATTCGCGGTAGAAGGAGCACTCGGCCCTGGGTGTACGGCCGGCCTCCTCCTCACACGAGTGCACACTTCTTAGGGATGGGAAATGTTTCCGGACGTCTTCTTTCCAAAAGGTGCCCACCTCATCCGAACCGCGACACATTCTGTCTAGAAAGGTAATGCGAAGCATATATTGACGAATCTCAATGTTAGGCATACCCAGACCGCCTTCAGAGGGATGAAGGAAACAGATCTCGCGAGATACCATATGGGCCTTGCTCTCCACAAGAAAGAGAACAAGGTCCGGACTAATAACATTAGTCTGGCATACGGGAGTGGAAGCATAGAGAGTCGGTATAGGAGAATCGGATAGATGTGTGAAACACATACTTCCGCCCTTCCCTTCAGGGAAAGTCTCCTCCGAGACCACAGATTAACCGCGATCTCGGCCTTCCCTTGTACCTCCGACCAATTCATTTCCAACTGGAGATCAGGACCGAACCAGACGCCGAGTATCTTGATCGGCTCATCCGTCCAGAGGAAAGGTCCGGGAAGAGAAACTCCCTTCCACGCACCCAACCACAAGCCCACAGACTTATCGCGGTTGATCTTTGCCCCTGTCACCATCTCATACCCACTGATCTCTTTGCTGACTTCGTCAATCTCGGCTCTGCTCGACACAAGAACCGAAACATCGTCAGCATAGGCAGAATACTTGGCTGAGGTGGAAGCCCCAGGCAGGGAAATTCCGCGCAAGACCGGATTCGCCTTTAACTAGCGAAGGAAAGGTTCCAACGCAAGAACGTAAAGCAGAGGCGAGAGCGGACAACCTTGACGAATGGAGCGAGACAATACGAAAGGCTTCGATCTTACCCCATTCACTCCCACCAGCGCACCGGGGGTCGCATACAAAAGTCGGATCCAGGAGCGAAATTCGGCTCCGAAACCGGCCGCCGAAAGGACAGCCTCCGGAAATCGATGGTCAACCCTATCGAAGGCCTTGGACTGATCTAAATTAATCAGCGCGGCTTCACTGTCGACTTGTTCTAAGATCAAGCGTACCATATGAAGGTTATCCTGAATAGTCCTACCCTTCACGGCACAAGTCTGTTCAGGGCCAATCAGACTAGACAGGACAAGCTGCAAACAGTTGGCTAAGATCTTCGCCAAAATCTTTAAGTCAGTATTTAACATCGTTAAAGGGCGAAAGTTCCCTAACCCATCCCCACCGTCCTTGTCCTTACGCAGCAACTTGATCACACCTCTGGTGAAGCGTTGAGGTAAAGACCCCTGCCTCATCCAGTGGTTGAAAATCAGTTCCAGCAAAGGAACAAAAACGTGCGACAACCTCAAGTAAACTTCGTAGGGAAGACCATCTAATCCCGGAGACTTATCCAGGCCAACCTGCTTCAGCGCTTCCCAGATTTCCGACTCTGTAATGGGACCCTCGCACCTAGCCACTTCAGCTGCCTTGAGGCAGGGAAAGTCAGCTAAATAGGCGTCGAACTGAGCAGAGCTCAGACCGAGCTCCCTGGTGAAAAGATCCTGAAAGTAATCCCGAAAGACCTCACATATGCCCGCGTTTGTAGTCACGGTCCGCCTATCCGGCAATGTGACGCACGCTATATGTCGCCTAGACGCGTTTCGATTCTCCTCTGCACGCAGTTCAGCGGCCATATTCGTCGCCTCAGAAGACATTCTTTTAACCTAGTTTCTAACTACCAGAGCTTGATCCTTCTTGATAAGCAAGGAGGACAACTCTGCCTTAGCTAAAGCTATTTCCCCCACTAACACGGGATTTCACAGCCCGATCAACTTTATCTTCTAAAGCCGTTTGCGCCGCTAATCTATCTAGATTGAGTCGACGACTAAAATCGGCAGCAAACGTTCGAATTTTAGATTTTAAATTGCCTCACCAGGCATTTCCCACAACCGCTCCCGTCAATTCCCTTTGTATCATTAGTAACAGCTGGTCCCGGAAACACTGCTCACCAAAAACTGAACAGTTCAATTTCCAGTAGCCAGTCAATCTAACCTTAGGCTTATCTAAGTTTACACGGACCCAGACAAGCCTATGATCCGTATAAACCATATAATGGAAACTTGGACACCCTAAGAGCCCTACATCGACTCTCCTAACTAAGACTCGGTCCAGGTAGCTCGTAAGCTTCCCAGGAGCCGAGTTGCCACTAGTTGTCCAAGTCCATGCTACCTCCCGAGGGTGTTCATTCCGGAACTTATCGACAAGATCAAACCCATCGATAAAGTCCCGAAATGGTTTCACGTCCGGGTTGTTAGTACCTTGTTTGTGCCCGATACGATCTATATCGGGGTCAAGGACGGCATTCCAATCCCCCGCTAAAACTACCCGACGAGACGTCGTCAAGAACGGTGCGATCTGCCGAAACAAAGCAGGTCGCTCGGATTGGGTATTGGGCGCATAAACCTCAATGAGACGTAGAACCTTATCCTTTATGGTAACATCCAGCACGCAAAGTCTGCCCGCCGGATCCGCGAAGACAAGGGTACATGCAGCCTTCAAAGACCTGCTCACTAGCCAAGAGACACCCCTCGAACGACCATCAAAACATGCTGAATAAAGGGCGAACCCCTTAGACATTATGTCCTCACGATCATGAGAAGAAAACCGTGTCTCTTGCACACAACATACATTCACCCCGAGGCGCTGAAGGTCATGAATGAGCCTCGCCCTGCGAGACTCGGACCTCAGGCCCCGGGCATTCAAACTAGCTAACCAGAGTGCCATTGTGAAACCGATTAGGGTTGTCCTTCAGGATAGAACATGGCTGGGGTGAGGACACCCACAGCTTGTCCCATCGAACCAAACATCATCTCAGTATCGAGAGTATCATTCTGAGACAAGCCGCCGATGTTCGCAGGATATGTTAGCTTAAGAGCCCTATAAAGGGATGGGTGAACAAATTGAGGGACCCTCCCTTTACATTGCTTTGTTTCATCTAAATTTTCTTCCACAAGAACAGCAGCTGGGGACACCACTTTCAAGGACGCCTTTGCCTCCTCTATCATGCCCAAAATCTCCCGCGTACCCGGGCCAGTTCTAACGACGGTCAGCAGAGTTCGGGCCTTTTTAAAATTTTCCGGCACCTCCACGTCCACACCATTGATGTGCTGGAAATTCCATAAAATTTTTAAGGGCTTCGGGTTTTTGTTTGCCCGAAGACCCTTTCTGCCTGTTCCCGGGATACGCGGCAGACGTCTTCCCCTGGGAGATATGGTGGTTTGATTTTCTTTTTCTTTTTTTCCGTAGCAACTTGTGATTCTGGGCTTCTGACCCTTTTTTTGTGCAGACTGAATGGGTGTGACTTTTGGTGTAGTGGAGGGTGTCATGCCCGAAGGCGTCCTCACCGGAGAGGGTTTTGAAGAATGAAAAGTTCTAGACGGTGAGTTTGACAGTGATTTTGGTGGAGGTGGTTTCGTGAAAGTGTTTTTAATTGATGAAGGGGAAGACGGGGCAGAGGATAGGGGGCCCGGTGCCCCCAGCGATTTTTTATTTTTACCCCGCTTAGACTCCAGCTTTTCTTTTAATTTTTTCAGATCCAGTATTTTTTGCCAGCTTGGTTCATTTAATTTTTGCGCTTCTGTCGCATTTTTTTCGTAAGACGCCGAGGCGTCACCCTCAGAGCTGGTAGAGGGAATGGGGCTGTATGTGCTATTGTCCCTGGGGTCATGATGGGACTGAGGAACCGCTGTTTGGCTCTTCCCCTTGCCCCCTAACTACGAGGCGCCATTCCCCTCATCATTCTCCTTATCCACACTTGTGGAAGGCGTCGGTTTAAAAGGGGTAATGTGGATAATCACCCAACCGAGGATTTTTCCTTCCGGTCCGCCTTGCAGCTAGGCCCATACAGGCGCCGCGGATTTTTCCTTCTCGGCCAAATACAGATTTTGGTCGTCTGCGACCGGAACTCCAGGGGCCTTCTTCCCTGGGCAGGAGGAGGAAAAGTGACCAATCTCTCCACACCTCCAGCAAGTAGGTTTCCTACCGGTCACAATGACCGGCATTTTCCGGTCGCCTAACTCCAAACAGTTGGGGACGGACTTGAAGGCCTTCTGATCGAGCATTATATCAAAAGTCCATCCCCTGTTCAAATTGTCGGAGAGAGCCCCTAAAATTTGGCCGACCTGCATAAAAAAATGCAGCCAGGTTTTAAAGAAAATTAAATTTGAGGAGGAACCTCAAAAAAAGCCACCCTGGTCCTTCTCCGGACCCTCTTACTCCGTTCTAAGACTCAAGTCCTTAGTAATTAACTCTTTTTTCGCCATTGCCAGGCAATATTCTAGCGTGGGCAGCTTAATGTCCCACATAAAGAACCCGGTTCCCTTAATTACTCTTTGGGGTTTTATCCCCAGGGACAAAAGTGATTTAATCACTATGTCTTTCGTGGAGCGACAAATTTTTCGTGTTCGCTTGTCCACCACGAAAAATTTCGCCACCATTCTCTTTGAGAACCCATCGTAGCTCTTGGATGTCGCAACGAGCCCATCTTTATTTGCAAGATGGGCATAACCTTTTGCCTTGTCCAAGAAATCCGCCATGTTCACTATGCAACTTGGCGGGGGGGACTTCCAACAAGAGGGCAATTCATCGGTCGTCTTAGTTTGTGCCTCCTTCGGCACTTCGTCAATTTTGCTAGTATCTCCTTTTTTCGAGCTACTAGCACGATCTTCTACAATAGGGCTAGCATTTGCCCGCTTCTTTGCGGATTTATCCGGCGGGCCGGCTTTAGCAGCCGTCCCGAAAAGGTCTTTTTTCACATTAGACCGACTGGCTTCGTCGGCCATGTTGCCAAAGCGTGGAGACTACCACTTGCGGTTCTCTAAAAATTTTTCCAAAAACACGGGGAGATGAGTTGGAAAAAAAAAAAAAAAACAAATAAAAGAAAGCCTGGATAACCCAGAAAATTAAAATTTAAAAATAAACTAAAAGTAAAATAAAATAAAAGACAAACTAGATAAACTGAAGGAAAATAAATAAACAGGTAAGACTTTTTTAAAAAATAAAAATGGCGCCCAAAGGCAGCCAGAAAATAAAAAAAAAAACAGAAAAAATCTTTCTCTCATTTTTTCCAAAGATTCAAAAATGTACAAAAAGGAAAAAAAAAAAAAAAAAAAAAAGGTTCGCGGCCGAACTTGTCTCGCTAAAAAATAAATTAAAACAAAAGAAAAACAAACTAGTCAAACCAAAAAAAAAAAAAAAAAGAATGCGACCGATATCGCTAATTAAATAAATAAGAAGGAAGGTATAAATTAAAAAAAAAAATAAAAACAAAAAGATTTTTTTTTTTTTTTTCTTAAACTGTACTAAATTAAAACGAAAAAATTTAAAATAAAATTGCGTCGTCCGGTAAGACTTAATCAAACCGGACTAAAATTAAAAAAAAAAAATAATTGCATTTTTGAAAATATTTAAAACAAACAAAAGAAATGGAAAAAAAAAAAAAAAAAAAAAAAAACTAAAACAATAACTTAACAGAAAGACTTGGTGGATCGAATAAAGTTCGTCAAGTAAGAAAGTAAATCCTCGTGGGTCAAAACAAGTTCGTTACACTTCAAAACAAAGTACACAATCACAAATATTCAACGAGACTGGTCAGGAACTTCTCTGTCTATCTGTCTCCCGACATGCCACTATTTAAAGTCTTTGTTCGCAGACAAGTTCATCTTCAAGAGGGGTGGTAGGTTTCCGATACAACACTTGGCAAATACAAAGAAAGAGGGGACGCAAAAAATGAAAATTCTTTAAAAAGTACTTCGAACGGAAAGTCCACATCAAAAGTGATTTTAAGGTGTACAAAAAAAAGCATTTGAAACAAAATTAGTTATTGACTTTAGCAATTGCAATACAAATCTAACCTCTTTCTTTCTTCAAACGGAGGCAGGATGTGGCACAAGGCGTTTAATCGCCTGGCGAGTTCGTACCGGATTAAGGTATAGACTTCCTTTAGGTACTGCAGCTCAGGGGCTTGTGCCAGCGAAAGGACCTCCGGACTCCAGAGGTTTAGTGAAAAAGTTTTTCGTTTTGTAAATGCTGAATGAATCAAATCAAAGTATAAAACCTGTAAAATGGTTCAATTAAATTTTTAGTAAATAAGTTATGCCAAAAAAAAAAAAAATCTAAAAAAACTCTTGTGGTAATAGATTTATTTCCCTTGATTTAATTAATGATAATGTAACTGAAGAGTAGTGTTTCTCTAAGATAAAACATTCTATTGTACCCTGGTTGACAAAAGTACAAGAACGACAAAATAAATTAGTTTTCATGGCAATGTTCTCCAGAACTAACAAATTACTGACATTTTGGAGAAATTTAGTTTCCAAGAAGAAATTACGAAAAACAAAATATTTGAATTAAATGTTGTTCGTCGTGTAAAAATATATTTTCTTTATCCTTATTATTTTCCGGTTCCTCAGAGCAGCAAGATTGATTGATGAGAGAGGACTTTATTTAGATTTTCTAATTAAACTAAGAAGTGCGGGTAGTGTAACATGCATCATCGCAGGTTGTGGAATTTGCAAGCAGAGTTCAAATCATGAAATCATTTCTTTGCCTCCCTGCTATAGGTCAAATAGTAGGATAAACTGGATTCTATAGACTTGGGTGGTAGCTAGTCTCAGAGAATGATTACTCAGAATTTAAAACCGTGGAGAAGGTAGCAGGAAACTACTTCATTATCTTTCCCAAGAAGGCATAGCAATTCACCGATAATAAAGAAAAAGAATCCGTGGAGAACCATGATTTCTTAGACATTGAAGAGATATGGCATTAAAATATAAAACAGGCCACTAACAACAGAGAGCAATATTTCTTAACTTGTGTTTTTTAGTAATGTTGGCAAGTTTCATCTATCGGCGATAACAAGTGAGATTGTAGCCTTTCTTTCTCATTGCTTAAGGGAAACTGTGGCAGACGTATTGATAGATAAACTCATCAAAAACACTAAAATAGAAGATTATAGCTTCAAAAAACAGCAATTTAATCACAAACTACAAATAAGACTCCCATTGGTACATTATCTTCCACCGATTGCTCTCACTAATTAGAACAAAGGCCTATTTAAAGTTAGAAGAGTATTTCGTTAAACATCCTTATTATAAATATAATATATTTATAATAGGAGCAAATTCTTAAAAAGTTGGCAGTAGTTGTGAAAAAAAAAATGATGATTTAATTTTTCCAAGGAGTCCTGCTTATAAGTAATATAAAACAATTTGCGAACTGTTTGAAATTCTAGAAAATTTCATAAAATTAAATTATGAGGGGTGGGTGTAACAGATTTCATTCATTTTTGAATAAGTCCTGAAAGTTTCATTAAAATCAGACAATTATTTGATTTTTGCAAGAATTTCCAAATTAGTAGGGTTCCCTCCCCTGGAAACTGTTACACTAAAATTTTAGCAAATTATTGGAGGTACCTTAGTGGCTTTTTTTTCTTAGTGACTTTTTTTTCTCTGCTGCAATATGTTTTTTTTTTTTTTTTCGCTTACTGAATTTCCTACTCAACTATTTCTCTCTTGCAATTCAAGAAAAAAATCTATAAAATCTGAATTCAAGAAGAGAAGTAAAAGCATCATTACCATTAAACCCAGACACAGGACAACCATTTCTACCACTTGGCTAAACCTTTGGCCATAATGTAAACAAACGTGATGATTTTTTTCTATTTTCCATTGTTGACTCGTTACGGTCAAGCTAGAGATTTTGATTTCGGTGCCTAATTTAAGGTAAAATGTATTTCCTACTAATTCAAACGTTATTTTATGGGTATCCTTTTGCTTGATATATTGTCTGAAAGCGGATTTTAATTGTTTTTTCGCCATTCCATCTCCTCTTTCGAAAACTTATTGAAAGCATATCTCCCTAGCCCATCACTTGGTGGGGGCCTGTTTGATGATTCCTCCCCACCCCAGGTCGACGTTCGACACAAAAATAAAAAAAAGTATATTCAGTCACCATCATCATGACAATGTAAAGCAGTCACCCACTTGTTCTCATGATGTAGTATCGTTTCGCTCTAAATTGAATGAACTTACATTTTTCATTTTTATATTTTTTTTTTTTTTTTTAATTTTTTTATATTTTCCCTCCCCTCCCTTGGTACTGAAAGGCATTTTGTCCCAATAATTCTACTTATTTGATAATTTAGTAAAGAAATCCCGGTCCGAAATGTTAACAAAGAAAAAAACTAGAAAAATGGAAAATTGAATGTCTTTGACTGGATGTGATAATAAATCCGGGTAACCTTATTTTTCAATTTCTTTTTAGAATAGACAATGGGACTTATATTAAGTTAAAACTTAATGCGATAGGGTATAATCCAACTGTGAACCAGGACTCCTTACCTGTTATCTCCCCTTCAATCCTTCCCTCTGTTTTGTGTCGTCCTTTTTGTGTTATCTGTAATAGGAGTAGGTAGTCCCTTCTACCGCCCGGTCAACACTCCTCCCCTTCTATTGGACATGAGTAGAGGCTTACACCTTGTTTCTTGTCTAGGAAGGGGTTCCCAGTTCTGTCTTCTCTCTCCGGCCTCTGTATTAGTGCAGGTCTGTTTCTCCCGTGATGCGTGCAGTCTGTGGCAACATCTCTTCATTCTGAGGGTACACGGCTGACAGTTCTCTGGTTGCTGTTTCCGACTGGTAGTTAGGAGCCCTAACTCTTGCGTAGCGTCTTGAGCGGCTGCTCTGATCAACAGTTGTATAATACCGGGGTGTTTGTAGTGCCATGTCGCGCGTGAAAAGGTGTCCCTGCAGTCACCTCCGGTGGGCAGCCCTGAGGCCACATAATGATGCGGATTTTGCCAACTCCTCTCTGCCCGCGTCACGGTCGAAACTGTCTGTTTTCTCTTACCTCGGGCCTTCTCATCTTTGCAAATAAATCTAACATGAGTTACAAAAACCGAAAGATTTACCCTAAACCAGCCTCTCAGAAACCACCTAAACCCCTCAACATTTCGTTCTCCAACATCAGGGGCATTAGGACAAACTTCTACAGTCTGGAATCTTTCCTCACTGCAAACGGCCCGGATGTACTGGCTCTCTGCGAGACAAACCTTGTCTCATCTATCCCCTCTTCTGATCTCTCGATCCCTGGCTATCTTCCTCTCCTCAGAAAAGACTCTCTAACCCACATGCACTGTCTTGGTGTCTACGTCAAGGAACATCTCCCCCTGGCCAGAGAGTCCTCTCTCGAATCGCCTGACCAGTCATACATGTGTCTCCGTCTCTCTCTCCTCAATGCGGTAAGCTATCTCTTCTTCCTTTACCGCTCTCCATCCTCTCAAGATTGTGAGATACTTGATAGCATTTCTGACAACATAGACAAGGCTCTCTCCCTCCACCCGTTTGCTCACATTTTTGTGTTTGGAGACTTTAACGCCCATCACACTCTGTGGCTCAAGAATGCTACTACTGACAATGCAGGCATTCAAACGCTTAATTTTTCAATCTCCCATTCCCTCACACAGATAGTTAACTTCCCCACTCGTTTTGCCCTCAACCGGGAAAGTAAAGCCTCTCTACTCGACCTGTGCTTTACCTCTATCCCCAAATCCTGCAGTGCCTCGCAACTATACCCACTTGGTAACTCTGACCATGCAGTAGTATCGGTTAACATCTCCTTTAACTCTACCCCCTATAAAGAACCTCCTACCACCAGAACTTCGTTCTATTATCAACGAGCTGACTGGGACGCGTTCCGTGATTTCCTCCGCGATGTCCCCTGGGATGGAGTCTTTAAGCTCCCCGTCCAAGAATGTGCTTCTGAGGTCTCTTCCTGGGTTAAAGCTGGAATCGACGCTTTCATCCCATCAAGGAAGTATAGGGTTAAGTCGCGCTCCTGCCCTGGTTCTCGGCTGCTTGCTCAGCCGCCATCGCCCATAGGAACCACTTCTTCCACCTATACCGTAGCGACATGTCTGACTGCAATAGACGTCTCTTTGCTGCCGCCCGTAACGAATGTAAGCGTGTCCTAAATGATGCTAAGTCACTATTTGCGGCTCGAATGAAGGAACGTATTGCATCTCAATTTGGCTCCAAAGATTATTGGCGTCTCTGCAAGAGTGTATTGAATAATTGCAAACCCTCTATACCTCCTTTATTCAACCAGTTCGAAGTCTTGACCTCCTCTACCGACAAGGCTGAATGCTTTGCTCGAAATTTTCATCCAACTCGACGCTCGACTCTTCTGGTGTACCCATACCCGACTTCCCTCTTAGAACTGAGGCCATATTGAGTGGGTTAAACATAACCCCAAATTTGGTATTGGGCGTTATCTCCAATTTAGATCCCAACAAGGCGAGTGGTGGAGATGGGATACCAGCCATTGTCTTAAAGAAATGCGCGCCTGAACTGGCGCCCGCCCTTTCTAAACTATACAACTACTGCCTCAAGGAATCTTGTTTTCCTGACTGCTGGAAGTCCTCTTCGATCGTTCCTGTCTTCAAGAACTCCGGCGACCCCTCTGACCCTTCCAACTACCGTCCTATCAGTCTCCTTCCCCTCTTCGGCAAAATCTTCGAAGCTCTAATCAATACCGGGGTGGTTAACCACCTCACATCCCATAATCTGCTCTCAGACAAGCAATATGGTTTCCGCTTTGCCAGATCTACAGCCGATGTGCTCACAGCCATCACGGAAACAGTCTACCGAACTCTCCAAAATAACGGGGAAGCCCGAGCCGTGGCACTAGATATCTCCAAAGCATTTGATAGGGTTTGGCACGCCGGCCTTCTCCGCAAGATCCAGGGTTATGGCATTACGGGTCAATTATATAACGTAATACAATCATTCCTGTCAAACCGTGAATTGAAGGTCGTTCACAACGGATTCTCCTCCAGTTCCTATCCCACGAACGCAGGTGTTCCTCAAGGCTCCATCCTAGGCCCCACTCTATTCCTTATCTATATAAATGACCTTCCTGACGCCGTAACTTCTCAAGTCGGCATCTACGCGGATGACACCACAATTTATTCCTGCCTCAAAAACAAATCCAGTCTCGCTGACAAAACTCACCTTGCCGTGCGTCTCGAAAAGGACCTCCAATCGATTGTGAACTGGGGCATGATTTGGCTGGTCAACTTCAACGCTTCGAAGACAAAACTGCTCTCTATTAATCACCACAGAGAGCCTTCCCTTCCCTCCATTAGAATGTCTGACGCTCAACTTCTCGAGAGCAACTCTCTGCGGCTTCTCGGTCTCACGTTGACTGCTGACCTGAGATGGAATAAATACATCGAGTCAATTGCCTCGTCCACTGCGAGGAAAGTTGGCTCCCTGAGCCGCGCTAGGAAGTTTTTCTCCCCTGAGTCGATCCTTCAGATATACAAATCCACAATTCGCCCTTGCATGGAGTATTGCTGCCATATATGGTCTGGCGCCCCTTCTGTTTGCCTCGGGGTTCTTGATAGGCTCCAGAAGCGGATATGCAATATGGTTGGCCCTGCCCTGGCGTCTCGTCTACAGTCACTTTCTCACAGACGCACCGTCGCCTCCCTCTGTCTGTTCTATAAATACTTTCATGGAAATTGCTCCGAGGAACTGCATTCGCTGGTTCCCAAACTTCATGAGTTCAAGCGCCCTACGAGGCTGGCATCCTGCTCTCACCCCTTCACTGTCGAAACTCCTAAATGTAGCCGTCTCTTCTACTCTAATAGCTTCATGTCTCGCACCTCTCGCCTGTGGAACTCTCTTCCATTCTCCTGTTTCCCTGAGAGTTATAATCTCCAGCTATTCAAGTGTAATGTCAATCGACATCTCCAGTTGCCTTAATCTATCTACTACCCTCATCCTTTCTTCTATCACTCCTATCTGATCTTCCTATTTTCTGTAACCCCTTGCGTCCTAGTGGCTCCCCGCCTTGCTTGGGGTGAAATGCTTAAAAAAAAAAAAAAAAAAAAAAAAATTACGTTTACCGTCCTGCGCATTCGGGAGACTATGTTCGTGCGTGTGTGTGTGTGAGCGAGCGAGGAGCGAGCGAGCGAGAGAGAGAGAGAGAGAGAGAGAGAGAGAGAGAGAGAGAGAGGGAGGAATGATAGTTTCTTTCAGGGGCTAGGTTACAATTTTATTTTTATATGTGCATAGTAATCACTAATAATAATAGAATCAGAGGAAGGATTTTGATGACTTCACCTCCCACGTTCTCTAACTAGTGAGGTCAGTCGAATTATTGACTCTAATAGACAATCAAAACAGAAAGGCGGTTAGCATTAAAAATAACAAATTCTTCGATTGAATTTTGATCAAGGTCCGACCTAGTTTAGAGTCAGCTGGCTTATCACACTTGTCATTTTTCCAGCGGCGATGGCGTGAAGGATGTGTGTTTCTTGTTTCACTCGATCCTATTAGTTAATTCCCAGACAATTTCACATACTAATTCATTTGATTATAATTAAATGGTTTCGTTTCTACAAAATTCCCCTAGAAAAGCCAGACTCCATGGTACTTCTGGCACGGTAGTAAATTCCAGGATACATAGCTTGTTCATCTCGGTTTTTCAGACCAACTTCTCAATTGTTCCTATTCTAACCGGCGCCGGGTATAGATTCACTCAGCTGTAAAATCCACACCAGTAACTCTGTTATATGCTTTCCTTAACCACCTGTAAACTTACCTTACATGGTAAATTACAGTCACAGCATTTCTCATTTTAACCATCCGCCAATTATAGATTCACTTACTGGTAAAATTCACACCAGTAACACTGTTACAGTTGAATAGTAAATAAATGTCTTACCTTCATTTCAAAAGGGACGAAGCCACTATGTAGGATAAAAAGTAAGACCTACCTAAGGATGTACGAACTCAAAAGTAGTCAAGGGCTAGCTAAGTAGAGGTGGTGTTTCAATAAAGTCACCATGAAAGAGACAGCAAGAAATCCATTCTCTATCACTCCCATATATAAGAATCATGGCAATACACGACCGGAAAATAGACGAAAACGGCGTGAAGGGAAACTCGCTAATGCTAAGGATCTCTTCTTACTAGCAAGGAATATCACTTAAGACCTCACCTGAACGCCATCCAGCAATAAAGACAAAATAGTAATAGGATCACGGCATGTTAAAACACAACACCAGTGTAGGAAGTTAAAAAATATCAGACATCTAATAGAAAGTTTTAATATTAATAATTTGGGAGTATATGAAATTATATAGATGAACAATGGCGATTTCATAAACGACGAACACAGAATGATATACAGAAGCGGAGAGAAAAATGGAAGAGAAGTAGGGATAATATTTTATAAGACAAGAGGAAAATGTTATGAGATACTGACAACTGTTGGACAGAGTTTTAGTGAAATTGAAAGCGAAGGCATTCAATATAGTCATCAATGTCATTAATACTCTTTTTTTACCTCGTGCACGGCGCATGTTGGATTCAATCACCGTTCTGATCAGAGCAGAATTTGATTCTAGTCAAATCGTTTCCCCGCTTCGTCCGTATACAGGGTGCGATAAGTAAATTGTCGTTATTTTATATTTTTAGTTTCGTGCATGCATGTTGTTTGTTTTTGATTTTGTCGATTGCACATTATAGTAGAGTCAGTTGGGCACTGTCTGTGAGAAAAAGTGCACCATGACACAATCCACTCCGCCAGTAATTTTGAAACGACATGCTTTACTGCTTGACATTCGCGCTGGAATCTTCAATACAAACATTTCTTGAGGAGATCGTGCTGCCCTGGGAGTGTTGCTATAAGACCCTATATCTGGCAACAGGAGTCTGCACCATGCCACACAAGCAAGAGAACCCAGTCATGGCAGTCAGACAATTTCTGCGACCACATCACTCCTTACATCTGGCCACCTAACTCCCCAGATTGCAGCCCCTTGATTATTATGTGTGGGGTGCAGTTGAGTGAGAGACCAACAAAATTCCTTGTAACACAAAAGATGAACTGGAGGCAAGGATTATGGCAGCATTCACCAACTTAAACAAGGAAGAGTTGCAGTAGATTCCGAAGTCGCTTGGAGGCCATGGTTGAAGTCAATGGCGATTTTATTGAATAAATTTACTCTTTAGCATTTCAAGATATTTTGATATAATTTTGGTAAAAATATCTGTTAAAATGAGATGTCAGTGTTATTTCATTTTGTATAAAATTAGACTGCAATTTATTCATCACACACTGTATGTTAAAAAATGTAAAATGTCCAGCGATTTATTTTTCTCCACGTCTGTGCTAGTGTTAGTTGAAGTTGAGTGACACTTCTTGGTCTTCCTTGCTTATTAAATAATAACCACAACGGGTAAGCTCGTGTATCTAGTCTATATTTATTGTTAAATTGTTTACTTTCCCTTTTTCCTTTCCCGACTGATGAAGAGTTTGCTTAACGGTGTATAAATGGAATACCTGATGAGAAATTTGTCCCGGCTTTCCCGCATCAAAGGGTTGAGGTTAAAAAATTGCGACAAAACGCGAATAAAAACAGCAAGATTAAAGCGGACAAACTCTTAGGTGGAAGAATAAAGAAAAATTCCTGCTCGGTGTGTAACAATAAAAGAAGAAAGTGTTTATTTGTAGTGAACAAAAAAAGATCTAGATTTAAAATTCAAATGCTAAGCACTGACTCATTGATTTTGTTAGAAATTAAAAAGACTCGAATTTACAAACTTTGCTTAACACACACGCAAAAGCGAATCCAAAACAAAACTTGTGAAATTTCACACCTTGATGCGAAATGTTTTTCGGCCATTAGAAAACTAGGAAACATTTAAAAACAAAATTCAAATAATCTTCAATTCTTAGAAACAAATTCTTTTACGGACCTTTTCGCGAGCCGACGCGAAGTTAGTTTGTCGTCCAATGGAAAGGCCCGAATCATATCCGGGAGTGAATTCCCAAATGACCTTTTCAGGCCCCACAAACAAAATAAAAGACGGGCAAGTTCGCCTGTCACCAGAGAGAAGGAGACGAGCGTATTAACACGTCCCTTGACAAACGTCAAGCGATCGTTATTATTATCTCTACCTTTCTCCCTCACCTCTTTTATACTTGATAAACGAACGGAACATTTTAAAACATTCCTACCTTACGATAACGCTCATACATACATATATACATACATACACACATGCGTTCCTGCCTACGTACACATAAACTCATTCTTGCAAGGACTACTACGAACATTTTGACGACCTTGTATCAACCAAAATATATTCATTTTATTTGTAGAGACCTTAATTCATTTATATGTATATAAATTTATTGTTTCACATTACAATTTGATTTTCTTGTTTTATACCCCTCTTATGGTGAGCTATCTAACTGTGACACTATTTAGCTATGGTAATTGGCTAACTAATTAAGCATAGAAATTAAAACGAGAAATACTTAAGGCGAGAAAGAGCTATAACGAAAGACAGACCGAGCGACATTTTTTTTTAACAAAAAAAAAAAAAAAAATGAATGGGAAAAGATTTTATTTCATTTACGAGGAAAGATACTTTTTCGCAGAAGACAGAAAATCCGTAAGAGAAAACCAGATTTCGGAGTCTGTCAAAATTAATTAATGTCACGATTAGATAGTGACGCGACAAGGAAAACAGAATTCGGGGAGGAATAATCAAATCCAGGTGGACTGGACCGTGGAGGAATTTCAGCTTGAGACCACCCTAAAAGAATAGCCCCTAATTATCTTTCAGAGATATCATTTAGTTTTGGTTCTTGTGTCCAGCGAGGAGACCCATCTGTTGTATGTCCGGATCTTGACATGAGAAAAGAGAGTCGAGAAGGGGATCATTATTATTGTCAGACATGGTAACTCGAAAATGAGCATCCGGTGGTACGAAAATTGTAAGACACGAGAAAGATAAGGAATTTGATTATCAGGTGGAAACGACCACCCAGTTTAAAAGTTGACTAGCAGTGATTAATGAATCGGTGGAGATTCTGCTAAGTGGATTTTGGGTGGCTCAGGATAAGATAAAATTTTAATTATGGCCACGTGGAATTCATAAGAATTCTGACCGATAGAAAAGAATGAAGGAAAAGAAAAGAGAATACAACGAAGGAAAATTCACTTGGTATCTCTCCGTTTCACAGAGATCAGAAGCCCCAAATATGTCGAGCACACATTTACTTTGCTGAACGTGCCAAATTTTGCAAACCCTGGTGCAAATGGCCTAATAAGAAAAATGTGCAAATACAACTCAGTTCAAGACCCAATTCACCTGCATCAGATATAAATCCGGAAAACTAGTTCGGCGTGATATGATAGCTTCTGCATATTCGCCACTTCTTGAAGTAGCCGCATGGTTAGGAGCTAACAAAGTGAATTTTGTTGTAGACAAAGGAGCAGCTGTATTAGTAATACCAAAACAATTTCTGAATGGTGTCATCATCCACCCAAGCAAAATCTCTATTGTAGCAGCTAACGGAGTAAAAATAGAATGCTCTGGCCAAGCAGTAATCACATTAGCATTAAATAATCTCAGAAGAGAATTTACTTGGACCTTTCTTGTTGCAGAAACGACCAAACCTTTCCTAGGTTATGACTTCTTGAGCCATTTTGAACTATTGGTTGATTGTACTAATAGTAAACTAATAGATACGACAACAAATAGACAATCTAAAGCACAATTATCTTCTACGATAATGAACATTGATGTTTATCCCGACAATCCTACAGACATAACAGTCAAAAATCCCATAAAGAAATATCCAAATATAATCTCTCCACATCGAAATATCAACGCTATCAAACCCAAGGTATTCTACAAGATTGAAACTGGAAGTAATCCTCCTCCCTTCTCAAAAACTAGACAATTATCACCTCAAAAATACAACATAGCGATGGAAGAATTTCGGAAACTTCAGAAAACTGGAATAATTTCCCCTTCAGAATCGGAATGGAGTGCAGCCCTATATATGGTACCTAAACCTGACGGTACTACAGGCTACTAAATGCAATAACAAAATCTGATCTCTACCCGAAACCAAACATAAATTCTCTGTCATCTAAATTGCACAACAAAAAGATTTTCTCGAAAATCGATCTGTCATCAGCATATCACCAAATACCAGTATACCCTGATGAAATTTGTAAAACAGCGATAACCATACCTTTTGGTTTATACGAGTACAATTATATTATCGCGGCCGCCTTTGGCCGCTCCCTAAACCGGAAGAGAACAGGTCATTTCGACCTTGACCCTTCAATCGTGTTCCCTACACGCTGCTAATTACGTGGTAGAGACTAGCTAATTACCTTTTTAGTTCAGTTGTATTACGAGCCTAGTCGTAATATACTTCTAAGCATTTTTAGGCCTTGGTTTTCGTGTAGCAAATCTCGACTCATTTTTTAGATAGATTTTACAGTCTTAGCTATACCAATTCTGTTGCTAGTCTCCCTTACCATAATACAGTTACACAGGAACGTCAACCACCGGGCTGCGTATTAAGTTACGCTCCCATTTTTTTTGTCTGCCAACGTGACGATAGTTGGAAACTTTTCCTTCTCTCTTTACTTCGCCTCTTATTTCTGGCTCCTTGCCCATGTTCGACTCTCGGCATTCCGTCCCTACTGGCTGCCCGCACGTCGGATGACGAAGATAGCCATTATAAACTTCTTGAGGAAGTACTTCAGAAACTCAGTGAGTATGATTTTAAAATCTCTCTTTCAAAATGTACATTTGTTGTTACCGAGCTCGAATTTCTAGGATTCCACATCTCAGCTGATGGACCCAGTACAAAGAAACTAAATGAACTTACGCAATTTCTTCAACGAAATGATTCTAAATCCTTACGCAGATTTATCGGAATGGCGGGGTTAGAAAAACTTGTTATAGAAAACTTGTACTAAATTTCAGCAACATAATATTACCGCTGACAGGGTGAATGCCTCTCGAACAAAAATCTAAGACAATAACGCTTACTAAGGAAGAGACTGAATCTTTTAAAAATATAAAGAACTGTTTAACAAATGTAAACGCTCTAGCTTTTCCCAACTCGAAGGCTATTAATTATCAGCTAGTGACAGATAGTTCGAATTATGCCGTAGGAACAGCTCTTCATCAAATGATTGATAATCAACCCATCCCTATTGGGTTCTTTTCAAAAAAATTGTCACAAACCCAACAGAAATATTCCACGTTTGACAGGGAACTATTAGCTGCATACCTAGCAGTATTACATTTTAAACACTTGGAAGGAAGAAATGTGTTATTAATGACTGACCATAAACTATTTTGCAGTGCTTTTAAAAGCCAGTCTCCATTAAAGTCTGATAGACAACAATGACATCTCAGTTTCATTAGTGAATACGTTAATGATATATCCTACATAAAAGGTTCACAAAATATTGTAGCCGATTGTTGATCACGACCAGCAAATGCAATCAATATTGATGTTTGCGACCTACACGAAATAGTGACACACCAAAATACTGACGATGAAATCGAAACTTTCCTTGATCGTCTGAAACCATATACTGTAAACAAAAACGAAATAGTGCTATGTGACATGTCATTACCTTTTCCACGACCTTTTGTCACGCAAAAGCTAAGAAAATCGGTATTTGACTGTCTACATAATTTATCACATCCTGGCACATCAGCTTCTATAAAAGCAAGATATTACTGGCCTGCAATAGGCAAGTTGATAAAAACTTGGTGTAAGGAATGCCAGCAGTGCCAGCAAGTGAAAATAACAGCACATACAAAAAGTAAAGTTCAACCGTTCGAATTACCCTCCAGCTGCTTTCAGATGGCGCATATTGATATTGCTGGGCACTTACCGCCACTAAAGAACCCTACTGATCCTTATTTTTCACCCTATCGTTATATTTTAACATGTATTGATAGGAACACCAGATGGATTGAAGCATGCACAATATCGCAGATCACAGCGAAATCAGTATCAATAGCTTTCGTAGACTTATGGATCTCTAGATTCGGTGTTCCACTCCACGTTGTAACAGAGAGAGGAAGCCAATTTGAATCTGAATTGTTCACAGAATTATCTAAAATAATTGGTTTTCACCGACTGAGAATAACAGTATATGGTTTAGTAGAAAGAGCACATAGAACTCTGAAGACAGCAATAATAGCAAGAAAAGAATCCTGGCTGTCAGCTCTTCTCATTGTGCTTCTTGGAATCAGGATAACACTTAATGAATCCAACTATTCCCCATTTACTGCATTAGTGGGAAGTCAAGCTCAAGTTCCGCGATTCTTAATTGATCCTGCTAAAGACATTTCAAATGCTAAGCACTGACTCATTGATTTTGTTAGAAATTAAAAAGACTTTGAATTTACAAACTTTGCTTAACACACACGCAAAAGCGAATCCAAAACAAAACTTGTGAAATTTCACACCTTGCTGTGAAATGTTTTTCGGCCAATAGAAAACGAGGAAACATTTAAAAACAAAATTCAAATAATCTTCAATTCTTAGAAACAAATTCTTTTACAGACTTTTTCGCGAGCCGTTTTGATTTAGAAATTAAAATATAAGTAGAAAAATATATTAAAATTATGGGATATTAATATAACTTTTATAATCTAATTTTGACCTATTGTCGAACAGTATAACGTGTAGAATAAGTATGGGTGTAAAACAATTTATCTGAAAATATTACTAGTAAGAATCAAGGCTTTGGGAGCCGGTTTTGAAAGTAAAAAAAAATAATGTACATAATAACTCATCTCAGAAATATAGACAGATACTGTTTTTGTCTATATAAAATTATAATATATATATATATATATATATATTCACCGGACAGTACCTCAATTTCAACTCCCACCATCCATACAGCGTAAAGAAAGGGATCGTCCGATGCTTACAACACCGAGCAAAAGTCATAAGTGGCGATCCAGAGACGTTAGATAAGGAATTGGTCAGTATAAGTAGTACCCTTCAACGCAACAACTACCCTGGGTACATGGCAGCAGCCCCAAAAACTGGGATAGTCGGGTACAAGAGGAGGAGGAGGAGGAGGACAACAACACTCAGAAAACAGTCTGCCTGCCTTATGTGAAGGGGTTATCAGAGAAAATACAAAGGATCTGCGGTCCATATAACATCAGGACAACCTTCAAAAGCGTGACAACACTTCGCAGGTATCTCTCACGGTGAGACCCCCCCATAGAGAGGAACATGACTAAAGACTGTGTGTACGCTATCCCATGCAGCTGCGGAAAGGAATATAAAGGAGAGACAGGCCGCCCCCTCAAGGTAAGGCTTCAAGAACACCAGAAAGCTGTAACGCGAGGGAAGTAGAAAAAATCAGGCGTGGCTGACCACATATGGAGAGAGAAGGAGATCACCGCCCCTGTGGGATCATGTTGAGATCATAGACAGGGAACACCATTGGAAAATTCGTAAACTTAAGGAATCAGCACATATGCTAGGCCACAAAAATCTCCTGAGCCGACCAAGCATAGAAATAAATACAATATGGGAACCAGTAATAAGGAGTGCCAGAGAAAAGCAATGATAACAAAGTTGCAATATGAACTCTGGTAAAGACATGCAATGATAACAGCAAAAAAAAATTGCAATATGAGCACTGGTAAAAATGATGCTGAAAACATTAGGTTTATAATACTCAGAAGTTCATACCCAGATGTCCTCAAGGACACATGGCACAGTGGATAAAGGCGTTGGTTAGATCCAGTGACAGACCCAAAGAAGGTGAGTTCAATTCCTGGTTAAGGCAGTGGAGATAACTGATAACTGACATCCATCAAACATGGCACGTGGAATTAGAACAGTCTACCCCAGCGATCGAAATAAAGGGTTCAGTTCGAAATTCCAACCCCCTGAAACGTTGTGACAAATATGGCGACAAAGATGACGACAATAGTCCGACTAATGTAAATACTGTACTATATATATATATATATAGTAATTGCCAAATATATTCTTGCATTAGAAAAGTTGAATAGTAAATAAATGTTTTTACCTCATTCAAAAGGGACAAAGCCACCAGGTAGGATAAAAGTAATACCTATGAAGGATGTATGAACTCAAAAGTAGTCAACGGCTAGCTAACCAGAGGTGGTGTTTCAATAAAGTCACCATGAAGGAGGCAGCAAGAAACCCATCCACTATCACTCCCAAGAACATTGGCATTTTTTGGTATTTATTCGTTGATTATTGAATTTATAAAATATATAGTGTAAGTACAGCCCTATATTTAATTTATCTCAATTAATTTCAATCCAAACTGAATATTTTAAAAACTTCAAATTCATGAAGAATTTACATCAATTTATTTTTCATTATTTTGAAATTAGTTCAGTGAAAGTTATTAATGCTTTTGAATCTCAAAGATTAAAACTGCAATTATAAAAATTATGTGAAAAAATGCAATCCTCTGCCTATTTCACTACCTAGAGCAAAAGAATGTTCAACCAATGGGGTGTTCAGAGGGAACTTTTTTAATCAGCATAGTTTCTGAGCCAGATTATGATGATGCTGTGTCTGGTTCAGGATAATAAAAAAGAATGTTCCAGAAAAAAGAACTGAGAAGAGATCACTTCTGAATTCTTTTCAATCAATCAGAAGAATTTAAAACCTGTGAAAAGTGACTTAGTGAGCCTTTCAGCATGAATATATGGAAGATGGCTATCTGGTTGAATCAGTATTCATTCATGACATGACTGGGTAGATAGTCAGGATAGATGAAGTGAGCAGATTATTATCATTTCAGTAGTGAGTTGAGAAAAAGACAGATACTATGTGAGCAGTAAATGAATCCAGGCAACATACAAAAACTTAATACAAACAATTTTGGACATGTGAAACAAAGTTTTCCTCAATGATATAACTCACTTGCTGCAACCATAATTTTGCAAGGCTATACCAACTTCTACAAGTTTACCCCAAATTATATTCACTTGGTAACTCATTCAACAACAGATGTCCCCACTGTAGCATTGACTTATCAACCATGAACAGCTCAGAAAATTAACAGCACCTTGTAAAGTACTCACTATCTTATAAACATTTTTCTCTAACTAGCTTAATTTTTTTAGGTGCCCAGAAGAATATTTTGAACAAGCTTCTCCACCCTTCTTTTTACATAAATTATTGTAAATTAATTTTTTCTATTTCAATTTCGCACTGAGTAAGAGTCCATTTTTATTGAACAAGTAATTAATTGCAATTTTTTTCATATATCAAAAAACCCTCATATAATATAAACTTTAAAAATGTATTTTTTAAGCAGTTGGAATGGTTGCTGGGTGTTAATGTAATCTGCTTGTGACTCATAGTCTTGATTCTCTAGAAATAATTTTTCTCCTCACAAATTTCAGCCGTGCACAAAATTTATGTTTTATCCTTGATGGAGCTCTGAAGAACTAGGAACAATAATTAGTTAATTTTTTGGTTATAATTTTTCCGTTCACCATTTTTTGGTAAGTAATTTTTTCTTTGCTCTTCCTCCCTCTGTTTTAATATATTTATACATATTCTATGTCAAAATATAGTTTTTCTAAATGTCTTTTTTAAAGCTGTAATAACATTTTGTACTTGCCATAAGTTATTCATTTATATAAATTTCACATGTGAAAAATACAGGAAATCACTGGACGACCTGCATAAATTCTGCCGTTGGTTCTCTGATTTTGACAAAATTGACAAATCACTTCGGCTGGTGTCATGTCCCTTCACACAAGACCCTGAAACGGCTCCAGAGGAATTGCAGTTGGAACTGATTGATCACCAGTATTATACCGTCTTAAAAGAGAAGTTCAACTCTCTTAAACTGAGTTTTATCCTTCATTAAGTGCAGCCACATTTCCAAACACCCAGAAGATGGCACAGAGGATGCTGGTGTTGTTTGGCTTTACTTATGTGTGTGAACAAACTTTTAGTGTGATGAACACCAACAAAGCCCCCCTCCACAGATCCCGGTTGAGTGATGAACACCTCAGATGTGTTCTGAGACTTGCCACAACAAAACTAACACCAGACTTCGATGCACTAACAGAAAAGGGTGATCAACAACACTGTTCCCACTAAAAGTGAATGTAAGTATCAGCACTGTAATGTTTTTTTTTCTGTTTATGCTTGATATGCATGCATCATGTGCTGGCTCGGTCCGTCTGTCAATTTTTAAAAGTTAATGTGGCTCCTGAGCCAAAAAGTCCCCCCCACACCCTATAATAGAAACTGTATGAATCTTAAGGTCTAGAGAGTTTAGGATTCAGAATTAAAAATTGTAAATTTTGTATGAATGTGGGAAATTGACATCTTATGTTACTATCCGTTGTCTTTAAGGAATTAAGTGGTTCCAAAGGATTTCCAAATTTTTTTCACTGGTCAGGGTCCGTTTTATGTTGACGTTATATAACGAACTGAACCTACCTCATTAAAATTTTTTGGATAACTGTTTTTATGTAGGGTGCGGATTAAACACCTCCTTCCCCATAAATTGCAATTATCTAAACAAAATTAATCAGTTTATTTTTTATAGTATAATTTTTAACAGCAAGAATGCTAGTAAAATTTAACATTCGCATGTTGACAGTTGGCTCCCAGTGAACCACATTTTCTTTTAACTGGAACAGCCTCAAGTACGATTCGTATGGCAGACCATTAGGTCCTGAGACTTGCCATTGCCGACCCTCTTCAATTCCAAGTGAACTTCGCCCTCTATGATCTCACCCTCGCAGTTAGCCGCTTCATTCGAGGAAAGTCAGCCAAATAGCAGCGAAACTCGTCATCACTGATACCAGGCTCCTTGGTAAACCGGCTCATGAAATGCCGCCGAAACGCCTCACACATGTCCTTGGTCGACCTCAGAGTATGCCCCTTCAGGATATTGACTTCGCAAATGTATCAATCGGAACCTCGACTGATCTCTTCCTTGCGCAATTCTGTGCCCATATTTAACATTTCATTAGACATCTTGTTTAATTTGTATCTAATTACCTGACCCTGTTAATGCTTGCATGCCTCACACTCCGGAGCCTGTCTAGCTAGTCCTATCGCTAGTTTACAGTGAATTCTTACATAATTACAGATGATAAAAATTCATTTAAATTTACTGTTGACATGAAGTATGGATAATGAAAAATAACAAAAAGCTATTTTGTTATGAATTTTAGTATATCACCAATTAACAAGCTTGTATACTACAAATACATGCTCAAAATACATGTCACTCAAAAAAATAAAATAAATAAATAAAATCAAACATTAAGTAACTTTTTAACTACCATTCTATTCACATTCTTGAAAACCATTTGAGTCAAACTGTTTTATTACACTAAGATAAAGATGGAAGAGTGAAAACATTTAAAGAAAAAGTTTGCCATATATGCTGATTGTTCAATATATGTTTTAAAAAAAGCAATTAAATTTTTTATATCAGCACAACAATCTAAGTGTTTCAAAGGAACATAAATATGTTTTTTAAAAAAATCCTTAAATTAAAAAATTGCTTAAAATCTTTTGGTGAAAAGTTATTAGAGAACTTTCAGTTTTCTTTGAAATCCCAGATCACATGACCAATGTGTTAAGTTTAGATTTTTGTCAATGAATATTCTGTTATGGCACTTAAAATGTATTAGGGTCAGAAAAAGTTAACAATAAAGTTGGCCATTTCAATAGGGCAGGATTGAAACTCATCTCATTGTAAATGGTCATTATTTCTAGACACTACTAGACTAAAAACAACAAAGTGGACCTTGTTCACCTACTCATCACATGACAGGAGTCATTGGTATGATAACTCACAATTCATTGATAGGAAAACAATTGTAATTCATTTTATTTTTTGAAATTCTATGATCAAAAATGTAAATGCAATGTCAATCATTATCATTTATCTCCTTAATTCCTGTTCTTTTATTGGCTTCTCTTCTTAATTATGCTTTTTCTCAAATTCTTTCAAACCAAATAACCCTTTGTCTCATTATTACCTTGCTTGGGGTGAAATGCTTAAAAAGCAAAATCTTTCATAAATATTAATTTTTCCTTCTTAATTATGGCAAAGGCAGTGGAATTGACAGTATTAAATCATGTGTACAGGATAGGATAGTTTTTCTAACTTAAGGATTGCTTTAAATAAGTCCTTTACATATTGCCAGTTGTAGAGTATAGCAACTCCCTGAACAACAGTCAGTGGTGGGATCATGGTAACCAAAAAAGTCCTTGTTATTTTTTATTTATTAGTAAAAAAGGTATACAGCAAATGAACTGCTTTGATACCACCATGTTTCCTTGCTGCTGCTTGATCTATGACTGATGCATGTGCACAACACACCTGCATTGGTCAAAATCATTGGCTCACCATAAACTATCATTTGCTCTTTGACAGGTCCTTTTTTTAAAATTCTGTTGTTGTAGTCACTCTCCTTACCAGAAAAACTGGTGGAGGAACCAGTTTAGTTGCCAATAACCCAACAATGTGGCAGATAGTACTGGGTTACACAGTAGTATCTGCTGCAAAATATGATAATTAGATCCAGTGATGTTTATGAAAGAGTCAATATTTCAACTGTAAAAGCTGCAATGTCAGTCATCTGTTTACAAGCAGGCAGTTATTCAAAATTTATTATAGTTTAAAATGTTCGAAGTTTTTCACATCGTATTATGATGGGGTGCTGAAAAGCTTACAGCTTAACCAAGACTGGATTAAAAAAAATCTGATGTTTGATCAGACTTTGGGCAGAGGATTTTACTGAGAAGCTTTTTAGCACTCCCTCATATCTACTGTATCTTTTGCATATTAAAATAAAATGAACAATTAGCTGTTAGTAACTGATAATAAAAATTAGCAAGAAATCACTCTTTTCATTGACATCAAATTATCTTTTATGCGCATGCTAATTTTTATCTTGAAATAAATTTCAAAATAAAAATGAAACCAAAATAATTAGATAATGACATATGAACACCTGAAAAGTCATCACAGGTAGTTATTAAAATGGAGAATGCATTTCTATTTCATGAAAAATTATTCTGTAACCTAAATATCAAACTGAATATATTTCATTAAATCTAATAAACAAGTTTAATGAATATTAATTAGAATTTATTTTTTCTCCTCAAAATTTTTGCAATATGTGAATATTGAATCATATTGATTGAAGATACTGGAGCTTTCAAGTAATATTTGCATAAAATATAATTGCATTAATATTTTCTTTCTATTTCTTGTCATTGTCCTCTCTTGATTAGTTTCACTTCTTCCTTTGCATTGCAAACCTTTGTTTCTGGTACAAATGAAAGTAAATAAAATAAATATTTATAGAACATTTTATAAAAAGTTTCTAAAAAATTTGTAAAACATTCTTTGCAAAAGGAGAATTAATTAAACACAACAATCAAATCCCAAAATATAATGAGATAAACTTTTATGTAAAGGAGTTTATTGTAGTGAATTAATTATAGTCCCAGTTTGATTTGTAAGAAGAGAATAAAACTAAAATTTAATTTGAAGCTGTATTTGTTTTTTTTTTTTATGATTTCAAAACAATGGCTTAAAAAGGTAACACCTGTATTTTGGAGGAAAATGCAGATGTTTTTTTTTTTTTTTGCTTTTTTTTGTTTTTTATCTATGACTAAAATATGTAGATTGATGAGTCAGTACTGGAACATGTTACATGGATTTAAATGATTTTTACTTTTACTAAATTTCACCAAATATAATGGCCCAGAGCCACTCAAGGTAGAGGATTACAGTCAAAATAGTCAAGGTATACGAGGTGTGTGATATGAATGAAACTGAAGATAGTGAGAAGTGGAGATTATGAGAATAATGAGGATAGATAATGATTGAACCTTGACTTCAAGAGGTCAAGATTAAACTATTTCGGGAAGTTTGTTTCACAAAGTTCTTTAGAAAAAACTGTTTGAGTGAAATTCTTTTCTGTATCATGGAGGAAATGAAGAGGACTGAACTCTGTGGAAGTAGCATGATGTGTTCTCGTAGTAAATGCCTGAACTGGTGAAATTAAAAAATGGAAGTCATCTGAACATTCGCCATAGAAATAGCGATAGAATTGCATTAGGCTTGCAATGTTATTTCTGTGGGAAACAAATTGTAAGGTGGAAAATATGTTAGTACTCATAAGACCACATAAATGATTTTAGACCATATCAAGGCTGGAAAATGATGATTAATTTGATTCAGTACAGACTATATTTTTATCTTAATCTGATTCTTGTATAGATAAAGCATGGCAGAAGAAGTAAGATACTTCCTAGAGTGATACAGTGAATGGACCATTTAGTAAGGGATTATGATTATATAATGAGTTCTACTTGAGGTTTGGAGTGAACTTGAGACCCAACAGATATTCAAAGCATGGTGTCTCTTTGAGATTGGAACCATTCATTATGACTGGAAAAAAAACCCAGGTTTGAATGTTGATGATGAAATTATACCCAATTGATATGTGTGGTATTATAAGTTATAAGCTAGTTATTTCCCCATTGAACTATTGGCAAAAGATCAGAGGAAAGATTGGTAACACGGCTCTGATCATCTTTGTTTTTGGAAGTACATTCATGAATTGTGGTATCATCTGTATAGTTGATTAATAGTGACCTGAGATTGTTCCTAAGTAAATTGTAGAGGCACAAAGGCATGGATCCATCTCTTCTCACCACAGCTATGGGTAAATAGTTGGACAGATTGGATCCTATAGCCAGTCTAGAAGAAGGACAATTCTGAATTTAAAATCTATGTAATTAAATCTGTATGTAAATAGTAGGGCAAACTGGGCTCTTCAGCCTTGGGTGGTAACCAGTCTAGGAAAAGGAGAAAGTTCAAAAGCCATAGGTAACCCTGATAAAGCTTATACTATGCAACCAATGAAAGGATCGTAGAGTTTATAATGACTTTATGATCCTGTCTGTGGTCGTATGTGTATGTGTATGTGTATGTGTGTGTGTCAGTAAGATAAGTGTAGTAAGTCATTTAAGAGAGAAGAGATTGTTAATAAAAAGTAGAAAGGGATGGAAGAGAAAGCCTTGAGGCATGTCAGCATTGATCTTGTGGGCTTCAGAAGACTGGCTATTCATAACAACCTTCAAGGATTTATACATGAGAAAGGATTTGATGATTGCTTTTGGAGATGCCATAATTTAAGAGTTTTTGTAGAAGCTCTCTATGCTACATCTTATTAAAAGCTTTTAAAATATCTAAAACAATTGCTCTGGTAACAAAGCTACCATCAACTGTCATCAATTGCCTCACTGATTCTGTGTGTGGTGACAGTTAAAACATCTGCAGTCGACCTAGAATAGCAAAATCCATCCTCTTTGTTCCTCAAGTGGTTATATCTAGTAAAATGATCAACTACATACCTGAAGAGAGTTTGCTTATTACACTAAGGAGGCTGATTGAATGATACTGTAACTTGCTAGCTTTCTAGTAAATCAATTTTAGAACTTTATTTTATCTATATAGGAAGAATTGCACATCCAATACAAAGCCCAAGAGCCACTCAAAGTAGTGGGTTACTGATTGAGGTTGTTGTAATGGCATACAAGGAGGGAGTAATAGGCCCATATTATGAGGATACGTAGGATAGATAATAGTTGTCTGTATACTTGAAATGGTTAAGATTTTAGTGAAGAAGGCATAAATCCTTCAAGCAATAACTGAATTTGTCAATGTCTGGCTATCTGAAGAAATATATGTTTTTCAGGTTAAATTCTAGTTTGTTTAAGTTTGCTCTTGCATATGCTGTTTGGCTACCACATAATAATTTTATACAATTCTATAATACTGTGTCAAATTTATTGTTTATAGAATTATAATTTCAGGAACCATGTAATTTGTAAGTTTTGCATATTTTGTTAAAACAAATGAGTTAACAAGATAGACATGAATCTTAAAAATGTTACCCTTCCAAAATGATTATATTGGCTTGATGGTGTCACACTATATTGATACATATTCAAAATGTTCATTACAATATTTTCAAATTAACAAAGACCAGCAAGCCTTTCTCTGAAAGGGAGTTTCTCAAAGAGTGCATGTTAGAGACAGCAGATATCTTGTGTCCTGAGAGCAAGAACAAATTTGAAAAAAAATAGCTTATCACACAAGACAGTGACTCGCCATGTTGAAATAATTGACGAAGACTTAGCTAGCAAGTTAAACAAAAAATCGGAGTCATTTACATTATATTCCTTGGCACTGGACGAAAGAAATGACATAAAGGACACCGCTCAGCCTTTCATTTTTTATCAGAGAAATTAATGACAATTTTGAAATAATGGAGGAGTTTTAAGCTATGGAATTCCTAAAGGGGACAATGCGCAGAGAGGACTTGTATGCCAGTGTGTCGGGGGTGGGTGTCATCTAGAGGCACAAGCTACCTTGGAGTACGCTCAGTGTTACCATAGATGGATCGCCAAATCTGACTGGAAAAAACGTCGGTCTGCTCAAAAGAATCCAGTACAAGGTGAAAAAGAAAAACCCTGAGAAAGAGGTAATTTTCCTACACTGCATAATCCACCAAGAATCCCTGTGTAAATCTGTATTGCACGTTGACCACGTAGTGAAAACAGTTGTAAAACTTGTTAATTTTATTCGAGTGAGGGAACTTCAGCATCGTCAGTTTATTAAGTTTCTTGAAGAAACTGACGTCGATCACCAGACCTTGCTTTAACACTCCAAAGTCCGCTGAATAAATTTGGGGAAAGTATGTCAACGAGTGTGGGAGCTCAAACAGGCGATAATCTCAGAAAGCTGACGATTTTCCTAAGCTGAGTGACACGATTTGCTTAGTGATTTAGCTTTTGCTGTGGACATACTGACACACATGAATGAGCTGAACGTAAATCTACAAGACCAGTTTGTGCATGAAATGTACACAAATGTCAGAGCCTTCAAAACCAAGCTTGCTTTATTCTGAAAGCAAATGTCAAACAAGTCATTCGCTCATTTTCCCACACTGGCTACGTTAAAAGAGACTCTTTGGCATGTGAAAAATACATGAAATCACTGGACGACCTGCATAAATTCTGCCGTCGGTTCTCTGATTTTGACAAAATTGACAAATCACTTCGGTTGGTGTCATGTCCCTTCACACAAGACCCTGAAACGGCTCCAGAGGAATTGCAGTTGGAACTGATTGATCACCAGTATTATACCGTCTTAAAAGAGAAGTTCAACTCTCTTAAACTGAGTTTTATCCTTCATTAAGTGCAGCCACATTTCCAAACACCCAGAAGATGGCACAGAGGATGCTGGTGATGAACACCTCAGATGTGTTCTGAGACTTGCCACAACAAAACTAACACCAGACTTCGATGCACTAACAGAAAAGGGTGATCAACAACACTGTTCCCACTAAAAGTGAATGTAAGTATCAGCACTGTAATGTTTTTTTTTCTGTTTATGCTTGATATGCATGCATCATGTGCTGGCTCGGTCCGTCTGTCAATTTTTAAAAGTTAATGTGGCTCCTGAGCCAAAACGTCCCCCCCACACCCTATAATAGAAACTGTATGAATCTTAAGGTCTAGAGAGTTTAGGATTCAGAATTAAAAATTGTAAATTTTGTATGAATGTGGGAAATTGACATCTTATGTTACTATCCGTTGTCTTTAAGGAATTAAGTGGTTCCAAAGGATTTCCAAATTTTTTCACTGGTCAGGGTCCGTTTTATGTTGACGTTATATAACGAACTGAACCTACCTCATTAAAATTTTTGGATAACTGTTTTTTATGTAGGGTGCGGATTAAACACCTCCTTCCCCATAAATTGCAATTATCTAAACAAAATTAATCAGTTTATTTTTTATAGTATAATTTTTAACAGCAAGAATGCTAGTAAAATTTAACATTCGCATGTTGACAGTTGGCTCCCAGTGAACCACATTTTCTTTTAACTGGAACAGCCTCAAGTACAATTCGTATGGCAGACCATTAGGTCCGGAGACTTGCCATTGCCGACCCTCTTCAATTCCAAGTGAACTTCGCCCTCTATGATCTCACCCTCGCAGTTAGCCGCTTCATTCGAGGAAAGTCAGCCAAATAGCAGCGAAACTCGTCACCACTGAGACCAGGCTCCTTTGTAAACCGGCTCATGAAATGCCGCCGAAACGCCTCACACATGCCCTTAGTCGTCCTCAGAGTATGCCCTTCCGGGATATTGACTTCGCAAATGTATCGATCGGAACCTCGACTGATCTTTTCCTTGCGCAATTCTGCGCCCATATTCACCGCTTCATTAGACATCTTGTTTAATTTGTATTAATTACCTGACCCTGTTAATGTTTGCAAGCCTCACACTGCAGAGCCTGTTTAGCTAGTGCTATCTCGAGGGAACCCCCAGCCTCCGACCGGGACAGATTATTCTCTAGAATCTTCACCTTCTTAGCCCTATTTAAGACGAGACGTTGGTTATATTCGGTGGTGAAAAACCTAATGCTATCCTTAAGCCTCTCTCACCACTTATTCTCAGTGGAGCTTTAGTAGGGGACGGGATTACTGCTGCAGTTGTTGTTAGCGCTGATGATGCCGCCCGTGTTGTTTCTTTCCTCTGCTGTTCTTTTCCACATTCGACTTCTGCTGCTGTTTCGTCGTCTTCTTGGGTGAGACATCCTACTGGGTGGGGGAATAGCCTATTTTTCCCCCTTTCAAACACCGGAGCCACTGGCAGACTGGCCAAATTATCCTTATATTGGATGTTGCCGGTTTGGATGCTGGTGTTGTGGACTTCGGTGCCGTGTTTCTTGGAGGGGGATGTTTTTGCCAAGTGTCCCGCCGCACCACAGGACCAACAGTGGGCGCGAGATCTTCCACGATCACCAAGATATTGCGTCCTCGACATAACAGTATATCTGGGATGGCCATAATACTTTCACTGGTCATAGTGATTTCCAGTACGAAATCCGCCGTAGTTATGTCTTACTGGAGACTGTTGAAACATCTTCAATCTGACCAAACTTGGAGAAAAAAGATCTCAATCGATCCCCTGTAATATTCATAGGCACTCAAAGCAACGAAACTTTGGTCCTCCGAGTGCCCATATATTCCGTTTGCAGTCGTTGTTAGTACGCTGTCCGCCAGTTTCCTTGCGTCATCCTCTTTGGTCAACATGATGTCTCAAAATGCATTGGACCTCCTGACAAGAATTTTGGGCATATCTGGAGGTTTTCTTTTAATGTCTCCTCCATGGTCTTCCTTCCAACTCCGATGAGGCGCCTTGTTACCACATCCGTTGTTAAGAATGAGATTGTTCGGGTGGTCACTGCATCCAGGACTTCGGGGATAGTCAAAAATCCTTAGTATAGGGCGCATGTTTTCCCGAAGTGCTACGTAGTTCTCGATGCTCCTTTTCTTTGGCCTCAGAGCGGCCCATGCAGACACAAGACGGGGTGTCGATTCCGGCTGCTGTGATGGAGACTCTGCCATTCTGGAGGGGTTCCCTCACCAGCACATTTAACACGAACGTTCACAAAACAAAAGAACACTGTACAATCCGTGGACGAGAGAAAAAATGGACTTACTTTTTGCTGATGCGCAAACAAAAGCACATCTAAATAATCTAAACCAAGTAACTGCAATAGTATTATAAAAAGCAAAAATCAAAAACAAACTTAATTTATTTTTAAGGAGAATAAAAACTTGTAATTCCAACGGATAATTTACTGTTAAAACAGATATATTTAGGAAAGCTTTTGCAATCCTTGATCATTCTTGAGAAATAAATGAAACAGTGACTAAGCTACGTTGTACACATTATAAATTCAAATTAACAAAAAAATTTGTTCGAATTGAGTTCGCGACACTGCCTTTGTGAGCTTCTGAGTCGGTGTCTGTCGAACTCTCTGCATTAGCAGAGAGGAACCCGGACGAAACTTTGCCGAAGGGCAAGGTTTCGTTCGGGGGGGTAGACAGGGCCTGAATCCGTCTAGGCGGGTTGAAAAAGGCTATATTTTTGGCCGAGCCTACGGGCTCGGGGATACCCACATTAAACCGGCCTTGTGCCACATTCTATCCTCGTGGGTGGATTGATAAATACTAAGCTGAAAGTGTGAGAATTGCTTGCTTAAAGAAAGAAAGAAATGAAAAGAATGAAAAAAAAAAAAGAAAAAATAGAGACGTCATCAGCAATTGCATTTCACATCACCAAAAAAAAGTCACGAAATAGGCTTCGACTAAGCTGAAATAAAATTGACCAACCAACAAAAGACGGGTAGTTGAACAAATGATAATAACAAGTGCCGAAAATGTCTGTAATAGACTACACCCAGCATGGACTTCCCTAGTTCCACGGAAAATACAAGAAAACTAGAAAACTTTTTCTACTCTGGTTTGGAAATTACAATTTTTTCGTTCTTTAAGCAATTCTCACGCTTTCAGCTTACGCATGTCCTGCGAACTCAATTCGATCGAATTTTTTTGTTAATTTGAATTCATAACTTAGCCACCGTTTCATTTATTTCTCAAGAGTGATCAGGGATTGCAAAAGCATTCCGAAATATATCTGTTTCAACAATAAATTATCCGTTGGAATTACAATTTTTTTTTATTTTTAATTTATAGGAGGAGCGTGGTTGCCTAGTGCGGTTTCTTGCGAATGGCCTTGTGTCAGACTACCAAACTTCTCCGTATAAAAGTATTTTGATATTCCCTTAGAACATCAATGGTTCATAACAAGTTAGCAATGTAAAAAGTGGACAAACGCCATTAGATAAGAAAAGGCATAACAAGATGTAAATTTATTTATTTTTTATATGTAAACAAATATATGTATTAATAACAAGTTACATGGACAGTTACGTGGACAGAGTGTGTGTGTTGAATATTATGCGTGTGTGTGTGTGTGTTGTGGTGAGTGTTCGTACGTACGTGTATTGTTCTTAGCGTGTTCCCAGCATTTGTTAAACGCTGTATCTGTGAGCGTTTACATCTGCGAGGTAGTAAGGCTGAAAGATTTATCTCAAGAAAGATTTACCTCAAGGTAAAAAAAGATTTACCTCAAGGTGGCGGCCCAAAGGCCCGAGGGAAAAAGAGGAAGAGGCGAAGGGTCAGCGAGTATTTATAGCCAGGAAAGGGAGTCCCCTGGGGAAAGGGTTAAGGAGATAAGGAGGACCTAACTCCGACAAATTCAACTTCATCAATGTAATCAAGCATTTTTGTAATTAATTTATTTTTACTTAAAATTCAAACAAACTGTTCAGTTGCTCAAAATTTTGATTCAATGGAGTTAGTAATTAGCTTTATTGTTTAACCAATATCTTTGTTATTGAAATTAATTGGTTTAAATTAATTTACAAACATTAACATAAAACTTTAAATTACCTGTAACTTTTCAATAGCCATTGTCTGTGGTCGCTTTACTCAAATGTGTCATGTGGGAAAAGCTTTTTTCTTTTTATGTCATTTCATCAAATGCTTCATTGTGCATTTTGTTTTGTTTGCATAAAACATATGCTTCACTGTCTGGCTAATTTCGATGAGAATATATCAGCCTTTTGAATGTAATTGTCTCACAGTTCAAGGTAATTAATAATTTCAGTTATTCTTTCAACTAAAATTGTTTGCAAGATGAAATTTAAAGTGTTCATTAATTAATAAACATTAAATTCATATGACTAAATGATTCATTTAAAAAAATTCCATTTTACTCTAGAAGTTTATTTGTTTAGTCACCTACATTCTTTCATTCTAACTATAAAGGTGAGTAAAAGAGATGAGCCACCCAGGTAAAAATTCAATTTGATTAATTTTTATTAAGAAGTTATAAATATTCAATAATATGTAAACGGGAATCCTAGTTATGTTTATGCAGAAAATACGTGTCTCCTTGTATTATATTTTCCGTACTGTTATTTATTGCGGACTCAAATGTGAGTCATCTAGAAGAAATGGGCTGGTGTTAGGTGTGTTTATCCAGCCCCAAATTAACAGCTTGTCAGGTAAAGAATGAAAAAAAATTACTACTGAAGTGTCTATTCATATAGTAAAAAGGATACCACGTAAAAGTCATCTAAATAGATTCATTGCACTGAAAAAAAAATCATTAACAAAAAACATTGAATAAGCGCTCGGGTTCCCCACATTAAACTGGACTTTGTGTCAAAACTCGTCTGCAGTTGTGCGACAGGGTAAATACGCTTACCTGGCACAAGAGTTAACCATTAACCAACGAGGTGTGGTTAACGCCCTCTGTGCCGCAGGTGGAGCTATATTTCTCCTCATTTTAGATAGGAGAAGTTGCTTAGCCCCGAGGATTCTTACCCTGCCGCAGTAGCTTCATCGTTGCACTAAAGAAGTTGGGTCGGTATAATACGGATGTCAGTGTAACAGTCGTTGCGGGGGCTGGGTAACAATCACTTTTTATCCTTAGCCCATATACATAAATATGCGTATGGCGATCCCTGCGTTAAAACGATTTTGTGTTACATCCAGCCTTGGTGGGGAGGCCGGGTAAATATACTTACAAACAATTAAATATTAAATCAAACATTAAATGTACATCAATTAATACAAATTATCTCAAGAGACGCTAAACAAAAATGTGTATTTTACCTATTTTTTTAATATTCTGAATATTTTGCCATCAATGTTCGTCGACTGGTAAGTAGTAGGTTCTGTGACTAAATAGAAGAGAGAAATCATCAAGAAATAAATGATGTACATCCTTTTAATACTGCAGTAATCGACCTGAAAATGGTTGAAGCAAGAAAAGAGAGAAAATGACAGAATTTATAGGTATACTTCCTTCTCTTAGTGTAACAGTGATGTTGAAATAGATGTAATATAAAAAAGGACTGGTTTCCACAAGTGGTTAATAAAGGAATATGTACTCTATATGATAACATACGTTCAGTTAATAGATCTGTGGTGAAGGCAACCATAGTTGTTTCACTCTCAAACTACTCTACTATAAAAAATGATAGTTAAACCTCAAATACGTGCCATGGTCGAATTGCTTTTATGGGGTCAGTCTAACCGGATTTAAGAAGGAAAAAGTATGTTGTGTCCACAAATACAACACAATTTTTTATAACATGCGAAGGAATGATCTTCGCAGAAAAGGAAGAAGACCAAGCTAAATGTCACAGTAACATTTATACAGTCACATACATGTATTTACATATTAAAAATCAATGTTTTTTGTTGTTGCCATGAAGAGAACAATAGTTCGAGTGTTCGAAATGATTTGACGCAAGTGAGTCTACAAACTTTCGAAGTGTTTTTGTGTCCATTAAGAGACCAATAGTTCAATTGTTTGAAATAATTTCGAGTGAGAAAATCAACTGGTATGGTACACCAATATGTGTGCTTGTGTGTGAAGCACATGTTAATGAAACATGTGTGTAAGTGCTGACTGACTGTGCACGATAACAGTAAATTTAAAAAAGAGAGGGGAGATAAAACTTACTTTCGTCGTGGTGTTGTACGTAGCAAAAACAGTCCTTCACTGGCTGTATCGTTTTTACTGTTATGGGTCGGCTGCAAATCTTTATTTGAGTTTTGTGCGGGAATGTACTCAGTATTCCTAACCCTAATCTATTTCCAAGTCATTTGGTGTTCAACCGCTCGGATGTAGTAGATAGCACACCACGTGACTTGGCATATCCAATCAGGTTCCAGAAACCACTTATTTAATTTTTTGAGCTGTGTTTGTACAGAAAAGCTTTTCGTATCTACTGAATTTAGTAAGATTTATTTGTAGGCATCTTTTACTTGTTTGTGCTTCACATATTGCCCGTAAAATATAGGAGTTTATATCCTATACTTTGAATAAAGCTTCATTACGAGATTAAAGTTTTTTTTTTACAAGATCGTTTGTGTAACATAATTTAATGTGTAAGTATGTAAATGCATTGTTTAATGCCCCGTGAATAAAAGTCCTAATGTCTGAGGCATTTATCTGTTATGGCTGTCTGTACAAATTTATGATCATACAGATGTGAGTTTGAAAGACGAATGTTTTGCAATAATCTACTTGTGTTAATCTTTTTAGGTGGCATTGAAAAACATCTCCAAGATTTACAAACCTTGTTCAACTAAGTGAGAAAGCACAGACAATATAAAAATAGTCAAATGTCAGTTTATGTGTAGGGAAAGGAAATTCACTTTCATGACTGTCAACGGTGATTAACACATTGAAGGAATAGCTTCTTAGATTGTGGGGCTGCTGGGAGCAGGTCCATAAACGCCGGTCAACCAAATGAGTTGGGTCGAGATAGAGATGCCGGAAGTAGTGACAGTAATGTAGCCGGAAGTTCAGGGCTGTTGTAAGCAAATCCATTAACGCCGATCAACAAAGTGAGTTAGGTCCCAGATACAGATGCCGGAAGTAGGGCGGTAGTTGAAACCACAACCACATTTTCTTCATACAAGAATCGTTCAACCAATTAGACTTATAGTATATCGGCGCCCACCTCCTACCGTCATCGTTTGCCTCAAACCTTTTCTCTTTTTCCTCCCTTCATCGTCGTTGCTACCCTGTGAGCAACGACCCAACACTTTCGCTGCTGAGGCACGTGACCGTTTTGAAACGAACATCCATTCAAAGTTCTTTGGACGGTTGGCATTTTGCCACCAGTCAAAAGGCCACGTGACTCATCGGATAACCGCCAAAAAGTATCCACGAATAACAGACGACCTGCGGGCATCGAGTTGAGAAGGCATCTTTTTACATCTCTCTCTTCACATTCTTCTAGACTTCGGCAATAGACCTTTTTCATAGTCAATTCGTTTGCCGAAGCTACCTTCCATCAGTGTAGACCCGGTATAAGCCCAACTTTCTGACCTAACCTCCTGTCCAGAGCAACAAGCATTTTCGTCATAAACCTCAGTAATGAACGGACCTGCCTAAATAACAAGTAAGTTAGATATCCACAAGCTCCCACATGTGGTACCTATACTTTCTTTTTTTTTACTTCTTACAGGCAACGAACGCTTTTGCAGCTCAGTAATCTTAGTGATATTCCTCGGTCGAAATCTCACTACCGACCGAATTAGTTCTGTCACTAAGTTTCCTCTGATCTTTCCTTTTTTTACAAAAAAAAGGACATTCTTAGATAAAGTTGCCTCCCTTATATTGTTTGTTCAAAAAAATAAAATAAAATAAAATAAAAGAAAAGAAGGAAACCTTCCATATAACCTTTCTCCACGTTTTGCACCTTTTCTTCTCCAAGGACACTTGGCGCCAACATTACTACGTTTTTGGCGCGCAACAGCATCCGACCATTAATGTCAGCCTCACTTTGAGCTGATTTGTTTGAACCGCCCTTTCCAGAGACCAAGAACTCTGCTTTGCATTCTCTCTCTTGTTATGCCTTTTCTTATCTAATGGTGTTTGTCTACTTTTTACATTGCTAACTTGTTATGAACCATTGATGTTCTAAGGGAATATCAAAATACTCTTATACAGAGAAGTTTGGTAGTCTGACACAAGGCCATTCGCAAGAAACCGCACTAGGCTACCAGGCCTCCTATAAGTAGCCTCAAAACCGGCTCCAGATTTAATCCTAGTATTAAATCTGTGTAGGTTGAAATTACCTTCCTCAAAAAAAAAAAAAAAAAAACAACAAAAAAAACAAATGTATTTTTTTAAAACATGTCTATTCCCCAACTTTATTTGGCGGGTTTTCCATCAGGCCATAAGATTTGAGCCAATTTTTAAAAGAATTTTGAAAACCAAATTTTGCACAATTATCTTTCTCATAAACCGACAAACTTCATTCTACACAACTTAGCCATGAGCCTGGTACCCAACATCTAAAGCCGGTCCTGTTCTTACCACTCATTTATTTGATATTGATGAGATTAAAATAGGGAAATAAAAAATACTGAGAGGAAGTATAACTTGAGATAAAATTTCTAAGAAAAATTTTGGTAACGAAGAGAAAAATCAAAATTAAGAAAAAACAGACAAACAATATGTTTAAAAATAGGTTTTTGTGATACAAAAAGAAATTAAAAACGATACTATGAGGGGACAAAAATGTGAAAAAAAATCACAGCATTTGCGTAAGAGTGACATAGAAAAGAAATAAATATGCTTGGGAAGTAAAACTGTAAGAAGAACCTATTTTAACGCTGCGCTTTGTCATCATCTTAATTGATTGCTTGATTTATTTTTTTACGGCTTACCAACTTTTTACTCGTTATTTAAATCTAGAAAATAATTTTTGATTTTTTTGGATATAATAATAATTTACTGATACAAGTCCAACTATTTAAAGTATAGATGGAGGTGAAGAGGTAGATTTATACATTTCCCAAGAGTATTTGTGCGTGAGTATAACGAACCTGACTGGAATTGGAACTCGATTTTTCTATACCCAGCCGTTGTATTCCACCACTCGCTCATCCAAGCGTACAGCACCCAGTATTCGAAAGCAGTCACTCATATGTTGATTAACTTCGATGATCGGATGAGAACTGTAGTGGGCCGTGACGGTTACCACTTGTTGAGGGTTCATGGCGTGGCTGTTATGTTGTTGATAGAAGTCAGACGTAGAAGAAACGCAAGTAAGGTTCAGATACTCCTGCCCGCCGGGCCCAACTACATAAAAAGGTTGGACTTTGATTAAGTCCAAAGAAGAAGGCAAAGAAAAGCAAACAAAACACAAGACCGATAATATATGTATATACAAATATATATTAATAACAAGTTACAATACATGGAAACAGTACAAAGGACGAAGTGTGTGTGAATATTCTGTATGTGCGTGCGTGTGTGAATATTCTGTATGTGCGTGCGTGTGTGAATATTGTGCTTAGCGTGTTTCCACGCTATCCCTTGTTAGCGCCTATATTTCGAGGTTGATAGCTGAAATCCTGAAGGAAAAAGAAGAGATAGAGGCGAAGAGTCAGCGGCTATTTATAGCCAGGGAAGAGAGACCCCTGGTGAAAGGGTTAACGGATTGAAGGAGGAGTTAACTCCGACAATACCCCTACCAGATTAAAAGTTGTAAGGAAATGAAAACTTTTAATATATAAAGAAAAAGGTTCGTGAAAGTTTGAATATTGTTCTCGTGAGCTTAAAAGAAAATGTGTCAGAAGTGTGGTTGAAATGCGTGATTCACGAAATGTGCTTGTGTTGTCGTCAGAGTGCAATCGTTGAAAATGTTTTTCGAAACAGTGAGTCTTCCGAAAAGAAGGTTTGAAGCATGGGAAGCAAGCGGTGGCGGGAAGATGTCGCCACGTGGTGTAGGAAAATGTATGCGCGCGCTTTTTGAGTTTCAGAATGGAAGAAGATGCGAAATGCTATGACCAGTAGCATGTGTTGGAAGAAAGCGGAATTTGCAAGATTAATAGCGACGAATTACGTGCATGCAAATCTTCAGTGATGTCGCATCGTAATGGAACAGTGAGTCGTCCAGAGAATGTTGTAGATTCATTCCAATGAAACCCGTGTGTCGCTTCCATGTCGGAATCACGAATGTTGTTGAGAGTAAAGGACAGTGGTTCGCCTTTAGTGGTTTGGGTTCATACTTTATCTGTTTCAGTCCAGAAGAGAATAGTGTTGGTTGGTAGAAAATGGCGTTGTGTTTTCCGTTCGGTACAGCCTCAAGCATATCTGCTGGGCGAAATTAGGTCAAACGTCGCCGAGAGAAAGAAAGGGTCAAGCAAATATAGACCAGTGGGGGAAGAGTTCTCAGGTTCGTCTTGAATAGTAGTAATTGTTGTTCTAGTGTACGGCGTGCGTAGGATTCGAAAAGAGAACGTAAAAACAAACGTAGGAAAAATATTCTTCAAACTCTTACACAAACACTTCCCAGAATCAAGCACCTTACACAAGATATTCAACAAAAACACAGTAAAAATCAGCTACAGCTGCACCGAGAGCATGGAACAAATAATAAAAAAGCACAATAGGAAAATTATCAACAAACCACACGAACAAATTAAACCCACGTGCAACTGCAGAATAAAGAACGAATGTCCCTTAAACGGAAATTGTTTACAAAACAACGTAATATACCAAGCTACGATAAAATCACCAGATAATGAAGAAAAAGTATACATAGGAGTAACTGAAGGACCCTGGAAGCAAAGAAATTATACACACAAAACATCGTTCACAAATAGTAAATATGCGAACAGTACTATGCTTTCTAAGTATATCTGGGAAATAAAAACAAAACGCACATCACACCAAAAATATCTTGGAAGATAAGGAAAAAGTCATCAGCCTACAACAACCAATCAAAAACTTGCAAACTTTGCTTGGAGGAAAAAAATAGCTATCATTACTTTCCCCGACCAAAATAAATTATTAAATAAAAGATCCGAGCTCATCTCAAAAAATGCAGGCATGAAAATAAATTTTTACTATGTAACCTAAAAAATGAAAAACGGAAAAAATAAAAACAAACAAATACACAAATAAAATAAAATAAAATAAATAAATAAATACTATATTGCTTAAAAACCGAAAAACCGAAAAGAAAAATATACAAAAAAATATACAAATAAATTGACCTAAATTCATCCAAGTAAATAGACAAACCAATCCCAAATTAAAAACTGTTCCCGCCAAAAAAATAATAGTTAGAATGAACTACAACAACCAACCCCAAAATTGAACAAATAGCTTGAATTAAATTCTCAAACCAAAACAAAACTGTTAAATACGTGATATAAACAAATTTTTACTACGTTAAGAAATAAATATATAAAATAAGAAACAAAAAAATAAAAACGAGCAATATAATTTGACCCAAATAAATAAACAAAGCGACTTCCGGTAAAAAAATAACCGCCATAATAGAATACCCACAATGCACCACTAACCCGTATATATATAAATAGCCGAGAAAAATAACAGCATATGTGGCCTGACGATTGCATATAGCATGAAACAGACTGTCGCCTCTAAGTGTTGACTTCTATGTTCACTTTTATATTTACACACGCTCTATCTCTGATATTGAGCACTTTATCCCATAAATATAGCACACCTTAAGACTATATTTCTTTATATATATATATATATATATATATATATATATGTATATATATATAAACATTTACCTTGATAAAATCCCTTAGAGGACGAAATGCATCGGCTTAGATAAATTTTCATTTTTTCTTTATTCATATTGTCCTTTTACAGATTAGGGTCCCTAACCAGTGCTTTGGGACCTTCGCTATCTTATCAGCATCTACTCTTTTTCCACCGACATTTATATACATTACAAATTAAACTAAGCACAACTGACTAACTAAAGGATTACCTTTGCGGTAATTTTTTGCAAGTACAGGTCGTCCTGGTACATATTAGCGTTTTAATGCTTTGTGATGACTGCTAAATTGATCTTCCATCATCGTGTTCTTTTTCAGGAATTGGTTTGTAGTTGGCTGGATGGCATTTATGTACAAACGAACTTTACGCTTCTGCTGGGGAATTTCCATTAAGTGCGTTTGGATCGGATGTAGCTCTGTAACTTCCAAGGACTATTTCTGTTACTTGTGTGATTCCCTCTCACTTCGATTTTGAGGGGTGCCCTCTTAAAGGTATCTACAAAACACTTCATTTGTCCATTTGATTGTGGATGAAAAGATGGTTTCCTAATGTGCCCAGAAATTTGAAAATACAGCTTAAGTAAACGCAGTGCCATTATCAGAAACTAATATCTGTAGGACTTCAAATTGACTGAAGATTTGCTTTAACGTAAGAATTGTTTCGTCCGAGGTAAATACGATGCATCTGAAAAATTTCTGGCCATTTGCTGTAAACATTAACGAGGATAAAATAATTCTTCTCAATGATGGGTCCAGCGAAATCATTGTAAAGACATGACCATGATAATTCAGGGATAGGCCATGAATTTAGTGTAGTTTTCCTGAGAGATTTTGCTGCTAGTTGACAATTGTAACATGTGCGTACCAATTCCTCCAAGTGCTTGTTCATGTTTGGTCAATGAACATAGTTGCGCGCTAGGGATTTCATACATCCAATACCTTGATGAACATAATGGAATTGCTAGATCGATCTTTCATGTAATGAAGATGGGGCAATCACGCGTTCTGCAAAAAGAAGACATGAAGATCGACGCTGAAGGAAGGGCTGAATTCTTTTGACAGTGCACACTTCTGGCCATTTTGTACGATGGAAGCATATCACTTTTGTAACACTGGATCGGAAGCTGTGGCTTCACGCATCATTGTAGAGATGACTCTCTTACAGTAGATGCAAGCACTAAAGTGACTTCTGGCTCTAGAGATAATGCTGTGATAACTGAGTCTTCTGGTACTTTATTTTGTGCAGTCATGATCCAAGATAATACATCGGCATGAACAAGTGTATTGGTTGCATTGTATTTTATAGGAAAAAATGTAATCTAAGAGCATAGTAGCCCATCTTTGCAGACGGTTTGATGGGCTGCCTTTTTTAGATCCAAAATACTAACAGGTTTGTGATCTGTAATCAGAGTGAAAATGACGCCCATATAGCATTTTGTGGAGATTTTTAATAGCAAAGAATATTGCTAATACTTTTTTAAAATTTGGCTATAGTTACGTTATGTAGGTGCCAGTGATCTGGATGCGTTAGCTATTGCCTTTTGGCTGCCATCAGGAAAAATGTGAGAAATGACAGCTCCGATACCATAATTGGAATCATCAGAGACTACAACAATGGATGTGTTGTAGTGTGTCAGGAAAAGTTTGGAAGAAAGTAAGGACTGATATGCGTCTGACCATTCCCATACAGCATCTTTTTTCTATAGATTGTTGAGGGGCGCAAGAACTCGATGACGTTTAGGAAAAAAGAAACAAAAAAACAAAAAAACAAACCCTGTAGTGACTAACCAAGCCAAGGAAAGAACCTAATTTTGTCGTATTTTTCTTTTTTTTTTTTTATTGCCGAGATTTTTCCGGGTTTGGTATTTGATTTGTTCTTGGAAAAATTCACATTTTTCAGCTTTAACACGGAATCCGTATTGTCGAATATGGCTGAAAACATAAAATAAACTTTGCAAAAGTTCATCTTGAGTTGCACCAGCAACGATGATGTCATCAATGAATGCTGCAACTCCTGTCAATCCTGTCAGCATGGCGTTCATTGTTGGAATATGGCTGGTGCTGGTTTGACCCCGAAGCTAAGATAGTTAAATCTGAATAATCCCTTGTGGGTGTTGAGCTCTTTGGGCTCCTCGTCAACTTCTAGTTGAAGAAAAGCATCAGAAAGATCAATTTTTGCAAAGTTAATTCCACCGTTCAGTTTTGTGCAAAGATCCTTTGGCACTAGAAGAGGTTACTGATGTGCACCCAATGAATTATTCAAACCAGTCGAGTAATCAGCACATATCTGGACTTTTTCATATAAAAATATGTATCATGAAAAGAGTTGGGAAGGGGACGAACCCATAATGAAAATCAAAAACAACAAAACATTCAAAGTAAAATATATTAGTAAGACCCGACCATCCTTGAGAAATACACACGATCACTAGTATCTTCCTCCCACAACACGCCAGTGTGTCGGGGATGTCCGAAAAGCTTTTGCGGGTCATTGTCACCTGAAGGACAATGCACGCTTTGCTTATTACGGGAGAGACCTGTCCAAACTTGGAAAAAAAGTCTCCAGCCGGTCTTCAATGAAACCGCGGGAACCCCGTGCACAGTCACCCTTGCCTTTCGGGTGCCCATGTATTCTGTCCAAAGACGGACAGCCTTTGTGTTAAAATGCTGCCGGCCAATTGCCTGGCCTCTTCTTCCGTTGCCAGTAGGATGACCCATATGGCATTTGATCTTTTGACCAGGATTTTCGGCCATATTTTGAGGCTTTTAAGTGCCTCTTCCGTTGTCTCCTTGCTGACTTCAATTAGTTTTAGGGTTTTTAGATCCGTGGTCCGCAAGGGGATTGTCCTTGTGGTTACTGTATCCAAAGCTTTCGGTATTGCGAAGAAAACGTTTCCGTTCATATATTTTTCGTATTTTCCCTGTTGTTGGTCATAGTAGCCCGTTTTTTTGGGTTTTTTTTTTTCCTATTTTAGGTTGTTTCACCTGTTCCTCTGGTGGCCGGGGAGACTCCGCAATAGTGGTCGGAGCCACACCACAGCAAACACAATAGATTACAATTAGCGGAAAAACAACACTTGTCAAAAAAAGTTCGACGTGGAAACTAAATCGCAAAAAAATACATTAAAACAGTTAATCAAAACCAAATAAAAAAAGGTAGAAGGAGACACGTAAAAAAATAAAGTTTTGCCGAAGCCAAAGAAAAAAAAAAGATAAAAAGGGGACGAAATAACACGGTTAAAAAAATAAAAGATTAAATAATAATCAGATACAAAAGAAGAGTTACACTTGAAAAAAAAAAAAAAAAATTGGCTTACAGCCGGGAGGAAAAACCAATTAAAAGTAAAAATTTGCCGAAATAAAAATGAACAAAACAACACAGAAAAATTTAACCAATAATCAAATGCGAAAGAAATTAAATAAAAATTGGCTTACTGCTTTACATTTACTTGGCTTTCATTTTACTGTATGAATCCTTTTATTTCCAAGTCAACTAAACATTATCCAGGTACTTGAGACGATCATGCTACTCTGCTAGAACACGGAAGAACTTTCCACTGGTTTGAATTCGCAATGCAATAAAATTTTCTGCGCTACTTGTATGAACCAGCGCGCCCAGAGGGAGTTCATTAGCCTTGTAGTTTCTGATAAACCGAAAGTTTATCATAAAGTTTATCATAAAGTGAATAACTGATAAAGTGAAGCCAACGAGAATGCGCTGGGCATTGAGACGCTCTTTTTTGTTGTTTTTACAGACTTTAGACCAGTGACCATCCTTTAAACACATGAAAGACAGTTATCGTCTTTTGCTGAGCATGACAAGCGAGAATTCATTTTTCCGCAGAAAAAAAAAAAAAACAAACAATAAAAAAAAACAAGTGCTCCTCGTTGAGGTTACGGTTTCTGGTGAATCAAGAGAATCTCGGGATTGAGAGGGGATAGAAATGGAAGGATGTACTTCGGTCATTGTAGTCACAGAGTCTTGTGGAATAAAAAATACCGCATTACGTTGAGCTAGGTCTAAAATTCTTGCTTGGTCGTAGAATTGCTGAAGGGTAAGGTTTCATTTTCCAGTAGACGCTACCGAACGTTTACTTACAATAATCAATCCATTAATGAATGCGCCCTTTACTAGCTCTAACGGCATTGTTCAGCTGTAACAGCTGTGAAGGTGCAATTTTTGCTCTGTTTGTTTAGTTCCCGAAGAAATTCGTCAATTATTTCTGATGTCTCATAGCAACAACATGGCGAACAATCACTTGTTTTTCTTTCTGATATACAATTTGTACAGAAATCCTTGAGCTTCCTCATATGTGGCTGCATCTGTGAAATACCCGTAGACTCTAACTGATACATGTTTTTTTAAGTAACGTAACTTGTTGGGTGTTCCGTCACCACATTCCTTCAAGAAGTTTTCAAAGGTTTTTCGCCATATATATATATATATATATATATATATATATATATATATATTCTTCAGCCAATAAAATCCCACAAACAAATCAGAAGGTTTGTTTGATAAACAATGATTACTAGAGCAAATACCGCTAAAACACTTGGCTGACGTAGTTGTAGACCTACCACGTGTTATTTTCGGACCATTTAAAAAATAACAATAATAATTCCTTTCACTACGCCTGTAAATTCGAGAAAAATATTTTCGCGAGTCAGCGTGAAATTATTTTCTAACCAATAAGAACCTTTCATTCACAAAAGAGGGCACCTCTATGTAAAATTTTGGATATTTTTTTTACGGATATAAAAATAGTGCTTCTCAGTGTTCAAAACAGTTTCCAAGGTCAGTTTGATCTGCACGTGCGTACACACCCACCAACAAACACGCACACGGTAGAAGAGATGAGCTAGCAATCGCTGACTAAGACCTTGTCTACGCACTCACAAACACTTTAGGCTAAAGTAAGTTGGTTCACAAATTTCAAACAGCACTACGAACACGTAATCGCTTTATAAAACAAAATTAACAGCAAAGAAAGTTGAACATTTTATTGTTATTTTATATTTCTTAGAAGCATATATAAATGATATTTAAACTGACATTCTGTTTCTATTTTCCTTAAGGGGATAACCTTTTTTTAGGATCACGACAGATTCAATGGGGCCCACGAGACCCTTGCATCGGCCATATATATATATATAAGTTTAAAATTTTAACGTCCCTTCCCTTTCATGCTAATATGTAGATACACCAACGTAAACTTGTCCCAGCTTTCCCACATGAAAGGATTGAGGTTAAAAATGCGAAAAAAAAAAGAAGAAAAAAATGCAACAGTGGCTTGAAAGTTTAGAGCGGACAATTCTCTCTTTTTAGGCGGAAGAATAAAGATTCAAACTCCTGCTTGGCGTGTAACAATAAAAGAAGAAAATGTTTATTTACATGTACAAAAAGAAAAATGGTATAAGGATATACACAATTACGGGAGAAGAAAATTCTTTTAACTTAAGGAAGAAAAAATGTTCATAATAAAGAAAAGGCTTGCTCAAAATATTTCTCTGATCGCCTAAAAAGTTCTTTAAGTGAGTAATTTATTGTTGTTAAATATTAAAACACTCAGAGATTTGTTCAGATTTCTTGTATAGGAGGAAACTGTCGGAAGATACAAATTTCGTAGTTGAGTGAGTTCGTAGGCCGATGACAGAAATTTTCTAGTTGCAAGGAGGCAGATTCCAATTGTTTTTTAGTAGTGAGCTGATGGTCTGTCCAGACTTCATGGCACCAAGAACAGGATAATGATGTTCAAACTCCTTTTTATATTTTCCAGTTCTCTCGTTCGTCAGAAAATATATCCTTATCTCTGGTAAGGAGCAAGGCTTTGGGAGCCGGATTTGAAAGCAAGGGAAAAACGTTGGGATGAGGATTAGAAAAAAGGCTAGAATTATAATCTGTAATATATTGTAGTCGTGGTTCTCAAGTTAAATTCTAATAATTCATAAGAACCTTTGCTTATAGAAGAGATGATTTTAAACTATCTACTTAATTTCTTAAGTAAAGAAATAGGTTAGAAGACGAGCCAAGTTAAGTGACTGTACTGACATTACATATATATAAAACATTTTTGACCTTCCGCCTTTACAGTGAAGCAGTCACTCTTTCCCGTTTTATTTTGTTTTGTTTTACTCTCTTTCCTTTTTCACCACTTCCTTCTTGGAAAGACGCAGATACTACCTTATATCTTTCTCTTCTCGCTTACCTTCTCTTTCTAGAAGATGCAGTAATACTGCTTTCCCTTCTTTTCTTTGCCGTCGCTCCGGATTGGCGGTGAATTATCCTGTCCTTCTGTCGAGCAGCCCACTCCGTTGCTTAGTTTAAATTCGTTCTAGTTGCTGTGTTAATTTATTAATTCACGTTGTTTTCGCGTGTTAATCTTTTTAACAGAAACATTGCAGAAACAACATTATGATGGCTAATGCTATCATGTTAGTTACTTTAGTAACCACGCCATATTTGGCACTATTTTTATCGGCACATCGCCATATTGGATTCTACTTAGCAATACGGCACTTTGATTTGTTTTCCCGTCAAATTCTGGATTTACATAATGGCAATGCTTTGTTCGGAATCTTCTTCATTCAGTAAACTGCCATCTTGGACTTTTACTTACCAGTCCCAACTCACTTTATTTAAGTGATTTCATTTTGCTTTTTTCTATGAAGTGTGACTTGTCATTTACCGACGCATTATTTCAACCACGAACTTTTCCTTTCATTGAGAACCATATCAAACACGAACATTTCCAAAGATTTACTAGTTGCTCGTGGTTACTTTGCTCCCTTTCAGGACTATTAAATTAAACATATTCGCAATTCCACACACACTTTGGAACGCTTTAGTTCGTTTTAATATTTCAGCACATATCAGAAATCCCTTTTAGTCCTTACAAATCAGCAATTGTACATATTGTAAAAATGTTGTTGATTGTTGCCAATAATAAATCTTTGGCCTTTAATTAAGAACTCTGCTTTTGTTTTGTCTCAGTTTGGGTGTCAATTTCTTCCTTTATATTTTATTTACGTGGTGACCCTTCATGGGTCGCTACACCTAAGTTGCTATTTTATGTGATAACACAGATACTAAACACAAACGACTTTTTACTCTCTTGTTTCGCAATGTACCACGATTATATGAAATTTAAGCTGCATGAACATATATCAAGGTTCCAGAGATAAAACAGACAATGTGATGGGCTCTTGCTTGAGTTTTAAATTTCAAATTTTTTTATGGAACATTTTGATTAATGGTAAAACTGAGCGTCTGTTTTTATATAAGGCAAGAGGGACTTTGGATTTGATTTTTGAAGTCGACAAACAGCTGCTACAATAATCCACGTCATCCCAGTCCAGGAGAAAACGACGCAGTTGATAAATGTTTAGTGTATTGGCCATTTCTATAATTAATGTATAAAGTTTCTACTTTTTATTTTTTTCTACTTAAGTTATACTGTCAATCATCAACTATAATAATCGACAGGGCCGATGCTTACTACCCAGAACATCTCAATCGCGTGTGGCCTCCATATCTACTGGGGAGAAGGGACAGAAGTACTAATTTCAGTAGCACTTATTTTTTAAATTGTAATTTTCTTTCTGAACATTTCTTCAATTAAGAGGATAATTTATCTCGGTAAAATCATTTTTTGTTCCGAGATCATCCACTAAAGGAGGATCTCTGATTTTTTTTTTACTAAGAGTAATACTAACCAGAAGTCCATGGCTAGTAATTAAAATAAAATTTCTAGTTCCTATTTTTTTACATTTCTAGAAAGATAAAACCGAGAAAAATGATTGCTTAAAAAATAAAAATGTTTAAATATATCAGCATATGAAAATTTTTTCCAAATTCTGAAATACTGTTTTAAAAATAATTGTTATGTCAATGTTGTGTTGTGAGGCACAGTGGAGTAATGGATAGTAATGGATAGCGGCTCGGATTGAGGAATCAGAGAGCCGAGTTTGAATTCCAGTCAAATCCATTACAGTCACTTTCATGATAATACCCTTGGGAAAGGTATGAATCTTCTTCTTCTTCTTTCCCCAGCTATGGGTAAATAGCAGGACAGACCGGGTTCTAAAGACTTGGATGGCAACTAGTCTACCGCAGAAAGAAATAGCCACCTAGTGCGGGAAAAATTTGCCTCGTCAGTCATCTCTCATGTATCATGCATGGCACATAACTGACTGGAATCTTTGTAAAACATTTTTTCAGTGGAGATGCGTCAGCGATTAATCTTTATGGAAATGTAAAAAATTACAACTTAAACATTTTTTCGAGTATTGGTAGTTATGACAAAAAGAATAGCATTTTCTCAGATTTCTTAAATAAAAAACCTATTCATTCTAAAAGTAAATAATTAATGAATATATACTGAAATTTTCACTTAAATTTGATAATTCCCTGATTTTTGGTAATTTAAAAAAAAAGCACTTCCTTTCCTCACTAATTTTCTTTCAATGGTTTGTGGTCCCCAGGCTGTGAAGCTTTGAAAAAAACATGTAGCAGAGAGGGTGGGCGCCATGTCAAATTTTCAGGGGGGGGATGAGACCCTGTGTATGAGTAATCTAACTAAAAGCTAAATTTTCACACAATGCATTAATATTTTTGCTCTATAGATAATTATTAAAGCTGTTATTTTTATGATCTGAAGACTAAATATAACAATATTCATTTTAAAGATATAAATATATATCCGCATATGTCACTCATATAGCTTGATAGTTTCTATTCAACAGAAGAATAATTTCTATCAAAAGGCTTTTTGAGTGAGTTGCAAAATCTTTCAAATTTTTTTTTAATTTCAAGATGAATTGCTTATGCAGCAATAAAATTTCACTTGTCTAGCACAATGCTAAGCATAATGAATTTATTATAAATTCATATATAAATTACAGGGTGCGATGGGTAAATTGTCACCATTTTATATTTTTAATTTTGCACATGCACATTTGTTTTTGATTTTGTTGACTGCACGGTAGAGTAGGGTCAGTTGGGCACCATCTGTGAGAAAAAGAGCACCATGATGCAATTCACACCACCAGAAATTTAGAAACAGTATGCTGTACTGCATGGCATTCATGTCAGAAGCCCCAATACAAACATTTCAGAGCATTTGGGTATCAATCTGAAGACAGTGTGAAGGATTCAGAAAGAGTTGGATGAGTCTAATGGTGATTACGAAGGTGTTTAGAGTGATCATTAGTGATGGCAACATTATGCCTCTATTCATCTTTACACAATAATCAAGGGGCTGCAGGCGGGGAGTCAGTTGGCCAGATGTAAGTGGTTATGTGGTCACAGAAATTGTTTGACAGCCATAACTGGGTTCTCCTGCTTGTATGGCATGGTGCAGAATCCTATTACCAGACATAGGGTCTTCCAGCGGCCACCCTCTTAACCCAGGGCAGCACTACCTCCTCAAGGGACTTGATTTAGGTCTCTGTGTTGAGTCTGAGGTCCTCACCAATTCATTCGGGAGTTTTTTTCTTATCAGAATGATTAAAGTGAGTTTTTCAAGCTGCTGTACCTTTGTAATCACCATTAGACTCATCCAACTCTTTCTGAATCCTTTACACTGTCCTCAGATTGACACCCAAACATTCTGAAATGTGCATATTTGAGTTTCTGGCATAATTGCCAATCAGTACACCATGCTGTTTCCAAATTTCTGGTGGTATGAATTGTTCTTTTTTTTTTAAAGACAGCACCCACCTAATCCTGAAATACTATTCAGTCAACAAAATCAAAACCAAATAACATGCATGCATGAAATTAAAAAAATAAAATGGCAACAGTTTACCCATCATAGTCTGTATGTGTAATTTAAGTGTATTTTGATAGAGAGCAATGATAAAAAGAGCAATTTATTAAAGGGAAGAAAAGATGTATAATCTTTTGACTTTCATGTCTGGCCTCCAACCCGACCACACCCTTGTGTGTTTAGTTTACCTGAATCAATACCTATTACTGTTAAGACAGAAGTCATGGTCCAAATGCAAAATAAATAACAAAACTGTCCAATGAATAAAATTAATAATATTTACAATAGAAAGAAAGAGAGGCAGAAATTAAATGATATCAGGCAAGCAGTCAAACATTATAAGTAAAGTAAATTCACAGGTAAGAAAGCAAAGAGGTTTATGAACCACAAATTAGCATCTATGTAGAAAAGCTACATCAGTGAAGTGAACCCAATGATCTTCCATATAGACAAGGTAGAACTGGACTGAGTCAAGTCAAATTGTAAATTGACTTATTTTATTGATTAAGAAAAGTATCCCATCATGCATTTTGTGGATTTTTGTGGATAAAAGTTGAAGAGGAGAACTTTTACAGTCCTTCCATACAGATTGGAAATCAACACTTACATTATTATCACATCAATATCAACTCAACATAAAGTAGAATCAATGTAGAATCTGAAAATTAGTTGGGATTAGATATTTAATTGAAAATTGTTACAAATAAATAAAAATATACATTAATTGTAAAATGTACTTACAGCTATCATAGATAGTAAAGGTAGACATAAAATATACATTAGCTATAAAAACATACGTTGATTATAAAATGTACTTACACTTATGATAGAAAGTAGATGACTATTGAATATTTAAACATTAAATTTTAAAGTTCTCCACTGCCTTAACTGGTTAAGGCAGTGGAGAACTTTCAGAGGGAAAATTAACAGGAGATAACTGATAACTGACATCCATTAAAAACATGGCACGTGGAACTAGAACAGTCTACTCCAGTGAGTGAAATAAAGGGTTCAGTTCGACAATCCAACCACCTGAAGAAGGCCAGAGTGTACAACAGCCGAAATGTTGTGATAAATATGGCGACAAAGATGAGGACAATAGTTCAAATAATGTAAATAATGCAGTGTGTCTTAAGTCTATCAACTTGCACCATCAAGAAATCTTAATAAAACAAATATCATTGGTAACCACTTCCACAATAAACACTAAGCATTCACCACTTCTACAGAATCATTGATTTTTTTAAAATACTGTTTTTTATTTTTATTTAATTAACCTTTTCAATTTTCTTTTCTTTTGTAGATTTCTTGACAATAGCATGTGTCCTAGGGACAGGGATTTTAGGTAAGGAAATCTAAAACTCACTTGTACTAATTTTGAGAAACAGATTTTAAATTTGTTTTGTCTTTTTGTCTTTTTTCTGTTCTTCTTCCATTACATATCACACGAGTTTTATGAATTTACTATCTTAAAAATCCTGAGTGTATATTTTTATATTCATATTCAATTAGTATATAAGCATGTGGATGAGTGGTTAGAATGTTCACATATCACGATGGTTGATTTATCAGGAAGGAGACTGTGGAACTTTTGGAAAGTGCCAGAAAACCATACCACAGGTTGACCCAAGCCTTGTGAGTAAAATTGGTTAGAGAGAGCCCTTGGAGACCATTGATAGTTGTGCTAGCATAAAGTCACATGTCATGCTGGCCTTGTTCAAATTGTTGGTCATGCTTTCCCAGAAACTGTGACTAAGGTTTGCTCAGCATAGTTGCAGTATAAATTACAGGTGGGCTCTGTGAGTGTTGAATAAACACAAATGCACCTGAGCATGCATATGTAATAGGGATTGGTTATCTGCCCTAGTAGATGGGTATTCTTGAATACTAGTGAACTACTATACTATACTATTCAATCAGTCTATTTAGAAATACAAGAGAGTAGCTATTTCTTTAAATAAATGTAATTTTTTTATCTTTTCACAAGGTGATAAAAGCTACTAAAATTCAAGGAGCGACTGAGAGTGAAAGAAAATGAGAAGACAATAAAAGAACAGGATTCAAAGTGGAAAAAGATGATGATTGACATTGCATTTAAATTTTTGAAGATTGTAGTTGGCAGGAAGATGAAAAAAAGTTCCACAAGTGAGAACTAGCTATTTCAACAGTAAAATTATGAGACTTAACTGCCAATCTAGTACTGAGCTTAAATTTGTGAAAAACGAGGTACCAATGGGGAAAACTCATCAGAACAATTAGCATGAAAATATTTATAGAAAAGGCACAGGGAAGCTATATTACAGCAGTGGGAAAGTAACTGAAACCAAGATGCCAGGTCAGGACCAATAGTGTTGTAGATTCTTTGGATTTTGTCAAGAATATCTAGATATATAGCAAAGACACCAAACCAGATGTGGCATCAATGTTTTAATGCACAGATGAATGGCTGATTTATATATTTTAGTGAGAAAAATTATTTAGCACAACATAGTGAACTGACTTTACTAACAGCAGACTTAGAAATTGATATATGTATATAATCATCTCACTTGGGCACCTCGAGGCAGTGTAATGGTTAGCAAGTTTGTTTTGATAGAACAATTACAACTGAGTCGTGAGTGCAATCCTCACTGGGTACCCCATACTTTTGGCCTTGTGCCACATCTAAGCTATGCTTGGAAAATCACTATAATCATCTCACTTCATGTCAGTGAATGAAACCAAGAAGGTGTAGAGAGTTTCTCTTTTGAAGGATAGCATCAGGCATGCTGAGAGAAGGTAAAAATAAAGTTCTTTAAGAGGATTAATATAAAGCAGTTTCATTTTGGAGGCATTGAAGTTAATAAACCATTACTTCACTCAGTTAACAACAGATTGAAGCTCATTTTTAAGATCAGCTGCCAATTTTATCTTATTGAACCTACCAAACTTTCTATTAAGATAAGAGTAAATAGTTGTGTCATAGCATAGATACTAAGTTGGGAACTGGTGACATGGGAAAGTTTTTTTTAATGAAAATAAAGAACAAAGTAGGTTCAAGAATAGAACCTTAGTGGACACTTGCATTAATACAAAAAGATCTAGAAGTATGGTTATTCAAAACAATTTTCATTAAGTGCTTTGATAAGGAAGATTGAATCAAATCAAAGAAACAGCCAGAAACATCATAACCCTTCAACTTGTGAAGATCAGCATGCTAAACCTTGTCAAATTCCTTCAAGATATCTAAAGCAACAGCCAAAGCTTTGCCATTCTTATCTAAAATCTGACAGACTCTTTCAGTGATAACCATCATCACATCGGTAGTTAACTCAGTGAAATGTAAAATGATGAAATATGTAAACTTTATATATGTAAAGAACTCCATTTTGTAGAGTTATGGTGGCTCAAAACAGGCTAAAGATGATTCATCACATGTGGAATACTGTATTCTCACATGTAAATATTTTAGTCTTCTGAATACTGTAGATATGCTTCCAAAGATGATTTAACATATACATAGAGATTCCAATATAACATCATTCTGAGGGATCAAGAAAAGACATTTTATGACAAGTGATTCATTTTATCATTAGAAAGTTGCAAGTAGTGTAATTCAATCATTAATTTTATCATTAGTAGTGTAATTCAAATTTTACACAAAATTGTTTGGAAACTCTGAGTACTATTATGCCACTAGAGTGGCATAATAATTATACCATTACGTTGATCAAAATAATTTTTGAACCAGTTTTGAAAAATGTCTTTGATTTTATTCTAGGATTGCCTGCAGCTCTGTACAATTCTGGTTTTTATCCATTTCTTGTGGTCTTTATAATCACTTTTGTTATGCAGGTAAGTATTTTTTTGTTTACATTTCTATTCTAAAAATCAGCAGTTGCCTCCTGCATGTAGGTATGGTAAGTTTTTAAATTGACTATCAGGTTTAATTAAAATGAAGAATGATTTAAAAAAAAAGTATTAATCAATATTTGATTGACAAACAAAACAGTGTGGGTTGATTTTATTAAAATTATATCACTATAAGATATAAAGATCTATTTTTCCTTAGCAGCTTTCAAACCTTTAGTTTACAAAACAAGCAAAGAGATTGCTTTCCTGTATTCATATTAATCGCATCTTTCAAAACCATTGATTAATACTAGGTTTATTTCCTTCCTTGTAGGTAACAATCCTCTTTGGACTTTGTGATTCTCTACACTGCAGTGGTTTCTAATTAATTTTATGTAATTTTCAGTAATTTGACTATTGCATACTAAGCAATTTATGCCTAGCATAGATATGATAAGCCAAATATGATAATGTCTTTTGGGGCCAATGCTCTAGGTTTGGATGTTTTTCTGACAGTATCTTATTCAATGGTATCTAAAAAATAAAAATAAAGAACATTCAAAATCCATGTAAAACTCTAGAGAAGAAGGCTAAAAACAATGTTGATACATTTTAAAATGCATTTTAGAAGAATGAAAACTTTGCTTTAGTTTTAATTCCAAGATAAAAGATTAAATTTAATCATCCCAAAGAGAAAAATACTTTACAAAAAACAAATTTTGTCTGATTGGAATTATTTTTTTTCTTTTCAGTAAAATCTACTGATTTGTTCATACTAGCCAACTTGTTGAAAATTAACCTCTTTTAAAAAAATCTTTAAAAAATGCTTTTCTTAAATGTTTGTGGATGTTAACAAGGCGGCATACAAAACAACTTGTTTTTCTAATATGGTCCTTTATTTCTTTTATCTTGACTGCATTAATCAAAGTTAAATGTCCTTTGCTTGAGTATGTCTGTTTTTTTTTTGGGGGGGGGGGTTAAGAAATAATTTATAGGAAGTAAGGATAAGAATGGGTAAAGATGGTCATGCTCAAGTCAGCTGAGTTGGGATGACTGAATCTCTACTTCTGCTAAAACACATCCAAACGATATTGCTGGAAAGTGGAAAGAGAAAGATTTTATCCTTTCTGGAAGTGGGGTCATAAAATTGCACATGTGATCAGAAACACTTTCTGGTTTCTTTATAGCTTGCATCATGGGAAAATGAATATTTGTTTTTTTTTTATTCTTTATCCACTGGGTCATGTGTCCTTGAGGATAAAAGTGGATAAAAGCATTGGTTGAATCCAGTGACTTGACCCAAAGAGTTGTGAGTTCAATACCTGGGCTATGGCAGTGGTGAACAAAACTTAGAGAGTTGAGTTAAAGAGAGATAACTGAAACATCCGGAGGAGGCATGGCACATGGAACTAGAACAATCTACCCCAGTAGATGAAATAAAGGGTTCAGGTCGAAATTCTAATAACTGGAAGAATATGGCAATAAAGATGAGGACAACAGTCCAAACAATGTAAATAATGTAAGGACTCATGACACAGTGGATAAAGTTAGTTAGATCCAGTGACAGGACCCAAAGAGTGTGAGTTCAATACCTGGTTAAGGTGGTGGAGAACTTGGAGAGAGGAATTAACAGGAGATAACTGATAACTGACATCCAGTCTACCCCAGTGAGGGAAATAAAGGGTTCTGTTCAACATTCCAACCATCTGAAGAAGGCCGAAGTGTACAACAGCCAAAACGTTCTGATAAATATGGCAACAAAGATGAGGATGATAGTCCAAACAATGTAAATAGTGTACATAATACCTCATCTCAGAAATATAGACAGATACTAAATAATGTAAATAATTACAATACCTCATCTCAAAAATATAGATGGAAAATTTCTTACTAACTCCTCTTACTACTTTGATTAAGACTGCTACATCTGTTTGCTTCTTGTACAATCACAAAGACTGCCTACTTGATATGTTACCCTGTATTTATACCCAATGTGCAGAAGTAGTAGGAGACACAAAATATATGCAAATATAACTACACATGCTTTTAAAGGCTGAAACTTTGCAGATTAATTATTTGATATTTTAAATGCTGTATAATTTTTATCTTTTAAAATTATAAGTTAATTTAATTTTGTTTTAAGTTGGCATTTACTTAGTAGGATATTGAATTTTATTAATGCTTTTGCATTAAAATATTAACTTCACTCTTTTGTATTGATCATTCTTTTGTAACTCTTTTCTTATTTAATCCAATACATTAAACTGCTTGTTGGACATTGCTTTATTCTGGATTTTATAAGGAAAATTAACTTTTTTCCTTTCAGGCTCTAATAATATTGATTGGTGTTGAGATCCTGCAGAAAGCCTATGCTATTCAAGTCAAATATGATAAGGTTGGTCTCTTTTCTAGATGTTTCTTCCCTACTGATAAAATTGAACCTTTTTTTCCAGTTGCCATAAAAAATAATCATCTTTCCATTGTCTGATTTGAATGTATTGATGTATTGCTGATAAACTAATATGTAATGAGAAATAAATATAAAAGAATGATTTCAACAATAATTATCATTTTGTTGGCATATGTCATGAATTTGTGGGGTTTCCCCCATTTACTTCACAAAAAAAATTGCTAGGGGACACTCCTTAAGCCTATAAATAGAAAATGACATTCTCTGTCATCCTCTCTTTTCTATTTTTCTCTTACATGGTAAGATGTAGGTTGCACATAGAGAAAAGTGTCCCACACCAGGGCATGTATGCACACATGCAGGCATGCATGCCCTTTCTTTTCTATTTTTCTCTTAGAGAATAAGATGTAGTTAGCACACAGTGGGAATGCATCCCCACTGGGGAAAGGCACACACTCAAGCATGCATCTACATGTCACTTCATTTTCTTCAATGTAACACTTTTCTCTAGGACTCCTCCTACACCAATCTACACACGCACACATTCTTTAGTCATTAAATGTTTTCTGCTTCCATATTCATTGTTTTTGTCATGCACAACAATCTTATATTGGTCTATGTATAGCTTTATTTTGTTAATACATACATTGTCGATTGTTTATATATATATATAGTTTTGTTGTTTATTTATTACTCAGATTCACATTTGAGTTCACAATTATTGTTGTGGGAAAAATGCACACCTGGAAATACATATTTTCTACCTACCCACAATCAGTCTCCCTGCAACAAATTAATCAAGTCATAATAAATTTGAAAATAGATTACATGAATAATTAAAAGCAATATACTGTGTGATACTTCTGAGTGTTGAATTGGTTGGTGCTTACCATGGTACAAGAAATTAGATTTTGTGAATTTCCTAATTTTCATAATTTGTGAATTTCTTAATTTGAGAGGAAAAATTATTTAAAGACAAAAATATTTGGTTCTTTTGAAAGAAAGCCAGAATTGTAATAAAACTCAAATATTAAATTAAAATGTACTTTATTTTCTGAAAGATTTTCTATATTTAAAACTTAAAATGATTTTTAAATCTCTACAATTATTAAGGTAACCAGCTGGTAAGATGACTTTAGCCTTTTTTTTTATCAGTAAAATAATAGTAAATCTCATATTCTTAACATTTTAATCTTTTTTTCCTTTGTTAAAAGGGATTGTAAATTATGCCATAGAAAAAGAAATAAAAATATTGAATGAATAATGAACCAAAAAGACATTTATTTTCATAATTACATTTTATTATAAACAAAAATGAATTTTTCAGTTTTTCAGACAAAATTGAGATTAATATGGTAATGGTGAAATTAGCCTTTTCCCTTATAAGAAAATATTTAGTATTTATTGACTGAATAGTTAGCATTACTGTTCATTAAAAGTTATAAAATCTTTTTATTAAAAAATGGTTTTTCACAAAATTAAACTCAAGTCTACTGTTACTAATCTTTGTAGTATTGATGGGAGTTTCCTTTCTGTTGTGATGATATAACCCAACTTCCCCATTCACGATAATGGACGGACTGGTTGCCGATTAAGTACGACCACAGCGGACAGTCGTAAAGTCTTCGTTTGTTAACACCTATTGAGATTAGCATACTCCCGACTCTGTCTCTGTACTTGACACACCTACATCCGATTATAAACCTATTATTGAAAACCAACACTCGGGTTACTTTGTTTAATATATCTTGCATGAGATATAACAGCTAGCGACGAGGATTGTGCAACGTAATTACTTGAAAAAAAAATGTATATATATATCAGATTACACTGAACGGATTTCGGAAGCAGATTCGCAAGTCAAAGATATCAGTTGACGCCGATTAGGATTTCGAAAGCGGAGTCACAAGTCAAAAGGAAACGTTTTGAAAAGTAAGAAAATTTTTACTGTTAAATTGTGATTTGAAAAATATATATTGAACCGCGACTCAAATGCGAGCCGGTCTAATAATTGATTATTCAAGTAAAAATTACGGGTTGTAAAAATATTACGGCTGTAAATTGTCTGTTAACCGTCTAAAAAAAAAAAAATTTTTTTTTTTTGTCGAATTCTAAATAAAGTCAGGATGGAGCAATTAGTCGAAATGACTAAAATGCTGTGTACAAGCTTGCAACAGCAACAATAACAGCATCAAGAGTTACAACAACAGCAACAACAACAGCACCAAGAGTTACAACAACAAATACTGCAACAGCAAAAAAGTCTCGAAAAAATTCTGAAACAGGCGACTGGAGAAAGAAAAATGCTGTTTTTTCTGCCGAAGGAATAGCAAATTCATTATCCGAATTTATATATGAACCTGATACGGGCATTACATTTCCAGCATACTTTAAACGTTTCGAAACTATATTTACCAAGAGATGTCAACATTGGTCGGATGAGGAACGAGTAACACTATTAGTCCAGAAACTAGGGACAAACGAGAATACGAAGTACTCAAACTTGATATTGCCCAGAAAGCCAGAAGAAGTTTCGTTTGAAGAAACTATAAGTATTCTGTCAAAAATATTTGACGAAAGGAATAGTCTGTTCCACACGCGATACAGATGCCTAAATATCGTTAAAGCAGATAACGAGGATTTTCTGACGTACGCGGGAACAGTGAACTCTCTGGTTGAACAATTCAAGTTAGAAGAAATTCCCAAAGATGTATTCAAGTGCCTAATTTTTCTTCAAGGACTAACTGATCCTAAATATAAAGAAATTAGGTTGAGAATATTAATAATAGTCAAGCAAGACTCGAAAATAACATTACAAAGGGTGACCGAAGAATGCCAACGTCTCATAAACGTAAAAAGGGATAATACACAAATTGAGGAAAAAAGTGTTGCTAATGTTTGACACGTAAAAACTCAAACTCCAAAAGCGAAAAAGATAGAAAAATGTAAGACGTGTGGAAAAAATAACCATACCAAAAACACGTGTTGGTACAAAAATAAATTCTGCCAATCGTGCGGAAATAAAAATCATACCAAAGACGTGTGTTGGTACAAAAATAAATTCTGTCAATCGTGCGGAAATAAAGGGCATAAATATTCGGTTTGCCGCAAGAAAAGGAAATTACAAGATGTAAGCCTGGTATTATCAGAAAAAGAAATTCAGAACGGTAAAAATAGAAAGTACGTAGATGTACGTATAAATAATCATACAATTACTTTCCTATTGGATTCTGGTTCAGACATAAGCATCATTGATGAACAAACATGGAAAAATATTGGAAGACCCAAATTATCTGAAACCAAAAAAACCGCTAGAGGGGTTTCAGGAAAGAAATTAAACTTTAAGGGAGAATTAAAGTGCGATATTTCACTATGTGTCAAGACTGCAAAAACGAAAGTGTATGTAATCCAAGGGATTACTTCATGTCTTTTTGGAGTAGACTGGGTAGTACTCTTTGATTTGTTTGAACTCCCGATTAACTCATTTTGCAACGTAATAAACAGTGCAGAAAAACAAAAAGTATTAAAAATGAAAAATTCATGAATGAATTAAAAGAAGAATATCCCAGAGTTTTTTTCTGAGGGATTGGGTTTATGTACTAAGACGGAAGTCAAATTTGAACTCAAGGAAAATGTGAAACCAATTTTTAAACCTAAGAGAAACGTTCCTTTTTCCTCCTTAGACACAATTAATAAGGAATTGGAAAGGCTTGAAAAATGGGAGTGATATCTAAGGTTGACCATGCGGATTGGGCCTCGCCCACAGTTTATGTTAAGAAGAAAAACGGAAAAATAAGAGTGTGCGCAGATTTTTCAACAGGGTTAAATGATTGCCTTAAAATCACAGTTATCCACTACCTTCACCAGAAGATATTTTTTCAAAGTTGAATGGTGGTAAGGTTTTTTCAAAAATCGACCTGTCTGACCCATACTTGCAGATTAAAGTGAGTGACGAATGCTCAAAATATTTGTGTATAAATACACAAAAGGTATTTATAAGCTAAATAGGCTTCCTTTCGGCTTAAAGGTCGCCCCAGCTTTGTTCCAACAGGTGATGGACACTATGCTGGCAGGCCTTGAGTTTGGTACCGCCTATTTAGATGACATTCTAGTCAAAAGTAAGAATGTTCAAGAACATAAAACGCACATCAGAGCGATATTCAAAAGACTAGAAGATTTTGGCTTTAAATTAAGCCACGAGAAGTGTAAATTCTTCATGGAAAGAATTACATACCTCGGACAGGTGATAGACAGTGAAGGCAGGAAACCGGACCCACAGAGAGCCGATGCAATTAAGAACATGCCTGCACCCGACACAGTTGCGAAACTACAATCGTTTCTGGGGTTGGCACAATATTATGCAATCTACATACCTAAAATGTATGATTTAAGAGCCCCCTTAACGAATTGTTGAAAAAAAAGACAAGAAATGGTTTTGGTCAAAAGATTGCGAGACGGCTTTTCAGAAAATAAAAAATGCCTACTCTCAGATCTCGCCTTAGCACATTATGATCCTGAGAAAGAGATCATTCTGGCAACTGACGCAAGTTTGTACGGAGGGTGCTGCACTGCTACACAAATATGAAGATGGCACTACTAAACCGATCGTGCACGTCGAGGACTCTTCTTCCGGCTGTAAAAAATTATAGCCAGATCGAGAAAGAGGCTTTGTCGATTGTGTTCGGGGTTAAAAAATACCATCGCTTTTACATGGTAGATCATTTGTACTTCAAACGGACCATAAACCGTTACTACAATATTTGGAGGTAAAAAGGCATTCCTACGCATACAGCTAATCGCTTACAGCGATGGGGTGTAACCCTATTAATTACCATTTTAGGGTGGAATACGTCAACTCTAAAGAACATGGGCATGCGGATGGATTGTCAAGGCTGATTCCAAAAATGAAGAAATTTTAGAAGAGACGGTTATAGCAGCATTAACCGAGGAAAAAGAAATATCAGGTCTCTTGTTGAATACAATCAGGGAATTGCCGGTAACTTTGGACCAAATAAAAAAAAAGGAAAAAATCACTATATTGTGAAATTAAGGAACCAGACGAGATGGAACAAAAAAGACAGAAAAAGGGAACTGAGATTTCACCTTTTTCAATTTGCGACAACACGTTGATGTACGCAGATAGAATTGTTATACCTCAATCTCTACGCTGATATGCTGAAAGAATTTCATACCGGTCATCCTGGAATGTCTCGGATGAAATCACTCATGCGTGGTTACGTATACTGGCCAGGAATGGACAAGGATATTGAAGGTTTTGTTAGAGTATGTAGAGGTTGTCAATTGGTTGCAAGGGCACCTCCGGTCAAAATGAATCCTTGGCCAAAAACGGATTTGCCGTGGGCACGTCTACATATAGACTATGCTGGACCAATTAATGGGTACTATTATTTGATATTGGTGGACTCTTTATCGAAATGGCCTGAGGTAGTCAAGTGCAAGCATCCTACATCTAGGAACACCATCAGGGCATTGGATGAAATTTTCAGTCGTTTCGGGGTTCCCAGGACATTGGTTAGCGACAATGGTACGGCGTTCACAAGTATGGAGTTTAAGGATTTCTGTACTGCCTTAGACATTGAACACATAACTACACCAGTGTGTCATCCCAGGTCGAACGGTCAAGCCGAGAAATTTGTTGACACTTTTAAACGTGCTTTACGTAAAAATAAAGGTATGGACACGGAAGAAAGAACTATTCAGAAGTTCTTAGCAATCTATAAGGTAACTCCTAATGAGAACAACGATGCGAAAATGTCACAGGCGGAAATTATGTTCGCAAGGAAAATTAGATCAATTTTCGATAGATTGTTACCCTATCAAAACAAAAAAGTTGCTAAGAAAGAGGAAAAAATCAACATAAAAAAATACACTTCAGGAGACAAAGTTTTTTTTTAAATTTTCAAAGTGAAAAAAGCTATTGGATGGATGGCATAATCCAGAAATGGATTGGTAAAGTGGTCTACACGATTAAAAGTAAAAAAATTACGTGTAAAAGACACATCAATCAGATTAGACCACGATATGGTGAAGAAAGTGAAAAAAAAGCGAAGAAGAAATTCCGATGGAAGTGTTATGATGCTTTTAACATGACACTACTCAATAGTGTATTTGAACCTGTATCTCATGGACCAGCCTTACGGGCTGAAAAGCGGAAATTATCTTCGCCAAAAAGGATCTAATTGTGACGACTAAAAGAAGGAGCACACGGGAAAAAAACCAGTGGAGCGTTTTAGCCCGGATCCAAAAGAAGACGACATTAGAAGCAGAAATTTTCAAAAGGGAGAATTTCAGCTTCGGGGGAGGTGTTGTGATGATATAACCCAACTTCCCCATTCACGATAATGGACGGACTGGTTGCCGATTAAGTACGACCACAGCGGACAGTCGTAAAGTCTTCGTTTGTTAAACACCTATTGAGGTTAGCATACTCCCGACTCTGTTTCTGTACTTGACACACCTACATTCGATTATAAACCTATTATTGAAAACCAACACTCGGGTTACTTTGTTTATTATATCTTGCACGGGATATAACACTTTCAAACCTTTTGTTTAAAGTCATGTGGAAGTCAACATCTTCATTATCATATTATATTCTTCTCTTGATATGTGTACTACTCATTTTTGTTGTTGCTGCTGTTGGAAATGTTCAAGGCATGTGCTTTTGTTATTTGGTAAAGCCCTTTGTAGCACCAAGGTTTATCTTCTTTAAAACCAAAAGGATTCATTCACTCAATTGTTGCATATAGATGATAATTTAGACATTTTTGAATAAGTTGATGCTATGCATATTAGAGTCTAAATTTGATGAAGTTATTTAAGAACATGACTCTCGTTTTCAGGTTAATATTTTGGTTTTGTAGTATATTATGGTGTGGGACAAAGTGCCACTAGTACAATCTATCTTGTGTTCAGTTTCTTTAACTCCTAAATCTGTTATAACTGGAATATTTAAAGTGTTTAGAATTTAATCATTCCACATTATAAACTTTTATGATGGATTCAGGGTATGTCCCATCACTTCTCTCATCCCAATTCCAGATCATAGTTTCTGTATTGGGAAGGTTTATCTAAAGTCCTAATTCTTGGAACACTTGATAAAGAATGCTGATTTTTTTTTGTTCAAGGTCATACTTATATAAACTGTTTCATTACAAGATGGCTTCTTAGAGGAAGCCTCAATTAGAGTGGTCATATTCTATTGTGAGTTTGACATAGTAGGTATACAATTTTCTATTTTATAAGTATGATATTTCATGTTGTTTGATGACATATATACCCTCATTGCACCCATTATTAGGATGAAAACCAAACTAAGTTGTTTGAAGTTCACTTTCATAAAATGGTGAGAGTCTAGTTAGTAAAATATTAATTACTACTTTTACCAACGTGGAACTAACTGACATAGTTCTGTACATGTGAGGATTTTCATGACTAATTTTTTGTTTCCAAAGGGCATTTATACATAATAGACTTTACTGATTTAATGTGTGCTTTTGATTCCAAACTTCCATCATAAAATTAAGAATTCAGGGACAGGGTAAGCTACTTCCAAAATTTCAGCCTCAATGTCAAGTGAGGCATTATTATTTTTTACTTTTATTATTGTTTTCTTGACTTCATTGTCATTTGGTTCATTGTTATTTACCTTTTCAGACAGACTTTGTAATGTTTAAATATATACTGGTGCATATTCTATTTCCTCTGGTATTTTCAGATTGCTGTGATTAGGATTGAAGTATGACTAGAAGTGTTTTTGCAACAAGGACATTTCTTCCTGTTTTGGCTTTGATTGTATGATATCAACATAGGATTTTATTTTTTTCTACATTTCCAAATGATATTTTTTCTCACATTATTAACTAGCTTTTTTATTTTTCTGTTAGCCATTTAGCATATGCAAGAAATAACCTGCGAAAACTATCATTACTTATATTTGTTGTTTATAGATTAAAACAAATACAAAGAATTATAATAAAAAATATGAAAGTGGCTAACAAAAAAAAAATTAAAATGGATATTTTCTGATATAGACTCCAGTTTGTGTTTTTCATTCTTCTAAAATAGCAAACTCTCAGAATTATTTTAATTTGATTTTTATTGTAATTCTGCTAAAAAGTTTAAGCATGAAATATATGATTTACATTCTGCTTGTCTCATGTCAATGTTTATTTAAGTTGTTTATTCAAATGTGTTTTAATTGACATTAAAAGAAATCAAATCCTCAATAGTAGGCAAGGCCCAACATTTTTATTATGCATGTTTTTTTCCTTTTGCAGACATTGTGTGTTTAATAGAATAAATATAATGGGTTTTTATTGTTAATATTCAAACTCTAAATCTTATTTTAGGAAAATCAAGAAACACCTAAAGACATTGAGAAACCTCCACAGAATTCTACAGATACAACATCTGAAATGCAAAATGATACACAATCTGAGAGAAAATTGTTGAATTCTGAGGTAAGAAAAGAAAATAGTCTTTTGTGAAGAATTTATTCAGATGTAACACTTTGGTGAACCAAACATATTCTGCAATAAGATAAAAAATAAATAAATAAAACAATGGTGTAACATTTTAGTTCATATATAATACTCTGAGGGAGTTAGGCTAGGTACAAGTACTGGTGGTCTATGACATTTAGGTAAACAGTAGCCTGCCAAATACCTCATTTTCCCATGTAAGACCTAGAAGTTATTTTTTGAGACATTTCTATAATATGGCATTTTAGTTCTTTTTAAAAATCACCAAAAATATTATCTCATAAAAATATTTAAGATTAAATTAAAATTAATCAAAACATTCAAATGTTCACTGAAAGTTTCTTTGTAAGATTTTTGTGATTTATCATACTGCAGCTCATATGACATAAACAGACTGTAATTAGACAAAAATGCAGAGGAAAATAAAATATCTCTACAACTTTTCTATTCGTTTCATTTTTAAAAGAAATCAGTTATCACAAGAGTTTATAAGATGCTGTCAAGAGCATTACAAATGATCTTTCTGCAGTTTCTTTTTAAAAATGAAGTTGGTAATTGAATTAAACTGATTAGTACAAGTTTAATTATTGTGGGGAAGGTTGAGTGGGTAAAAATTTGGCTCTGTAAAAATATTCAATTTGTCCATAAAGGAAAAGGAAAGGAGAAGAAGAAATCAGATAAAATGTAAATCCAATTTTTTTATAATTCAGAAATCACTGAAATGTTTTACAAAAATGGTTTCTTCTTTTTAAGACAGTTCTCATACATGAAATTTTTTTATTTATACCTGACATAGGGATTTAGCGGTAGACATATGAATATGTGCAAATATTTAACAGAAAAATGGTCAGCTCTATTTGAATGTGTGTTACTTGAAGAGTATAAAATTTCTAATAATTATACATATTTAAAGTTAAAAATTAGCAGATTAATAATTTGATATATATTTTAAATACTGTCAATTTATTAAATTATTTTCAAATATGCTCAATGATTTTTTATTCTTGATTTGGAACATGCAAAGGATTGTTTGCTCTTTCTGTCTCTCACCTGATATTGGCCAAAACATAACCTTCCATATTTCCCTAAACGTATTAGCAGTAAATACCTCTATTAAAGTGTCAAAACAAAGCCAACAACAATTAGCACCAGCTTATGCAACAGATGATATTTGAAGCCTGTACTACTTAGACAAAAGCAGCCACAATCATTACATGATAGATAAAATTCTGTGCCAAAATTCTTAGGTAAGTGACCCAGGTATCATATACATATAAGAATGAAGACAAAACACATGTATTGTAAATCTTCAACTTTGTCTCAATCAAAATTTCATGCTGAGACCATAAATATCCATCCAGTTTTCTGAATGCATTACTGGTTTTGTTCATTTGGTGAGAGATTTCATCATCATGATTATTTGTCATATTTACAGTACAGTCTGACCCCTTTAATCTGGCACCACAGGAAATGCTGGATGACAGAAATCTCCCCTAAAAAAACCTATGTAAGCATAGTCTTACCAGCTCATTCCACATATATATTGTTGCATATATCAAAGGTAGAACAAAGCTTAAAGCAGGAAATAAAACAATAATTAATGCTTCCAAACAAGGATTTTATTGTTTTATACAATATAAAACCACTAGCCTAAAATTAAATGTAGTGAGCATATAGGGTCTCCGTAGATCAGATTACATCCAGGTCACCAGGGTCTTTATAGTCTGCAGGGTTCAGAGTTTCCAGGATCATGAGGGTCATCAAGGTCTGCAGGGTCTTTATGGTCAGCAGGTAGGCCTACAGAAAATTGCAAACAATGTGTGACACTGCGGCTTCACACACAAACTAATGGTGGCTGATTCAAAAAGTGCTGGACTATAGAGTGTTGGATTAAAGTGGTTGGTACTACTTAAATACACAACTTTTCTACAACCTTACATATATAATTATATAATTTCTACAACCTTACATATATAATGTGTAGCAAAGCTAAAGCATCAGCTGGATATGAACATCTGGAACAAAATATTAAACTGATAATATTTAATCTCTGTATATGGGGATTAATGCACATCCTTCAGCAAAAAGAAATAAAGCTTTTAAATAAATACAATCTCAATTTCTAGTTAATCTCTTTCCTACTTCTTTTTGTAATATAGAAGATCAGTCTGTGTGACCCAGGTTGGATGAATATAAAATGGGAGACATTTTATTGTCAGTCATCATTAAAATCTTTGGCTGTCCTGGATTGTATTACACAAAACATGACACACAAACCATTACAGTAGGTTTATTGTTTGTTATTTATTTATTGAAATTTTAGTATAAGAGGGAACTTAAAATTCATTTTCAGTAAAGAAAAAAAAAAATAAAATCAATTTTTTCCAAACATCACACTTTGTTCCAGTGAAATTTTTATAGTAGCCCTTATTGCTTTCATCATATATTGACTGACACATTCTCTAGTCTTCACAAGAAGGATATTTGTATAATCCACTTTCTATAGCTGAACTCAGAATGAAACTAGATACAATTCTCTAATGCTGCAGTGTCTCCAGAGAAAACCTTCAGAGAATGAGGTCTGCTTTATAAAAGGATAGCCTATCCAATGAATAAAACCAACTGACCAGGCTAGCAATGAATCTCATATTTTAGATTGAACTAAAAGAACATTTTTATCCTTGCTTGATTAAATGAACACATTTTTGTAACTGTAAAAACTAAATGTAATAAATATTTTTCTGTTTTCATTTCAGGTTTGGTATTTCTTATGAGTTTTCATCATGTTTCAAGGATCTTAGTTTTATCTTTACATCTTTTATAACAATGTTTAACCAGTGTATTTTCTATTCATTTTCAGATGACATGTTTTATATTCCTTTCTTTTAAATACTTTATATTTACTGACCATTAAAAAGGGATGCCATTTTCTAATAAGAGTTTTGTCCTATTTGCACATAAAATATTTCTTAAATAAATTTAAGTCACTCAGAATAATAGATTGAAATTTTCTGAAGCCCTCTGTTGAGTGATGCACACCAACCTAGGAATAAATTCATTCTATATTTTTTTCAGACTGGGTTGTTGCACTTGAATGAGATGACAGGTGATGAACTAGAAGATCAACCAGCGAAAAATGGTAAACTTGATACAATATTGCAGGAAGAGCTTTTGTTTTTTGCTTTGTACTATTTTATTCTTGATCTCATCAGTTTATAAACAAAATCTTGGCTTGGTATCAAACCTAAAAAAAATTAATAAGCAATTCAATGCTATTTTTTAATAAAAAAATGCTATTTAATAATAAATATTTTTTTTCTACAATGTGTTTAATACTGTGCCATAAAGAATTGTATATTTATTTTGTTCAGGTTCAGTATTCGCAGATCATGACATACCTGTAGAACAGAAAGACATACGGCCACCTGACCTGCATCTCTTAGGGGAGCTGTTCTTGTCTAATGGCATTAGACATGTCTTTGACATTGTTGTTATTTTTGAAATGTGAGTATCAATATATGTATAAATAGTTGTTTTGATGATGATAAAGAACAGATTTTAATTCTTTAATCAATCAACTAAAATAAGTTCAGCAAGATGAAAGAAGAATGTGTATTCTCCTTAAAATTTATTTGAATCATTCTCACTTCATTTTGTTGCTAATAACCTGTTTCCCCATTTCAACTACAACTGATTTATTGACATTTGAAGATATTCAATATAGATCCTAAATTGTCCTATTTTTCAACATTTTTATTCAAATGCACAACAACAACAACAAAAAGATCCTGTTGAAGTGGTTTTTCAATTTTAAAGTGGAACTGTAAATTAAGACAGCATTCACACTGAGCTGTCATGGATTTTCAGAATTATAAGGAAGAAAAATAAAGGCTGAAAGAGAATGGTATTTTGTGGAACAAAAATAGTATGGATAACAAGAATTGATACTTTCTTGTTGAAATGTTCATTTCATCTTGAACAATAGTAATTTTCATTGCAATGTTCTTTTTTTTGTAGTTCAATTTTAGTTGTTGTTCCTTTGAGTATTTTGCATAGCAGCAGACAATTTTCAAATACTTTGAATTCTTATTACACATAGACTCATATTCAACATCGGAGAAGAAAAGAAGATATTCTGAAATTGCCATGAATATTGTTGTTGGTTCCATTATATCTTAGAAGGCTTGTTGCGTTTCGGTCATAAACCCCTTTAACTTTTTGGCAGGTATAAAGAAACACATGGGGTGCAACTCATATGAATTACCTCCCTTGACAAAACTTCTAGCGAACCAATTGTAAAACACTAATCCCCGTGTGGTAAAGCGGTTGACATACAATTTACTTAAAAGGGGAAAAAGCTTGAAAATTTATCAAAACTAAATGTTATCATTATCAAACAAACAAACAAAAAGGGTTATGTTGGACTGATTCACTAGTTAATGGAATAGCCATGTAACTGAAAATAAGGATCACTGACAGATCATAGTGGCCTATTATACAAAACAAAACAATGTGGATATTTTTATTTGATTTTACTTAAATAAACAAGCCTATTTGTTCTTCAAAGTCACATAAGCTGCTCAAAAAATATAGAAGCATAAAGGGAACTGAATGTTCATTAAATTAAATCTTCCATAATTAAAACAAACCTTGAAATTTAAATATGAACAACATTAGTGCTCAAAAAATTGTATATTGAAATTATTTTTCTAAATGTCAACTTAAAATAATTTTCTCTTTTTATAATTTTAGGGAGACTATGTTGATTACTTATTCACTTGCAGGGAGTGAAGCCTACAGTGAAATGCTTGGAATCAAGTAACAAATCTTTTAAAACTTTTATTTTGTTTTTATGTTTTATCTGTCATTTCAACTTTTTCTTCCAAATTTTCCTCTTGATATTCACAATGACATTCAGACTTGGTTTTATTTAGATTAAACCTCTGAACTGTAAGAATATGGCTGGGGAAACATTGTAAATATTAGAAATACACTCAAGAAAGGTTTAACATTTTTGTAGCTTATCATTGATATTTTTACTGTATCCAGAATATATTATTCTGCTTAATATGAATTTCAAAAGCAATTTACAATAAACATTCAGTCAGAGTTTAAGCAATACACTGAAGGTGACAATATTAATTTTATTCTTTCTGGTGGTTTCTGTTGTACATCGATATATAAATATTTTTACATTTGAATTTTACATAAAATCCTATAAGTGGTATCAGCAGGCCATGAATAGTACCTTTATGTAATATTATCTCCTTCCTTTAATGACATTTCAGTATTTAAATGAGAGCCAATCATCTTTTTTTAGATCAAACAAAATTGAGGCGATTCCTGAATTTACCATTACCAACAGTCTAGTTTACATGGCAGCCACAAATGTCTCAAGTGACCAGAAAAGTTCTTTAGTTATTGAAGAATTTACAAAACAAAGTAATACCATATGTTAATTCACTACTTACTCCATTTATTATTCCATTTCTTTCTTTCTAATATCAGATGCATATATGTGATTCCTGTATTCAATTGGACTATTGCCCTCTTCATAGTTTTTGGTTTCAACCTCATCAAGCCTGTTGTATCTATACTTAGCTTTATCAAGGCAAGCCTTTTCACAATGGCTGTAAGTATTTTCATTTTATACATAACTAACCAAGGTACAGAGTATTGCCTGGGTGTTAATGGCTGCAATTGTATAACTGCACCTCCTGTATACCCACACACCCTGTTTAGAAATGTCTACCTGTGTCCTGGCTTGCATGCATCATCCGTTGGTATACTAAGTTACTCCCCCCCCCACTCATCTTTTTTATGGTATATTCTTTGCAAGTGTTTGATTGTTCTTAATAAAGGAATTCCATCACTAAAACCGTCTTGTGTGGTTGTTGCTTGGGGTTAAATTGTTTCAATGTATTAGATATTCAGTAAATTTCTGATGGCCATAATAACTTTCTAGTAGTATGACACTGTTCACAAATCTAATAATCAAACCAAAACAGGAATGAAGCATTAGAGCTTCATTCAACTGCAAGTGCAAATGCATGAATGCTCCCTCTCCTTCTTTGCATGTTTACTGTAAAGCTGTGGTTAATAAGAGGTTCTTTGGGAAATTTTCCCTTTTAATGCTTCAGTAACCTTTCTTAAACAATCTGCATCAAAGGTTGTTCGAATGCCAATTTAGGATGGAATCATAGGAAGAAACTATTGGCTAAATGGCAAAAGCCAATTTTGGACCTAGTTTGTTGCAGTTAATTGAAATAATAATTGAAATAATCTAAACCAAACATTCATGGAAGACAATTTGTGTCATATGTAATTTACATGGCAAATTTGGAAAGCATTAGATGAAAAACCAGGGAGTTGTGGCCAAAAATAGAATATTTTTATGAATAGTGAATGAATATTTTTATCTTGAATAGTTTTTTGTGGTTTTTCGTTAAATGCAGGGAAGCAAGCAGGACTAAAATTACACTATTTTATTTCTTGCATGATGGCAAAATTTTTGCGACATGTTTGAAGAAAATCAGATGAAAAAGGAGGAAGTTATTCAAGTTTTTATTTTAAGTAGTACGAAAAACCTGATTTTACAATTTTTTGTTTGAAGCCAATGTCACAGGAAAACTATCAAATGCTCTACATAAACCTTGTAACATGAGCTATGTTTTGCATTAAGTGCAAAGAACATCAGCTCATCCAGTAAAAATTTTGCCTTGTTTTTTGCAAAAAGTCCTACTCACCTTTAGTTTATGGATTTTTTCTGACAAACCTGGGGGTGCCTAAAGAAGATTGAACAGTTGGTCTTGACCTACTTTGGTAAATTTGTAATGTGTGTACAAATTTCATTGAAATTGGTCAAGAAATGTGAACGTGCATAACTAACTCACACACACACACACACACACACACTCTCTCTCTCTCTCTCTCTCTCTCTCACACACACACGTTTTATAGATATAGAAAAAAATAGATTAGATTGGAATAAAGTAAAACTAATGTAAAAACTAATGTAAAAAATAATGATAAAGGGAGGAAGTTTTTTGCCAGAAATATTCTTTAATTTAAAATACGTTTGTAGTTTTTTGTCCTGGTTTGAAAATATTTTAGTCATACAATTTCACAATAAGAATATATATAACCTGGCAAAATAGTCTGTTTGGATGATTGATCATTTTTCATGTACAGTTTATGTAAACTGGTTAAAGCTTGTGCAATCATAATTGTGTTGATATAAAGAGGAAGTCAAAAATAATAAAATTATTATATTTAGTCTAAATAAATGTTTGGTTGTGTTTAAAATCTTCAGCCATCCAGAAATAATCTTTTTTGTATACATCAATAAATTTTCATAATGTCATATTACATTTTTTAATTTAAAAATATTGGAGTTATGAAATTGAAATCATAATATTATCTCATCATATTTTCACTCTGATATCTTTTTAAAGTTGACAGTCAAGCTGCCAAAGTAGACATTAACAGTTAACGATGTATATAATTTGGCTAGAGCACAGAAATCATAAAATTCTCTTTGTGATCTGCTTTGTTTGAATATGACAAAAACTTGGCATCGCTGAAAAGAATAATTGATCTTCCCTGATGAATGAGTTTTATTGAATTATTACATTTTTTTATATTTAAAACAGTAGCATATTAAAATGTTAGTATTTGATATACAGCATGGGATGGATAAATTGTTGTCTAATATATGCAAAACAGAAAATAATACTGATATCTCATTTTAACAGATATCTTTACCAAAATTACGGAAAAATATCTTGAAATACTAAAGAGTAAATTTATTCAATAAATTCACCAATGGCTTCAACACAAACTCCAGATGACTTCGGAATCTCCTGCATCTCTTCTGGACAGTCTCTTTCTTTAAGTTGGTAAATGTTGCCATAATACTTGCCTTCAGTTCACTTTTGGTTTTTTTGTTGGCCTCTCACTCAACAGTGCTCCACACATAATAATCAAGGGGATTGCAGTCTGGGGAGTTAGGTGTAAGGGGTGATGTGGTTGCAGAAATTATCTGACTGCCATGATTGTGTTCTACTTGTGTGGCATGGTGCAGAGTCTTGTTGCCAGACATAGGGTTTTCCAGCAGCCACCCACTTGACCCAGGGCAGCACTACCTACTCAAGCTCAAGGCACTTGATGTAGGCCTCTGTGTTGAGTTTGTGGCCCTCACCAACAAATTTGGTAGTTCTTTTCTTATCAGAATGATCAGAGTGAGTTTTCCAAGTTGTACCTTTGTAATCACCATTAGACTCATCCAACTCTTTCTGAATCCTCTGCATTGTTCTCAGATTGATACTCAAACACTCTGAAATGTTTGTATTGGAGCTTCTGGTGTGAATGCCAAGCAGTTGCTGTTTCCAAAATTCTGCCAGAATGAATTGCATCAAGGTGCTCTTTTTCTCATAGATGGTGTCCAATTGACCCTACCATACTGTATAGTCAACAAAATCAAAAACAAACAATGTGCATGCATGGAATTGAAAATATAAAATGGCTACAATTTACCCATTGCACCCTGTATATTTGGGATATAAAAATAAGTTACTATTTTTCCATTTGAGTATTGCAGAAATTCACTGACATATTAGTATTCATTTTTTCTTATAAGCTGACTCTATTTCCTCAGAAAGAGTTAAGTTTCATCTACCAATAAATGAATCTGCATGATTATTGGATAAGTGTTAGGCTAAATGTATTTTAAAGGAAACTGATTATATTGAAAAAGAAATATCTGATGTGTAAAATAAATGCTTTTTATTTTTAGTTAATAGAATTATTGATATACATATGTATATATAACATTTTAGATCACTTGTAGTTATTAAAGTAAATAAGTATATTTAGATAAATATATGGCACCTGCAATATCCCTGGGAAGATTTAATTTCTTAAAGTCAAAACTTTCATTTATGCTAATTTATATTACTATAATAGAATATGTGACATGTATGTGTGTATATATTCAGGCATCATTGCTAAATGGAATATGCTGGGGATACAGATTTTTGTATAGATAACTACAACACAGTGTAGATTTTTATGGTTACACATGCCATGCCTCTTCCGGATGACTCAGTTATCTCAAACTCAACTCTCCAAGTTTTTGTTTGTGAACTCACAACTCTTTTGGGTCAAGTCACTGGATCCAACCAGCAATTTTATCCACTGGTTCATGTTTCCTTGAGGACATCAGTATATGCATTTTTGGAACTTATAAATTTAATGTTTTAGTAGTCATTTTTTACCAGAACTCATATTGCAATTTTCTTGTTTTATTGATTTTCTCTAGCACTCTGTATTAATTTTTTAATCCCCTGCAGAAATCCTGGAGCATACTACACCTGAAACGTTGTGAATATGGCAATAAAGATAAGGACAACAGTCTGAACAATGTAAAGAATGGAAATAATTACAATACATAATCTCAGAAATATAGACAGATACTTAGAGAGTAGAAAAGGGATGTTTTGTCCCTCCTCCTCCTGAAGTAGATTTTAATACTTTTTATGGAAAATTCTCTTGGTTTAAAAAATAAAGAAACAACAACAAATAAATAAATAAAAATAAAAAAGTAAAACAACAAAAACAACACATAAATTAAGTCAGAATTTTTTGCTTTTTATCCTCTTAAAATGATAAATATCAAATCAAATCTATACTTCAATAATATTATCTATGGAGCCTATTAAAATAGAGGAATTAACTGTTCTGTTTTGGGCTTACAGAATCCATTTAACATTGTAAACATTTAACATTGTTTATGAAAAATTTCTATGGGAATTTTATCATGAGAGTATTTTTATATGACTATGTTATGCTTTTCCTTTTTTAATTTTGTTTTCTTTTTAGGTGATTGTGACATTCTTTGTAATTTCAAATCTACAAGAAAATTTGAAAAATAATTTTACTTACATTCAAGATTCTTTTCTGTTGAGCACTGTTGCTTTAGGTAAGAAAAATATTATGAAATTGGTGGAAGATACAGACTTTCTACTTTTGCAATATGAGTATTAAGATTAGCCTGGAACTTTTGAATAAAAGAAAATTATTTTAAGAACCGAAAATATTAAAAATATATTATTTGGTTGCAAAATAAACAAATTGTAATTGAGTTTGACTGGGCTAAGAATGAAAATTTACTAATAAACTATATTACAAGATAAAATTCAATGAATGTAATTTTTATTTTTAAATGTAACAAACTATTTCCTTGGCTGGCTACAAAATAATTCATGAAAGAGAATGTTTTATTTGTAATTATAAATGTTAGAACAAGAGCAGAGAGAATGAATATCAACTGATAACTTTGTAGGAGATCTGCTGTGTAGCAATAGTGATAAACATTTTTCGTGAGTTCAATCTTCATGAAGTGTTTGTGTTCCATAATTGTGTTTTTTGTAGTCCAGCAAACTTAACCGTTAAACTGTATATAGTTCAAAGGGAAATAATTGTAAATGTATTGTTTCATTCTCTGTCATCACCAAAAATTAGTGGAATTCTTTTCTTTGCTTGAGTTATCAATTTTATGCAAAATTTTCCGGATATTTTGTAATGAATTTCTATGCATTCAGCCTCTAAATGAAAAAAAAAAAAAAAGAGTGTGCTGTGAGTTTTTACACGTATGTTATAAGTAATTAAATTGTTTCTGTTAAATTTTGATTCTGATTTTTTATTGCAGTATTGAATATTTTATAATTTTTGCAGGTGGAACTTTCTTAATTATGCCCCTTTTATATGAAAACATAGAAAATGATGTCTCACAGGTATTTTCTTTTGTTTTTAATTGATGATAAATCTATAGCTATTATTGAATTATAGTATTATTTAGATATTTACCATGCTTAGTTGTGCACAGCCTGGCTTCTTCTTTTATGGTTCTCCACAGCTTCTTATCTTTTCTGGCCCTTAGCAGCATGTCTCTCTTTGCCAAGCCACATGCTTTCATTCTAAGTTTTTGCAAGTGGAAGTATCTTAGTAATGATATTTTTATTTAGAAAAATTGAAAATGATTCCTCACAAGTATTTTCTTTTGTTTATTCTTGATTAAAAGTCTATAGCTATTATTGAATTATTGTATTATTTATCTATATGATATCTTAAATATTTACTATGCTTTGTTGTGCACAAAACCTGGCTACCTATGATCAAACTGCAATCATACTTTTTATTGATTGCTTTGACTCAAATTTAATATTTTTAACCTCATGTCATTGATACCATCTACCAAGTTGCTTATAAGCGCATCCATTCATTCTTCCAATTTTATTCTTTCACTTGTTTTCATGTGTGAAATAAGTCAGTCATGACTAATATTCCCATTCTTGACATAATCAGTATTTGTTTGTATAGCTTAAATTTGAATTTATTTTCTCTGTTTGGCATCCATTTTCAGATTAAAAAATATCGATTTGCAGTTGTAATGGGTCTTGTCACTTGTGCAATTCTGAATATTTTGTGGTAAGTAATTGAGTAAAATATCCATGTATATTTATTCTTCAAGTTTATTTTTCTCTGCATAAAATATAACTGTACTATTGTCTGTTCTCCGTGATATAGTCAAGAATTCATTTAACTTGTTTATTTTGAAGGAAAATTAATAGTAAATATTTTCATTTAGACAAGGTTGTTTAAATATTTTGTGATTATAATTGTAATGATAAATTGTGTATTTTACTAACAATGGTACAAGTGAAATCCAGCAAATGGCTAACATTACCAGTTATAATAGCAGATGAGGTCATTATTTTTATTATTTATTCTTCTTCAAGTTTATTTTTATCTAAATAAAAATAAAGTTTTGTACTGTTGTTTACTTTCTGTGATAGAGCCAAGAATTTATGTGACTTGTTAATTTTGAAGGAATATTAAAATTTTCCTTTAACACAGAGTAGTTTAAATATATTATGCTTATAGTTGTAATGATAAATTGTGTAGTTTGTTAATAAATAAAAATCCAGCAAATGGCTAACATTACCAGTTGTAATAGGGAAGGAGGTCATTATTTGCTGTTCTAATGGAAAACTAGAAAGATACATGTGTTGATTAAATCAAGGCAGAATTATATTCCAGAGATTTGAAATCAAATTTTAGGATCAGGTTTAGTCAGATTAAAGTGCAGAACAATTTTCAAATAATCTTGCAGATGATTTCAAACATGTAGATATATAAGTATGTGTGTCTGTTAGGAATGAATATAAGTGATATTATCAGTTAGATATATTTATAATAGATGAAATAAACTTGTTAACTTTACATTTTACATTTTTAATTTTGGTGCTTCAAACAGAAATCTTTGAGTTCCTTGCCTTTTTATCCCCATAAATTCACTGAAGAAATGAAGGAATAGAAAATGCATGGCAAAAGGAGATATAAAACGCACACATTAACTTCCATTCATCTGTAACACCAAAGAAATAAGTTTCTTTAGTGCAATGAAAAATGAATCATGTTCATTATTAAAGGCAATGCAGGATTATTTTTTAGATTATTCACTTTTATTGACTGAGAGAAAATTCTAAAATGTCATGGTTTTAAACTTTCCTTCTGTCTACCATTTTCATTGCAAATATTATATTAAGAACAAGTGTAAAGTCCATAGAAAATGAAGATTTTAGAAAGATTTTGCTTTACAATCAGTACAATCGGGGTGGGGGGAGACTAATTAAAGAGAATAAATGTCACTAATTTATTACTTGATATGGAATTTGGTTTTATATAACTGTCTTCAATCTAAGGGCTATACCTGCAAGTTGTTTTCTCTAAGCTGTTTGCATTTTTCAGGTGTTGGGCTGTGCTTGAAATTGTACCCCAGCACTGTACACCCATGACTGGAAATAACCAGTCTCATTGCAACTCACTAGAAAGGTAAAACGTGAAAAGAATGAATTTTCTTTTCTCAAATTTCCTGAGACCTTTTCTATTTAAAATAATAAATGCCTGAAAATTCAAATTTCAAAGATGACAATAAAAAAAAATTTTGAGTTGCAAAGATAAATTCTCAAAGTATAAAAAAATACTATTAAAAAAGAATTTTAATTTTATCTTTTCTTCAGTGCAAATGAAAATGGAGAAGTTTCAACAAAGCCTTTGATAAATGTGAGTTTTTTTTCTTTCAATATCTTGGATATTATTAACAAAAAATATATGTGAAGAAAGTAGGTGGAAACTAAGTAATGGCTTTACCTATGATTTAGTGTCAATTTATTTTTAAATGTTTGGTGAGTAAATTCTTTGCTACAATTCAATTCTAATTATTAGACTTAATAAAAGTGATAAGTTTATCTTATATTCTGTGCTAATAGGAATATATACTTGAAAAACAAGGTGGATAAAATAAGTAAAGGTTTATTGTAAAAAACCAGTACAATAAGAATAAAGGTAACAGTTATGCACAAGGTTGTCAATCCAGTAGTGAGTGCTAATTATTGGAAGTCGGTAGTTCTCACATAAGTTTGAGTCATACTCAACAGATCCCAGCTAGTCTCTGTATTTCATTGACTTGCAGATACTTATATGTAGTTACTATCTATAGTGTAGTCACTCATGGGGGTGACAGGTTATTCCATTACATCACCTCTCCCGAGTTGAAATTTTCCTCTAGAAAATTTAGCTTTCTAATACTTTCTCTTTTTCGGTTCTGAACTTAACTGCACTATGGGCTTTCTTTTCCTTGTACTCTTTCGAGGCAAATAACATCTTGATCCTATGGGCAAAGCTGGTGTAGGGGATGTATCCATGCATTCTGGTATGTTAGTGGGTGGTGTTATTTCAAACGTGTCGTACAGGACATCCATTAGAGTTTCTTCATCATCCTGTTGAACGATTTCAGAGTACCTTGGTCTTAACTGGTTTACATCCCTTTTGCATACACATCTTTTTCCTTTCATCACATAGATTACTCTTCCAATTCTATTTGAAATAATTTCATCCTCCCAAAAACATTTTCCACCTCAGTAGTTCCTGAAAAAAAAAACTTTGTCACCAGGTGTATACTTCTTTGCACAAAAATTCTCTTTGTTATGCAATTTCTTTTTTGGACAAGGCAACAATCTGTCAAATATTGATCTTATCTTTCTTGCAAACATCAATTCAGCAGTTTACTCATCTTACAAAAAATCAAGTTAAAGAATAAACATGGAAATTAATATAAAGTGTCTGAAAGGATTTGAAAAAGTTAGGCAAAATCATTGGTGATCATTTTTTTGAATTTTGTTCATTTTTATTTGTCTCCTTAATATAATAAAGATATTTAAATTGCATTAAATATATTTAAATGATGTGATTTCTGTTTGAATTGAATTAAATGGATTTCTTGTCAGAATCTCACACTTTGTTACCAACTTATAGCATGTATTTACATATTGCTATAAATTACTATAAATATTATGAATTGATATATATACAGAATTGCCCTCTTCAAAGTCAGATGACAATTGTTATTCAGAATTACATCTTTTGTACAAGAATAGTCAATGTTTGTTCATATATAGGGGGATTCAAGCTGTTCACTCTTCTCTTGTAGATTTTTTTCTTTGAAAAATATGTCATGGGCAAGTAGATACCAGGGCCCATACAAAAGTTTTGTAGATTATCCTTATTGCTTTTACTCTCTCTTCCTTGGAACCAGTTTTAACTGCAACAAATAAGAAAACAAGACATTGATGTTCTTTTGTTCAGTTTAACACAAGATCTGTTCACTCATGCAACTTACACTTTGAAAGATACTGCAAAATGACTAAAGATTAATAATATAGCTTGTTCTCTAACAAGAAATAGTCATTATTTTTATATCCAGTTGGAAAGATTCATACTTTTACTTCCTGGCTACACTGTTTTTGACTGGATGTTAAGTGTTAATTTGTTCAGATGAAGTCAACCTTTTGGGTGATAATTGCTAAAATATGTTCCTGTGACTGCCTGAATTTAAATATATTGAGACTTGAGACAAAGGCAATTAATAATTGAACACCAGGATTTAGCATTTTTATGTTCTGGAAACTTTGGACATATGACTTTTCTTTCTCATCCTTAGTACCTTTTGAGCAGTGAAAAATGTCCAGGGGTTGTTTTTAATAGTAGTCATATTATGAAATCAGGTTTAGAATCTTTATACTTATTTGACTCTCTATTTTTGTACTTTGAAATCTTTTCTTTCCCATTATTATGCACTAATTTAATCTGACTAGAGTTCCTCTCTTCATTGTTATAGTCACATTTCAGTCATTGCACATTGTGATTATAAAAAATAAGATGAAGACACTAGTTCAAGTAAATCAATGTATATCAATGATAATTCTTCCTTTAAAAAACCAAAATAATTTTTTTCCTACATATAGCATCTTACTAAGCTAATATGTGTTTTTTTAACAAGCACACATAAAGTTCCATCTGTTCAGTTCAAGTAACAAAAATGCTTTGAATATTTCCTCAATCTTGCCAGAATGCTAGAGATGAGGCTTTTAAAAAAATACAATCCTAAACTTGTAAAATTCCAATTCTCATCTCACAGCTGTTTTGATGGACAGATTCTTGCCACTATTTCCTGGCTACATTGATTTTGATTAAAAATTAAGTATTAATTTGTTAGATGAATTCAAAATTTTAAGTGATGTTTGTCTCTTAAAGAAATACTGCTGTGACTACTTAGTCATATATACCAGGAATCTAAATAAAGCCAATTAATTATTAAACCCCAGGGATTTTATATTTGAACCATGAACTTTTGATGTATTACTTTCTGTGGGTCATTTATTAATCCCAGTCTTTCCCTAGAAATTTTAATATTTCAAATCTTACATACTTTTCATACATGTTTTCTTTTTCATCCTTTAGCTTGGAGAATGGACAACTTTGTCCATCAATTAATTTCTCATTTTTTCAAGAAATTCTAATATTTAGCATTTTTATTTGCTTTGAGAGCTATTTGACCATAAGGCTTTTTTCTAGGTCTTTGTTTAGAAAAAAGACAGTTTTGGGTCATCAATCATTTCTTTTTAAAAATCATATTTACAATTTTGTCTAGATTTATATCAGTTTTGCATTTTAGGCTAATAAAGGATGTGTCACTCAATAATATGAATGTTGAATCAAACCACATTGCCTCTACTTTGGAGTTTCTACTTTCTATTTTCTAAATAATTTTTCCAATATGGTGTTCTTTGAAACTAGATGCTTTGGTTAAATTTGTCTATCATAATTATTCCTCAAACTCCCCAGTACCAAGTTCATGCTCTGAGCAAATGACTTAACCCATAAGCCTAACTAAAAGCTGTTAAGATTTGTACAATATGACCAAAGTGGTCTTGTGACAGAACAGAATGCATTTTTATTGATTTCCAAATAACCATTTGTTTTTCTTTGATGAACTTAGTGAGTAACAATTGATTAGTATCTTTTTTGCTTCATGAGTCAACTTATTATATCCAACTGCTAAGATTGAGGTAGAATAAGTTACAGTGTTCTTCTTAATCATAGTCATAGGATGAAGTTATATAAATGTCAAGTAATCTAGATTAGAACATTTAGACTCTTTATTACTCTGAAATTTTATCTTTTTCATTAATATACTCTAATATTCTCCTCTTCATTGTTATAGTCACATTTCAGCCATTCAACTGAAACATTGTGATTATAACAACCATAATAAAGTCACTAGTTCAAGTAAATCAGTGTATAACAATGATAATTCCTCATTTCTCACAAATTAGCTAATGTATGTATTCCTTTGATAGACACATGTAAAGTTACATTTGTTCATTTTAAGTAACAAAAAATGTTTTTAGTCTTAATATTTCCTCAATCTTGCATGAAAGTTAGAGATGAAGCTTTTAGAAAATACAATTCAAAAATAACAATTCTTATCTCACAAGTAAATTTCTATAAAATTCGTATGAGAAAAGATATTAATATTGTTTGCCTCTAAATTATTGTTTATTTATTCTATTTACTGATACATAAACACTCTGACATTCTCTCACATACACAATCACTTTATATAGAGATACACATAGTGGAATTAGAAAATCAAGGTATAGGGAAAACCTCGGCCTTTGCATATTGTTAACATTTGGTCTCTCAACCACTGAGCAGATATTTCTTGCTCTCTAATCTCCAATTTTTTTTTTTTTTTTTTTTTTTTTTTCATCTGGTGGTAGGTTATTGGATTACTGCAAGTGGATATTATGTATAAGCTATAAAAAATATTTGTGGAAATGACCAGAATAAAATTCTGGAGTTGTAAAAAAAGAAAGAATGAATTATTACCAAATTTGAATCCAGTTAAGCAATATAAAAGAATGAACATATCTCCCTCTTTCTCTCTTTCCTCTTTTCAATCAAGAATCTGGTAGGTTGCAATATTAACACTAACCAAAATTATTTGTTTTGATTTTTCTTTACAAAAATTAAACTTATTCTATTTGTTGTTTGTTTTCCTATCAGATGATTCACTATAAACATCAATCTCTCTTTTGGGTGGCCACAGTTATTGAAGTGTTTATCATAATAAGCATTACTGTCTCCTTCATGACAATTGGCCTTGCCATGCATCATTATGGTAAGTAACTAGCAAATTTTGTTAAAAATGTCCTATCTGTAATTTTATCATAATTCATTGTTGTTTGTTAGTCTATGGTCGATTCAAAGTTAGAAATTTATATTCCCAACAAAAATCTCAATAGGAAAGTCCCAGAATGATCCAATCGACTGAGTGTATACCAGACACACACACAAAGACTTGCTGATGTGCAGATAGCCTGACAAATCAATGGACAACAGATCAGCATGCCAAGGAACCAGAATGTTCCAAATACACATGCACACTATGACTTTCACTTGTTTATATTGTGTGGGGATTACCCGTACTTCGTCTGCTAAGTGACACTATTGAAGTATTATAAAAAAAATGAACATATCTTTCTATTTCCTCCTTTCAACCAAGTATATGGTAGGTAGCAACACCAACATGTGATTTGTCCCACAGGGGACAATATTTTTCCCGAGAGTGACTGAATTTTTACACACACACATGGGTTTCACACTTGCATACATTTCCTTAACAGCTAAGATTAATGTCTATTCCTTCTTTTTCAACAGTATGTTTATTGTATTTTTTCTCCTTTTGTTAATCGTTTATCAGTTTGTATAACAGCAGCAAATATTTTTTGACTTTTATACACATTAAAATGGCTTCTTTTTTTACTATTGACTTTTCACTTTTCTTTCTATATTTTCATTTTTGTCTATATTTCTGTGATGAGGTATTATGTACATTATTTACATTATTCGGACTATTGTCCTCATCTTTGTTGCCATATTTATTAAAAAGTTTTGGCTGTTGTACACTCCGGCCTTCTTCAGGTGGTTGGAATGTCAAACTCAACCCTTTATTCGCTCACTGGGGTAGACTGTTCTAGTTCCACGTGCCATGTTTAATGGATATAGACAGATACTTAAAATGGGTCTTCAAGGACACATGGCACAGTGGATAAAGGTGTTAGTTAGATTCAGTGACAGGACCCAAAGAGTGTGAGTTCAATACCCGGTTAAGACAATGGAGAACTTTCAGAGGGAAATTAACAAGAGATAACTGATAACTGACATCCATTAAAAACATGGCACAAGGAACTAGAACAGTCTACCCCAGTGAGTGAAATAAAGGGTTAATTTTGACATTCCAACCACCTAAAAAGGCTGGAGCGTACAATGGCTGAAACATTGTAATAAATATGGCGACAAAGATGAGGACAATAGTCCGAATAATGTAAATAATTTTCATTTTTTTTATTAATTTTTGTCAGATTTCTTTTTTTCTTTTATAATTGCATTTCACTCTTTTACTCATTGTTCGTCCTTCATTTTTATTTATTTTTGTTCAGTTTGTGGCTTCATTGAATCTAATTTACCAACCTGTTTTTCATCAAAATATGCAAAACAATCCCCCAAAATTGTGGATATTGGCAAAAAGTAAGTTGTTTTTCTTTTATTGAATCCCTTAATCTTTGAATCTCTCATAGAAATTATTTCAAAGACCCAAATCCAAGTAAACAGTATTAAATTAAATTCTGATTCCATTAAAAATAACTTTCATGGGGTTATCATTTGCATATAATCCCTGTAAAAATAAATTCAAAGCTCATCATTCAGTTTGATAAAAAAATAAAACATTTAATTTATAGAAAAATACAATAATTTTATTTGCCAAGGTGGGGAATGCAAAAGGTAACAGTTTCAATGTTCACAAGTGGCTTACATCTTGTAGGAAATGTTATTAATTAGTTCATTCTTTTTTTTTTTTTCAAATAATGGGAGAAAGATGAAAGTGATTAGAATTCTACAATATACAAGGTCATCCAGTAATCAGATTTGGTGGATAAAGAACGTTTATACTAACATGTTTCAGCTTGCGTGTGTATGTTAAAAGTTTTGGCTGTTTTGACTGATGCTTGAAGCATTTGACTTCTGTTTAAAGAAAGCCTTGTTGATAAATTGAAAGCAAATTTTAAAAAATTGTAACCATAATATATTTTCATAACAAATAATTTTTATATCTTATGAGTGGATCCACTTACGTAAAAAGGTTTTGACTTTTCTATTTCCAATCTTGAAATGGAAATATCTGTGAGCATTTTTATGCATGTTTATATTCCCTGTTTGGATGTAATCTGGCATCAAGAGATTTACTTCTATTAAAATTATAAAACTATGAAATATTTAAAAATTCTGATCTATTGGAATGGTTATTTGTTAATTATATTTTATAACATAAAAATGGTAGCAGAAGTCTTGATGTATTAGTAATTAGTGTTATTCTGGTAGTTTGGAAAACTACCAGAATAACACTAATTACTAATACTAATAACACTAATTACTTTTAGATTTCACTGAAGTTTTCATAATGACATCAAAATATTGCAAACATTTCTTTCAACTCACCTGCTTCTGTGGTCAAGAGGTAAGAAATGTTTAGGGGTTTTTATTTTTACTTATAAGCTTTGTAAAGGATCAATTTTAAAAGTTGAAACACTATTCCCTTTGTTGGAAAATAACCTTTTGCTGTTGTTAAATAATTGTTATGGGACCTTACCCATAATAACATAATGGACTATTCCATACGTAATAAATACTGCGCCTCAAGAGGAAGCAGAGAGTTCAGTCCTCCGTCTCGTTCAGACATTTTTCTGACCGGTCGCGTTTGAGCTTTCTATTGATTGTATTGTATTGTTTGGTTTGCTGTGTGACGAGCCTGTTTTTGACCCGCGAGGATTTGCTTCGGTGCTTTGTGAACTTTCTTGTCCAACGAACTTTATTCGACACACCAAGTCTATTCTGTTAAGTTATTGTTTAAGTTTTATTTTTTAACTTTTTTCCATTTCTTTTGCTTGTTTTAATTTTTTTTTTGCTGGGCTTCAGCCCACATTTTTTATTTTTATTTTAGTTCGGTTTGACAAAGTCTTACCGGACGACTGCTTTTTTTATTTTATTTTATTTTTTTTAGTTTTCAATTCGAAAACATTTAGTAGTGTTTAAGAAAAGAGAAAAAAGAAAGCTTTGTTTTTATTTCCTTTTTATTTTATACCCTCCTTCTTTTTTATTTAATTAGCGACTTCGGTCGCATTCTTTTTTGGTTTGACTAGTTTGTATTTCCTTTGCGTTTAATTTATTTTCTTTAGCTGCTTCGGCCGCAAACCTTTATTTTTTTATTTTTCTTTCTTTTGTCTTTTTGTACATTTTTGAATTTTTGACTAAAAAAAAGGAGGAGTTTTTGTTTTTGATTTTATTTTCGGCTGCCTTTGGGCGCCATTTTTATTTAAAAAAAAAAAAAGTCTTACCCGTCTCTTTCAGTTGATCTAGTTTGTCTTTTATTCTTTACTTTTAGTTTTCTCAGTTTATTGTTTTTTGCTGTTGTAATTTTAATTTCCTGGTATATCCAGGCTTTCTTTTATTTTTTTTTATTTTGTTTTTGTGTTGCTCCCAACTCCTTTCCCCAATTTTGGACATAAATAGAGACCCGCAGGTGGTAGTCTCCACGCTCCCTTCAACATGGCCAATGAAGCCAGTCGGTCTAATGTCAAAAAAGATATTTTTGTGGTGGCTGCTAAAGCCGACCCCCCAGATAAAGTAAAATCTGCAAAGAAGCGGGCAAATGCTGCCCCAAATTCTGAAAAACGTGCTAGTAGCACAAAAAAAGGAGAGACCAGCCAAAATGTTGAGGTGCCGAAGGAGGCACAAACTAAGACAGCCGAGGAGTTGCCCTCTTGCTGGAAGCCCCCCTCCCCAAGTTGCATTGTGAACATGGCGGATTTCACGAAAGACATAGTGATTAAACCCCAAAGAGTAATTAAGGGTACCGGGTTCTTCATGTTGGACATTCTGCTGCCCACGCCAGAAGATTGCCAAGAGTTAATTACCAAGGACCTGATTTTAGAACGGAATATGAGGGCCGTTTTTGAGGTTCCTCCTCAAATTTCGGGAGAGCACCTGGCTGCATTTTTTATGCAGTACGGCCAAATTTTAGGGGTTCTCTCCGATAATTTGAACGGGGGATGTACTTTTGACATAATGCTCGATCAGAAGGCCTTCAAGTCCGTCCCCAACTCTTTGGAGTTAGGCGACCGGAAAATGCCGGTCATAGTGACTTGCTGGAGGTGTGGAGAGACTGGTCACCTTTCCTTCTCCTGCCTAGGGAAGAAGGCCCCTGGAGTTCCGGTCGCAGGCGACCAAAATCCCCCTTTGGCCGAGAAGGTAAAATCCGCGGCGCCTGTAGTGGGCCTAGCTGCGAGGCGGACCGGTGCGGAAAATCCCTCGGTTGGATACGTACCCACATTACCCCCTAAATCGACGCCTTCCACAAGTGTGGATAAGGAGAAGGATGAGGGGGAATGGCGCTTCGTAGTTAGGGGCAAAGGGAAGACCCAAACAGCGGTTCCTCAGTCCCATCATGACCCCAGGGACAATAGCACCTACAGCCCCATTCCCTCTACCAGCTCTGAGGGTGACGCCTCGGCGTCTTATGCAAAAAATGCCACTGAGTCCCAAAAACTGAATGAGCCCAGCTGGGAGAAAATATTAGATATAAAAAAAACTAAAGGAAAAGCTGGAGACGAAGCGGGGTAAAAATCAAAAATCGCTGGGGGCACCGGGCCCCCTATCCTCTGCCCCATCTTCCCCTTCTTCATCTAAATTCACGAAACCACCTCCGCCCAAATCTGTATCAAACTCCCCGGCAAAATCTCTGCATTCATGTAAACCTTCGTGAGGATGTGAGGATACCTTCGGTTTGGACTCTCTCAACTACACCCAATCTCACACCCATGTCAACACCCATACATTCTCCACAAAAGAAAAGGGTCAGAAGCCCTGACTCACTAATTACAGATAGTAAATAGTTACAGATAAAAAGAAAAAAAAAATCAAACCACCTTATCTCCCAGGGGAAGACGTCTGCCGCGTATCCCGGGACCAGGCTGAAAGGGTCTTCGGGCAGACGCGGAACCCAAAAGACCTCAAAGTTCTTTGGAACTTTAAATAAATAAACGGCGTGGAGGTAGAAAATCCTGAAAATTTCCCGTCTGCCAAAAGAATTTTGACTGTAATAAGGACTGGCCCGGGTACGCGGGAGATTTGGGGCATGATACAGGGGGCCCAGTCGTCTCTAAAAATGGTGCTCCCAGCTGCTTACCTACTCGATCCTGAAACAGACGAAGCAAATCAAAAACTGAAAGGGAGGGTCCCCGTTTTCGTTCACTCATCCCTTTATAGGGCTCTGAAATTAACTTACCCTTCGGACATCGGCGGCTTGTCTCAAGATGATACTGTCGAAAATGAGATGGCGTCCGGATCTATGGGACGAGCTGTCGGTGTCCCCCCCCAGCCATGTTCTATCCTGAAGGGCAAGCCTATTCGGTTTCACAATGGCACTCTGGTTAGCTACTTTGAATGCCCGGGGCCTGAGGTCCGAGTTTCGCAGGGCGAGGCTCTCTCGTGACCTTCAGCGCCTCGGGGTAATTGTATGTTGTGTACAAGAGACACGGTTTTCTTCCCATGATCGTGGGGAAATATTGTCTAAGGGGTTCGCCCTTTATTCAGCATGTTTTGATGGTCGTTCGAGGGGTGTCTCTTGGCTAGTGAGCAGGTCTTTGAAGGCTGCATGTACCCTTGTCTTCGCGGATCCGGCAGGCAGACTTTGCGTGCTGGATGTTACCATAAAGGATAAGGTTCTACGTCTCATTGGGGTTTATGCGCCCAATACCCATTCCGAGCGACCTGCTTTGTTTCGGCAGATCGCGCCGTTCTTGACAACATCTCGTCGGGTAGTTTTAGCGGGGGATTGGAATGCCGTCCTTGACCCCGATATAGATCGTATAGGGCAAAATCAAGGTACTAACAACCCGGACGTGAAACCATTTCAGGACTTTATCGATGGGTTTGACCTTGTCGATAAGTTCCGGGAGGTAGCATGGACTTGGACAACTAGTGGCAACTCGGCTCCTGGGACGCTTGCGAGCTACCTGGACCCAGTCTTAGTTAGGAGAGTCGATGTAGGGCTCTTAGGGTGTCCAAGTTTCCATTATATAGTTTATACGGATCATAGGCTTGTCCGGGTCCGTGTAAACTTAGATAAGCCTAAGGTTAGATTGGCTGGCTACTGGAAATTGAACTGTTCAGTTTTTGGTGAGCAGTGTTTCCGGGACCAGCTGTTACTAATGATACAAAGGGAATTGACGGGAGCGGTTGTGGGAAATGCCTGGTGGGGCAATTTAAAATCTAATATTCGAACGTTTGCTGCCGATTTATTTATTTTTTTATTTATTTTCAGATGTGCTTCCAGTTTTCTCTCATTAATACTATTTGGAATAATATTTTTAGTTGATATGTTGAATCCAAAGGTAAGTGAATATATTTTGAAGAAAAAAATAAACTTTTTATTCTTACTTAAAATTTTTGATTCCTGATAATGAACTTCAATAAGATAAGTTTATCATACGATTTCAAGTCATCAAAATTCTCAATATTTTGGGAATTGAAAAGTCTACAGTTTAATTCTGATTCTTATATATTTTAAAGTATATTTTCCTTAGATAAAAAAATTAAAAAATGATTATTTGATGTGAAGGATCCATTTTTCACCTCTTGAAATCTTGTACAAGATTAGAAGATTGTACAAGATTTTAACATAAGAACATTCAACCAGTTGTTCATTCTTACTTCATACATTAATTAAAGATAATCTTGCTATTTTCTTTTTTATTCATTTACTTTAGAAGATAGACAAGACTGTGTTATTCAGATCAAATTTGTTGTGATATTTGCCATAGTTTGCAATAGAATTAAAATACTTTTGTATTTTAATAAATTCCTTCAGGTTTGGTAATGATAAAATTTTCTATCGTTCTTTTATTTGATACATTTACACATTCTGAAATGATTTTGAAATTTTGTTTCCTTTCTGTAAAAATGTTTTTTGAGAAATATTTTAATTTTGGATTATAATTCTAGAATTGTTATAAATATTTGTTTTCATATTTTCCTGAACATGGTTGAATAATGTTGTGGGAATGCTGGTTGTGTTTAGGTAGAAAACATATATCTCCTAGTATATTTTTCCCATAACAATGATTGCAAACTTGAATATGAGTCCGAGTAATAAATGAATAACACAAAACAGTATATAAAACAAACAACAATGTATGTATTAACGAAAGTATACATAAACAATAAAAGAAGAAAACATTTAAAGACTAATTACAAGAAAACATTTAAACTAGAGAATGTTTGAGTGTATGAAGTTTGTGTAGAAGAAGTCTGAGTGAAAAGTAATTGAAAGTGAAGTGAATTTTTCCTTCACATGTGACAACATCTTATTGTCTAAGAGAAAAAATAGAGGATGGGTGAGAATATCATTTCCTCTTTATAGGCTTAATGAGCATCCCCTAGCAATGGTCTTTTAGTAAAGTCAAGTTTTCAGTCCAAGAGCAGTACATAGGACATTTTAAAAATCTTGTCTACTAATTGTTTGTTTTTTTCTCAAAAACAACTTCACATTTTATGACTTTTGTACTTAATACTATAAGACAATGATGCCAAATATGCTATTAAAACATTCTGTAAATGTGTTGTTAAAACAATTCTGCTTTTGTTGGGAATCTAAAAAGTGATTTAAATTTTTATTTTTCATTCTAATAGTCAAATCTGAAAAAGAATTTTAAAGTAAAAGTATTAAATAGATTTTTTAAATTTTTTTCTAATCATAGGAAGGAATGGAAAGTTAACCAATAAGTGTCTATTAAAAGATTCCAACAAGAATTTGTAAGTGTGTCAGGGAATAGCGAAAATTTTTAAATAACATTTTGATTTGATTAATATTTTCAGGGATTTCTTGATGTGATGGGAACATTTTTATCTAGTGCTTTAAATGCTGTGAATATTTTTGCTTTTCTCATGTTTTTGATGACAAAGAAAAAAGAAAACAAGTAAGTATAAAAACAATTCATTCTTTGACAGTTTTTCTTTAATCTCAAAATTTTTCAACTTATTTTAGATCTATGAGAAATAATAAAGAAAATTTTTATAAATTTTATAAATTTATTGCAATGCAAATATATCATCTGCCTCTCCTTGTTAATAATGTAAATTATAAAAACTAAAAAAAATGATAAGCATAAAAACATTTTAATGGTTTAATAATGATGTGGCTCTTAGATTTTAAGAATCTGGTTTAATAAATATTTTAATGTAAATAATTGATCATTTAAATTTATAATTCAAGCAAAGTTGTTCAAAATAAACACATTTGTTCCCATACAATGATTGAAGTTAAGCAATATCAAACCTGGTCAGTATCTAGATGCATGACTGCTTGCAAATATCAAGTACTGTAAGCTTGGATGTGTGGGTGGTGTAATATATAATGAATTAGAATTGTTAATTGGAGAGCTGAGTTCCAATTCCAGGTGGATTTGTTATATTCACTTATGTGCAAATACCCTTGGGAAAGTTATCAATTCGCTTCTTCTCCCCCAGCTATGGCTTTATTATTAAGACTTGTCTCACTAAACCATTATTATCTAAAAAACTGCTTACAATCTAAAAATAATTTCTGGCCTTAAATAAACTTCGAAGGGTTGACAAATTGTAGAAAATGTATCAGTCAATCAAAAAACCTGACCTTGCACCTTCAGATTACTAATTACTTTGATCCCTACAAAGTTCTTTTACCAGTAGAAACCACTTAAACCAGTTCATTACCTAGAAAGATGTCATATTCTGGGAGGATGGAATCATGAAGCTGCTACAAAGAAGACAAAAGGTGGTGCAATGAAATGGCACATATATGGTTGAATAAATCTTTGCACAAATATGTAAATATTGTTTTCAAATTCATTTAAGAAACATGAACTTTTGTTCCAATTCAATACAATAAGGAGAAAAACAAAAACACCCTCCTAAAGAACACTTTTATACAAAAATGTAGTAGAGAAAATATATGCTTACCTCAGACTTGCACAGATCCACATTATTAGGGCACCTAGTGAGATATGAATTTGCTACTGGAGAAATTACATTATTAAACCTTAGTAACAGAAAGATACTAAGTCACAAACATTAACTCTGGACAAATTTGACCTTAGTGTTTGCTAAAACCTCAAATGTTTCTGAGCCATTTGTCCAGTAAATGTCATTAATAAAATAAATTTGGTCAAAATGTTGCTCTGTATTGATTAATTATTGAAAGTTTTCTGTTTTTGTTTTTAAATAAAAATTTGAGCGTATTTATTCTGCCCATATTGTTTTGTGCCATCCTTTGGGATTTGCTTTTCATCAAATAATTGACATTCTAAACCCAATAAAGTCCCACTAAAGTCAATGCTAATCTAGACAATAAAATGTTTGTCATCTTTTCCAATTCTTACTTATGCTTTTTATTTTACAAATTGTTTTTTGTAGCAAATTGAAGATTCCTCTTCCCTTATCCAACATGGTGATGCCTTTCATCTCTCTCATTCCTCTATTTTTTGGATTTGCCATCGGCTATGATATTTATTTATCGATTGTGTCTTACTTGCACCATTAAACAGACAAATCACATCTACCTGCACTTCAACAGCATTTGCATCACAACTCCTCTCTTTTGAATGTTACTTCACCTGTTCATGTTAATGCAACATCCTAATGAATGGAATTTAAAAGAAAAAACAAAGACCTTTTATGTTATTATATAAGGATGTGTATTTGACTTGCTGGGGACATTGGTTCTTGTTTCTTTACTGAAATATTTATCTATTTCTGGAATGGGAAACTGAAGACCATTTGCTAATATCAAGTTTTGGAAGCAGAACTTATTTTGAAAATCATTGTTAAAGTATTGAAGAAATTAAAGATCCCATGAAAACACTTGTATTTTTATTAATTTGCAAATTATGAATAATTTGTAATGAGATTGTTAAGATACAAAATAGGACGATTGAATCTTTGGAAGGTTAAATTTGTGAATTTCATGAATTAGTTGTTGACATGTTTTGTATCAACAGTCTTTGTGATCATTTTGGGGATGGGTCAACCTGTACAAAGTTTCACCTCTGCTAGCAACTGTATGCTACTTCTGAAGGCATATCTAGATGATATATTGGTTTTGGAAACAAAAGAAAACAAGATGGTTTTTATTAAACCTCTTCATTAAAACAGTTCTATTCTTTGAGCTTAGTTTCAACCAATTAGTATAACTTATAAATTTAACATTGCTTATAATAATTGAGCTTGTCCCTCCCTTCATTACTTTGCACGGCCATTACACCCTGACATTACTTAATAAATCAATCCTGTTTTGATCATGTGGAAATACAAAAGACATATCAGTGATGCTAATTGGTTTCAGTGAAAAAAAAAAGAAAGAAAGATAGATAAAGTGATTAACATTTTCTGCTAATACCTCATAAATAATGGACTATTCCATTTTGATTGTGTGAGAAGACAAAAGACATATCAAAGACACTACTTGGTTTCAATGAGAAAATGAAAAAAAGAAGGGAAAACAGAAGTGTTTAATATCTGTTTCCATGCAATAGAAAAAGTTAATTTCAAATCTTTTTATTTGTACCTCCTTTTTTACTTAAAATACCATCAGAATTCATATTTATGATTGCTATTGCAATATTTTGTTAAAATTGTGAAGCTCAAATATTTAATGATCTGATAGGGGAATTCCTAAAGATATTTTATTGTTGTAGTACTTGCCATGAGCTTATTCAATCATTAACTGAAGAATTAAGATTCATCTGAAATTTAAAATAGGAAAACCATGAAACTTTGAGGGGTTAAAACTAGTTGGTTATAAATAAAAATAGAAATTTAATCTATTCCATCATTTCAGCTGTATCAGGATTCCAAAATTCTTTCAAATCTTATAATTCTCTGTAAACACCAAGCAAAAACTGAAAAAGAGAGAAAACAATATAGTGAAAACAAATTTTATAAAGTTGTGTGTCATTGATTGAAAAATGATAGGAAGTAGTAAAGTTGAGACTAAAAAAAAAAGAAAGATTAATCTGATAAGTCAGCGCATAAAGGTCGGTCAAGTTGAGCAGAGCTCACAGTCCCATCGCTGGACACACATGTTCCTCCCAACTTCTTAATAATGTCAAATCCGAGCAGCAGGTTGAAACCTAGCAGTTTGTTGTCCACAACCATAATCTCAACGTCGATAGGGGCTTATTGCTCACGTCAAGTTGAATAAGTCCTACCTCAGAGTACTTGAGGGTCCTTTCACTAACAGTGAGCACGTCGACTTTCTTCCTCTTCCAAGAGCGACAAAGCGGTCTGCTTACGAGCGATAGAGAACAGCCTGTGTCTAGCAAGGCTGAACTTCTGATTCCATTGATGCATACAGCAATAGCGGGTAGCGTCTCCTTCGTATGAGCTCGGGGAGTACACTGGCGCTAAGGCCTATTCCCCTGGATCGTTTCCCGAGCAATTGCGGACTATATGCCCTACCGCGTTGCACTTGTAATATTGCATCCGGGGTGTCCGCTTTTTGGCATGCGATTCCTTGCAATCCTTTGCAAGATGGTTGGGGCCGTTGTAACGATATAATGTTATGGAGCCACGTGGATCCTTGATGGGAAGCTTCCTCGCCACATCCTGTGTTGTTCGCACCGCCGCGACTGCCAGTCCTTCTTCCAGTACTTCATCTTTCATAATTGCTCGCGCTCGAGTCAGTAGATGGTCGATACACAACTCGTTCATCCAGGTTGAAGTGTGAGGGAGGTGTTTAACTCGGTCTGGGTTACCTCGCACGAACGCACGTGCTAGGCCATGGTCGCTCATTCCGCCGAATAGGATGGAAAGTTTTCGTAACTCCGCCAGATAGACATCCACCGATTTTCTGGGACGGAACCGTCGCTCAGCAAATTGCTCATAAGCCAGAAAATTGTCCGTGGCAAAAGCTGTGTACAGTGCAGATTTTATCTGGCTGAAATCCTCCTTTTCTTCCTCTGTCTCGGTTGCTGATAGACAGCACCACCCATCAGTCTTAAAGGGACTACGTGTTCCGGACGTTTAACCTGCTACATCTTACAGACTAGTTCAGATGGTCCAGACGCAGAGCCGTCAACCTCGGGAATAAGTTTTAGGTCAAACTTCCCCTCTGTCATTTTTGCTGAAATAGCTTGTGTGAAACTGATCCAAGTAATTGCTTTCTGTCAAAGTCTCTCTATACAAAAAACAGCACAGCGTTCCAAGAACGAACACTGTCCTCCTCTCTTGCGTCATGAATTTCTCTCCAGTTGATCTCGCAAACAAATTTGCATACGTTCACTCACTCTCGCGAATTCTCGTAGCTCCGAGACAGTGTCTTTCTTAAATTAAGGTGTCATTCTCTTCTATATATGATACAAGAAAGACAGAATCAAGTCCTGAAAAAGTTAACTTTATTGCACAAAAGGGACATAATATTGATATAATAGCAATAAATGGGCATAATTTATTGGCTCATTCTGATCAAATAAAACCTGAAAGAGTGAGTGTTTTTGAAAACAAACATAGTAGTAAAGAAACTGTGGCGGATAGTTTACACGAATCTGACATGGAGTTGGAAGATCAGAATGAAAATAAATCAAAACCTGGATTCTCAATAAAAATAAACAGGTACACACCTCAAGAGAGAGAAAAATAAGATCTTGTACTATTGTTTGGAGAAGTCACAGATCAATGAAAAGCATAAAACCCTCTTTGTTTCTAGGAGGTGTAGTGACATAGGCAAAATGAACTTACCCTATTTTGCATAAAGTCAAATGACTACTAATAAGTTAATCACCACTCAGTATGGAAGTAGAACTTTAATGTCCCAAACTATACACATCACAAAAGACAGAGTTAAATTTTCCTTCTATGTTTTGATCGACAATGTTCGTTTAAATATTTCCTATAAGTTTCGTTGAAATTGATCTGTTATTTTTTGAGATATGTAAGAAAAACCAATGTGTTAAATACTTTTGCTACCCACAGTATATATATATATATATATATATATATATATATATATATATATACTAATTGCTAAGGTTACCAGTGCTTATATATATATATATATATATATATATATATATATATATATATATATATATATATATACTAGATTGCTAAGGCTACCAGTGCTTTCACCAAACTTCGCCATCGCTTGTGGAATGAGCAGGGTATTCGATCGGATACGAAAATTCAGGTTTATATAGCTGTTGTCCTTGCCATCCTTTTGTACGGCTCAGAGTCGTGGACTCCATACAGGTACCATATACGCCAGCTGGACGTTTTCCATAAAAGCTGTCTGCGTGCCATCTGTGGAGTTAACCTTCAAGAAAGGACATCTAAGATAGACCTGTTTAACAGGTGTAATATTGGAGGAAGCGAGACTTTTATCATACAGTCTCAGTTACGGTGGACTGGTTATGTCGTAAGAATGTCTGATGACAGGATATCCAAGATCCTAATGCACAGCCAGTTAGATCAGGTCTACAGGAATTTAGGACGCCCATAGCTAAGATACAAAGACAAGCTGAAGAGCTTTCAATATACCTCATAATTCGCTCGAGCGCTTAGCCTTGGAGTGGGTAGAATGGAGATCAACGTGTTTTAGTGGACTCGGCAGTTTTGATTTAGCTTGTCTTAATCGTGTTCAGGAAGCGGGAGCAAGATCTAAGAGGTCAGCCAATCTAACAGTGATCTCATCCCACAATCCTTACTCTTGCTCCATATGTAGCCTTCATTGTAAATCACTAGCGAGTCTTAAGTGCCACTTAAGATTATCGCACAAAATTTCATAACTGAATCAATTAAGTTGTCAGATCATCATACGTCGAAACCAACGGGAGAGTTCATTATATATATATATATATATATATATATATATAAACAAGTTTGGTTTAAAAGAATCAACAAGGTCCGTTTGTTTAGCTTTTATTGTATTTTCAAATTTTTGAAATAAATTGTTGAGTATTGCGATTGAAATAGTAGATAAATTGTCTAAAGTTTATCTTTGTGTTGTTTTTTGTTCGAGTACTTTAGACCGTCTTTGTCATTTTAAAAAAACAATGTGGTGTCTGTGTGGTAGACAGAATTCCTACTCATATAAGATGAGAGGAGCCCCAAGGAAGCCTGACATTAGTTAACAAACAATTAAATGTAAAAAGGCCCAGTTTTGTAGTATAGAAGCAGAGAAAAATGTGATAGAAAACTTGATTACATTTGATGATTATTGGAATTATATGTTGGAAAGAAATAATTTAAGTTACTAAAATGTTTAAGAACTAAAATGTTCTTAGGGAATTGAACTTGAATATTAACTTTGAAATAACTTAGTAAAACTGAGTAAAGCCCTTGGCCCATCAGCTACATTTGCCAACTTAAGTGAAAATGATCACATTAAATTTGAAGTGAAGAGAGGATGGATAGAAGACTTACTCTTATTTAAAACACCATTACAGAGGAAAACAAGGGAAACAAGTAGGGAAATCTACTTATCTACTGGAATTGAATACCGGCAGCATCAGTAACATTAGAATGATTAAGCCATTTGATGTGCATTAAAACACAAAATGTTCACAGATGAATGTAGACAGGGAGCCATTTCCATATTGTCAGTTATGTTATAGTCCTGAGAAGAAGGAGAGTGATAAAGGAAAAAAAAGATAGCTACAAAGTGTAATAAAGAAAGTCGATAGCACATGAAATAAGCAATATTGCATGTAGCATATACTAATAAATTGTTCAGGCAGTGAAATATATATATATATATATATATATATATATATATATATATATATATATATATATATATATATATAAATAAAACATAAAAGACATAATATATATATTAAAGGAGACATAAAAGACAAATGTATTAAAATCTTGCATTTTGATGTGGTTGTGCCTGATGTTAATGACTTTTGTCTCAGTAATATCTATTGGAAAAAGGAGGTCTGCAGTCATTTCAAGAAGCTGGCTTTAAATACTGAGATTAATTAAATTTTACACCTCTCACAAGATTGTTACGTGATGCTTTTCTTACCCTTTAAGAAATAAAATCAATAAATAAAATGATAATAATGGATAAAAAAAGAAAAAGAAATTAATTTTTCGATAATGCTCGTAATAAAGGTACCGGAAATTTTATTATCCCACTTGGCATTGCCAAAGTTTCGCCAGGTGGCGCTGTTTAAGTCTATAAAAATACAATTATTTCCATCTTACTCTTTTTCTCCTCTTACTCCAAGATATATCAGACACGAATGAAGACGTCCCCGCTGGGAACGTTTATTTACCATAGTCGATTGACGACTGAATTCACTTTACACATTCCAACGCATTTTCCCGAAACTCTACCGATGAAGGTCGACAAGTTTTACTTTAGTTGTTTCAACTCAGCTCATGGATGACTTGAACTTGACAATTATAACTACCGATGAAGTAAGTACAAACTTTAGTTTGGCCATTCCAACTCAGTGCAAGGTTAACTTATAACCATTCTTATCCTTACTTACCCTAACTTACTTGTGAACCAGAAAAAGAAAACGGACATACCCAAGAGATAGTGTGTATTTGTTTCCTTACAGTTTCTACTATTAAAAAGAATAAACGGTCCGTAGTAGAAATTCAAGTTTTTGTGTGCTTTTTTAGTTAATTGTTTACATGTAAATTATTTATCATACAACAAACACGCAAACTTTAAATTTCACAAGATCACCTGTGACCCGTTAGTTCAACCTTGTTGTGTTTACTGTTTAAATTTAGTTTCATGAAGAGTTTATGAAAGTAAAGGCATCCGGGCGAATTCATACATGCCAAACGGTGTTGTAATTGCGGTTTTATGTATGTCTTCCTCCGTGACCAGTATTTGATAAAAAGCCTTTTTTAAAATCCAGTTTAGTAAATACCGTGGCTCCTTTCAGAGCCACCGCAAAGTCATGCAAGTGCTGGATAGGGTATTTATCTGAAATCGTTTGTGCGTTGAGTTTCCGGAAATCTCCGCAAGGTCTCCATGCTCCCATCTCAGGTTTAGGAACCATGTGTAATGGAGACGCGTAAGGGCTTGAAGACGGTCGTATTATACCTAGTTCCAGCATATGCTGGAATTCAGCCTTCGCCAGCTTGCACTTATTTTGAGTAATTCCTGTAACACGTTAGCAGCGGGCAATGCTGCACTGATCCCAGTAGTTGTATACTTCGACGTTATGCCTCTCATGATAAATTCTGTCATTTGGTTCACCAGAGACCGGGAAGACATTTTAACAGTTAAACCAAAATAGACCAGGAAATCTGCAACGAGAATAGGCGTCTTGACCTGTGCGATAGTAAAAATCCACGGGAATGACCTTCTGAGACCGAGATCCAGTGTTAGCGAAGTCTCACCAAAGGTTTCAATGTGGAATCCGTTTGCAGCTTACAGAATATAAGAGGTTTTTTTTTGTTGCCATGTTGGGTTTTGGTGGTATGACAGTAATTTGTGCGTCAGTGTTTACTAGAAATAGATATCCGAATTTTTCATCTTTAATGTAAAACAGACGACTAAGTGACTTCTCTTTGGCAGCAAACGTCATCCTTACATGTTGCTGGAAAGTTCTTTTTTCCCGCCTGTTGTTTTGAATTGTTGCCAGTTAAGTTCGCACCATAATTACAAGGTTCGTCGCACCGTTGAGCCTGCTGGCCAAATTTATAATGATACCAGCATGTATTAAATTTTACTCTATTCCTGAGCGCTGAGGACGATCTGCGTCTTATCGTGCCGTGATGAACGTCTGGCTTGTTCATTAGGGCTGATGTCTTGCTGTCGATTAGTGGTTTGCAAGTTTTTCAATTGTAAAGTGAGATCAGCCAGGCTTTCTTTTATTCGATGTAGTTCGTGTGAATCATTTACTGGTGTAACGGACGGTGTCTGAATAGTGGTAAAAATTGAACTTGTGGGTTTATTATCGTTGATGTTGTCCGCGATTTCTACCAACATTTGTAAGTCCAGATCATCTGGGAGCGAAGCTAGAATTTGGGTCGTTTGTGTGTGGAGTTTGACCATCGAAAGCTTGCTTAAGTCGGTGTCGGACATTGTATTGAAATCCAGTAATGTTCTCATTTTTCGAAGTAGTTGTGACGGTTTATTCTGTTCTAAATGCAGGTTATTAAATAGATCATGAAAATGCCGCTCCTCGGAATCACCACTCCTGTGTATTATAGCTTCTTTTAATACATCACATGGTTTATTTACTGGCATTTTATCTAAAAAGTCAGACACCTTCATGGCCACGTCCGCTGGCATCTTCTCAACCACGTACACGAAACGAGAAGTTTGTGACGAAATTTTCTTTACGTTAAAGATGGCATTTAATTGTGTAAACCACATTTGTCCATTTGTTTGGTTATATGAGGGTAGATTAACGGTGATTGCTGATTCGATGTGTGTTTCACTTAATTCAGCCATGGTAGTTAGTTGAAGTTATTTTCTCAATAAAATTGTTCGTATATGCTATGCTCCGTTGAAGACCGGTGTGATTAATCTACGGAAAATTAGATGTCCATCGAAACGTCGGGTGACCATCTGTAGAGAATTATTATTCAATGCAACGTTGGGGTTACCATCTGTAGAAGTAAGTCGGGATTAGCTAAAATAACTTTAAAACTTCAGATGATAAAGTGACGTGAATTTGTTTAGTAACTGCTTTGTGGTCACGATGGTCATTAGCTTGATGAGTTTGCGTGCCAAATTTATTTACTTGGGTGGACACGTGATAGCGCCAAATTAGCGCCAAAATATTTAACTCGATCACGAGATGAAAAATAGATGTGCGTGGGTGGAGGGCGACGCCCACTTGCTTGTTTATGAACCAATCAGTAAGTTAATTCTTTGAAAATGTGTGGAACTGATTTTGTACAAGAATATCGCTGTGATCTACGTTTAGATGGCTTTTGCACAGATTTTAACAAAATCTCGTAGTGATCCACTTTTAGATGGTGTCTGCATAGAAGTGTAGAATTAAGTTTCTACAATTCCCTGATTTTTGGCTATATTAAAAAAAAACGTAATATTTTTGGCAATATTTAAAAAAAAAACCGCATATGTGTCCATTTTGTTGGTACCTAGTTTTATACATTTTCGTCAGCTTTTTTTTTTTTACTCAGGTGTCAATTTTTCTGCCATAAAACTTGGAAATAACTATTATTAAAGCAATAACAAAATATTGAATTATGTGTGTGTGTCTTGCGGAGTGATTAGTTTGTTTGACTATATTTTTGATTAGAAAGATATTTTTTAGTTTGGTTGTGTAAACAAAATTAACATCTCCACAAACATTTATGGTATTTGAATGGCACAAGGCTGTCAAAACCAAAACATAAAATAACAATATGTTTTCTAGAAATAACAAAACATTTTTATATCAACAATATATAAAACTGAAGAATGAATAATTTAAACTGAGTTGTAAATTGTTAAATTGATGTTTACCACACCAAAAATTGTTTTATGGCAGGTAAAAGTGTTTGTTCAATTGTGCACAAAGTGTATGTCAATATTTAGCATTTATAATTAATAATATAGCAGGAGTTATTTACATTTAACTGTTATTTGAATTAGTTAAGACTTTAAAGAAGATGTATTTTTTTATCTGAACTCATAGAAAAAAGATTTCAGTTCAAGAAATAATAGTAAGTTTCAATGGAAAGAATGTTCTTCGATAAGAGGGTGTTGTAGACTGAAATTCGGTGTAAGATGAGTTTAAAAGAAACTAGTTGATTGAGAGAAAATGTAATCTTGATCTGAATATCGAAAAGTTGTATTTGGTACAGAAAATGTAGTTTTTAGTTTAACACTTCGAGTTGAAAATCAGCATAAATATATTGAAGTATCCTGCCGCTCAAAATCGTTCACCGAAGACAAATGGCATCGGTTGAGATGAATTGAGTGAATGTGTTCTGGGAATCTGAGATTACGTTGATAAGAAACTTTTAGCTTCAGAAGATGTGACGTAAGATTTCTCACTGGAAAAAAATTGATAGGTGTCGAAAGTTGTATTCTCTCGGACGGCTTGCGTGTTGCTGAAGAAAATCTCACTATTAGAAGTTGATAAGTTTCTGGGTTCTTGTAGTTGAAGTTCATAGATATGCAATATTCGTACGTACATGTGTGTGTCATGACGTTTCATAGCGTTTTCCCCGAAAGGAACAAACGCGATTTCTCCACAGCTACATCTTGTATGTAGAAGAAGGCAAGAGAGAAAGAATCAAGATGTGTCCAAGTATTTATAATGTTGCGAGAACACATAACCAAATTTTGGCTGTAAATTGACTTTAATCGTGCGAACGTAGACGAAATGATATTGGCATTAATCAGGAGTCAGAGAAATATTCAAGGCTCTGTGATCCACTTTGGCGTTTTTAGTTTGTGCAAAGATTGACGTCGAAAGAAAGTGGTAGCAGAATGCTATATATATATATATATATATATATATATATATAATGGACTCTCCCGTCGGTTTCGATGTATGAGGATCTGGCAGCTTATTGATTCAGTTATGAAAGTTTGTGCGATAATCTTAAGTGGCATTTAAGACCCGCTAGTGATTTACAAAGGAGGCCACATATGGAGCAAGTGTGTGGTATATTGACTGCTGACAAGTTGCTTTTCAGCTAGTCTTTGTATCTTAGCCATGGGCGTCCTACATTCCTGTAGCCCTGATCTAACTGGCTGTACATTAGGATCTTGGGTATCCTGTCATCAGACATTCTCAAGACATGACCTGTCCACCGTAACTGAGACTGTATGATAAAAGTCTCGATTCCTCCAATATTACACCTGTTAAACAGGTCAACGTTAGATGTTCTATCTTGAAGCTTAACTCCACAGATTGCACGCAGAGAGCTTTTATGGAAAAATATTAGCGCTATCCCTCCACCTATTAAATGATTAAACAATTAATAATTATAATACAAATTTATAATTATACTAATGAGCAAACATGTTCCACAATTAACTGTGCCCTTTCCTTCTTTTTTCTTTCTTTCTTCTCTGTCGGAGAATTAAGAAACCAGGCAGTTGACCCCGGAAGTCAAAAGAGAGAGAGAGAGAGAGAGAGAGAGAGAGAGAGGAGAGAGAGAGAGAGGGAGAGAGAGGGGGGGATCACGTGAGCACAGAGAGCGGGAAGGACAAAAAAAAAGAACGAGGATTTGCGGCCATGTTATCGAGATGAGAATGTGGACGAAATTTTGAGTTCAGGCTTACTGTTGTATTTTGTGAAACCCAAAAAGGGAAGATTACGGTTTAAGTACCGATTTAAAAAGAAGAGAACGGTCAGATTTTATTATTGAATCAGTAGAATTCACTAGGATTACATTTTGAATATTTCAAAAAAGAGACAGACGAAATTGTCGGTTTGTTCTTATTTTGCGTCTATAAAATCCGATAGTCACGTCTATCGTAAAGGAAAATACCAAGAAGATAACCAAACCTCACCAGTGTTTGACAAACTCCAAAAGAATTGGAGTTTAGGAGAAATCAGAATTATCACAACAGAAACCAAGTGAGAAAGTGACAAGGATATTTTTATGCATGAAAGGACTCTTTATCAGTCTATCACAAGAAAATAATAATAATACCAAGGACTTTACTTTTCTAAAAGAACATTTTTGTAAGAACTTCATACAGGAGTTTTATATTTTATATATATATATATATATATATATATATATATATATATATTAAGAAATGGACAAAGTCCGACAATTTATTTATTAAAACATTTTATGTTTAACGTTCTTTTTTATAGATACAAGTATTTAAGTAAATGCTCTGTTTATAATAAATGTTATTTAATACTGTTTATTATAAACAGAGCATTTACTTAAATACTTGTATCTATAAAAAGAACGTTAAACATAAAATGTCTTATATATATATATATATATATATATATATATATATAAAAGAAAAACAATATATAAAGAAAGGGAAGACAAAGATAAGTACATTTTGATTGATTTGAATTTGTTTCGTATTATATTTGCTCATTGGATAATTTGTCTCAACTCTTCCCCCATAATAGTTAAACATTTTTTCTTTTTTTATTGTTATTTATATATATATATATATATTTGTTGTAAATAAATGTTTTATTAAATTGAATACCCTTGTCTTGTGTTTGTTTATCGTTGGTCTCATTGCATAGTTTGGGGTCCCTGAGCATCCACGGAGAAAGAAGACTCACTTCAGTGGGCGTCGGTTCGCATATACGTTACTCTATATTGTGATAATATATATATATATATACGAAAATTCTTTTGTTGCTAAGAAATTCATTTATATGAACTGTTGCCTTAAAAGAAAGTTGTTAAAATTCTGTTGTTGTTAAGGAGAACATTTGTTTTACAGGAGTATATAGATCGGAATTTTGAAAAAACTTTTAACTTGCATTGAAAAGTGTACATGGGAAATTTTATGTTAGGCCTATATTGTAATTTAATTTGTATATAGCAAACACAGTTTTGTGTCCTTAATAATAATTTTTTATTCTCGTCAAATATCACTTGGTGTAAGAAGAGTATACTTATCTTTTTCATTGGCGCTTCTAAAAGTACTTGTAAAGGGAAATTTAAAATCCTCCACTGCAACACTCCTCCCCCCCATCCTCTCTTCAATCGTTGATAAGCCTACTTGTGATCCTGAAATAACTAGACATCATGCAAATCTCCTAGAATACTCAAAAATGAATTAAATTTGTTGGTAATTTTGTATGATAGAAATTACGAAAGAGATTCAATGGGTGCAGGTAGGCAAAATTTAACACTCAGGCATTCTCGTTGTTCGTGTTTATTAAGTACAACTTTTAAAAAAATCAAATTTTACCCATAATTTCTCAAATGAAGGATAGTCGGCAGCCCTAATTCAAAATATCGAGCGCTACATGGGCCAGGTAATTAGTCATAGGTTAAGCAAGATGTCTTCTGAAGCGGTGAATATGGGTGCAGATCTGCGCAAGGAAGAGATCGATACATTCGTGAAGTCGAAAGCCCGGAGGGACACACTCTTCGGGCCACTGACGACATGTGTGAGGCGTTTTGGCGGCATTTTGAGCGCCGCTAAACCAAGGAGCCTGGTCTTCGTGAGGACGAGTTTCGCAGCTATTTGGCTGACTTTACTCGAATTTCGTCGACTGAAGCGGCTACCTGCGAGGGAGAGATTACGGAGAGCGAAGTCTACGCGGCATTGAAGAAGGTCGGAAGAGGCAAGTCTCCTACCTGGATGGTTTGCCCTAGGAATTGTACTTGAAGTTGTCGCACATCTTTGTCCCGATTTTGACAGTTGTTTTCGACAACTGGTTCCGGCAGGGGTCCCTCCCCGACTGGTTCACCAGGGGTGTGTTCACGCTGTTGAAAAAGGGCAAGGATATTTGGGGGCACTTAGACGATTATAGGCCCATAACTCTGCTAAACAGAGTTAAAAATTTTGGCCAAGATCCTGCAGAAGCGTTTGCAGTCAGTTGACGAGTCTCTGTTGGGTTCTGAGCAGACTTGTGCTGTGAGGGGCCGAACAATTCAGAGCAACCTGCATCTGATCTGCACGATCATAGAGGGTGTAAAAGACGACGATGATGCCGCGCTGATCAATTTAGATATTTGATAGGGTTGACCATCGCTACCTTGCTGCTGTCCTGCAGGCCGCCGGATTCGAACCTGAATTCTGCCGCTGGATTATCCTCCTGTATTGCTCCCCCAGCGCTGTGGTACAGCTGAACGGGAAGCTGTCGGGCGCTTTTGCGCTGTCTAGGTCGGTTCGTCAGGGTTCTCCACTGTCGCCCCTACTTTATGCTTTGGCGTTGGAGCCTCTCCTTCGCCGGTTAGACAAACTTTTGTGTACCTAGTTAATGTAAGTGTTGTTCCTGTCCTGTTCCCGGCTGTCTCTTTGGTTATGATCCAAGTTGAGATTCCCAACCTCCCCAGTTTATTTCGCCCCCCTTTTCATCTCGAATGGGTTAGCTTTTATATTTCTCATGTCCGTATATTTTTTCTCCTTTCCCACCCCCTTAGCGAGAGAGCCTCTTGATTTTGTCCAAATGGGCAGAATACAGCGGCCTCTCATTTTGAGGGTTGGAAGGGCCCTACTGACATCAGTTATGTTTAGTTTACTTTGTGCTTATGTTTAGTTTGTTTTGGGGTTCATTCCCTCTCATTCTATTCATCCATAAATTTTTATGTACACATATATAATCATTATATTTTTATGTTATGGGGCGCGTTTTGTAGGACCACCTTGAGAGTATGTGGTATTATGGTCTATGGGGAATTGATTGGTGACGGACGAGTTTTTGTGATGAATGAGCAAATTGTAATGAGTGAATGGGTCGTGAATCGGATTAACTAGTTATTAGATAGTGACGACTAGCCAAATTAATCCCTCCTCCTCTGGCCACACGCACAATAAATATCAATATGCTGTCTAAGACATCTTACTGACCGGTTTTTTGTCACGTCGTATTTGCGATACGATTACCTGGATTAATTTGTGATCTCTATTTCGTTTTGTTAAGTCTGGTTTTATTTTAATTTTTCTTACGTTTTCAATTTTGAACTGACTGACATTTTTGATTTTTTCTTTTTCAATTTCTTACCCTCCCCATTTTTCTTTTTCTTTTTTTCTCTCTCTCCTCTCATTCTTTTATTATTAGTTTTTTGATTTTCTTTTATTTTTAAAATAATATTTTTATATTTTCCGTTTCCTTTTTTAATTTTTTGTAATCTCCTGCTAAAGTTGGTCGTTTTTTATTTACGTCAGACTTTAATTATCATTGTTTACGTTATTACGTGTTATATCGTTCTTTGCTGTTATTTGTTTTTCGTTCTTTGTTTTCCCTTTTTAAATATCCGTTAAGTCTTCTGTGTTGTTATCGGGAATAGATGGTGGGAACGCCTTAAATGTAGGATTAGGTCCTTCACCACTGATTTCAGCAAACGGCTCGTTCTAGATAGAGCTGAAAAGGTGAAGACGCTTAAAGCTAGTTATTCCCGGGCGGTGGCTGGGAGGGATCCCCTAGAGATAGCCTTAGCTAAGGAAGCTAGCGAATAGCGAGCGGTACATGGGTCAGGTAATTAGACATAAGTTAAGCAAGATGTCTTCCGAAGCCGTGAACTTGGGCGCAGATCTGCGCAGGGAAGAGGTCCGTCGATCGTTACATTCGTGAAGTCAAATCCCCGGAGGGGCGTACTCTTCGGACCACTGACGACATGTGCGGAGCGTTTCGGCGCCATTTCGAGAACAGGTTTACCAAGGAGCCTGGTCTCCGTGAGGACGAGTTTCGCAGCTATTTGGCTGACTTTCCTCGGCTTTCGCCGACTGAAGCGGCTACCTGCGAGGGAGAGATTACGGAGGGCGAAGTCTACGCGGTTTTGAAGAAGGTCGGCAGAGGCAAGTCGCCCGGTCTGGATGGTTTTCCCTATGAATTGTACTTGAGGCTGTCGCACATCTTTGTTCCGATTTTGACTGCTGTGTTCAACAACTGGTTTCGGTCGGGGTCCATCCCCAACCGGATCACCAGGGGTGTGATCACTCTGTTGAAAAAGGGCAAAGGTGGTGGGGGGGAACCTAGATGATTACAGGCCCATAACTCTGCTAAACACAGAAGTAAAGATTATGGCCAAGATCCTGCAGGAGCGTTTGCAGTCAGTTGCCGAGTCTCTGTTGGGACCTGAGCAGACTTGTTCTGTGAGGGGCCGAACAATTCAGAGCAACCTGCATCTGATCCGCACGATCATAGAGGGTGTAAAAGACGACGAAGAAGCCGCGCTGATCAATTTGGATCAGTCCAAGGCATTTGATAGGGTCGATCATCGCTACCTTGCTGCTGTCCTGCAGGCCGCTGGATTACACTTTTGTAACCGCACTTGTTTGCTCCTCCTCCTTCTTATTGAATACCTTTAGCCCCAACCACCACTTAGGGACTTCTCGGTTCTTTCTTTTCTGGGTATTCCTTGAGAGGACTTCTTTTCAAACTTTCTCTGAAGACTTAAAGGGAAACTTGCCTTCAGCAAATTTGTTACCCTTGCATCCTTTACTTATCGGCGAACGCTGCCTGCCATTTCAGCAGGGAGAGTGATACGAACCTCCTTAATCCTAAGCGTTATCTCTTCTAACTGCTTCTCCCTTCCCCTTCAAAGGGGGCGGTTCACCTTTGAACTGTCTAATCACAGTCCATTAAAAAATATATCAGCAGGTTCTTAGGGCCAGTAACACAGTGAGTGTCTATTATTCTCCCTTCACCTAAAAATTTTCAAACATTTAACTCCAGTTTTTTTCAGTAATCCTGAATCCACACACACATCTTTTCCCAGGAAAGAGTGAAACTTTTAACTTAACAAATTGAAATGTCAGGTATCTTAACTTGCTGTCGACAGAGCATGTAAGTTTTACGTCGGATTCACTGTGGAATTCCCTTCCCGGTGTGCTTATCAGACTCTCAGAGAGGAACCCAGACGATGTTATGCCAAAGGTCAGAGTTTCGTCTGGGGTGGTAGACAGCTACCCGACCCCGTTTTACGGGGTCTACGGGGAATTTTGCCTGATCCTACGGGCTCGGATACCCCAACAATAAACTCGGTCTTGTGCCACATCCGACCTGGTGGGCCGGTTAGTAAATACCTTTACTTCAGCTAAAGGCTGGATGTTGTGTTGACTGGCTGTAACTCTTCAGTTAGACTTTGGTTTTCTGTAGCGGATTGATGTAAAATGTATGTAGTATATTCTTGGGTATTATATTGGTGTTATATTATTTTATAACACCAATATAATACCCAAGAATATACTACATACATATAAGACAAATCTCGGCTATTTTGCAGGCAAATAAACTAACATACTCAAGAACGAGAGCCGGATGTGAACGGGACAATGCCCCGTCACAAAATGACCATTATCGTCGTTTATGCATAGGCCCGACGCACGTGTTCCGGTCGAAAAATAAAATAATATTTTAAAGTGTTCCTATTTCTCGACCAATAAAAATGCTTCCCTCATAATTATACTCGCGTCGTTTTTCGAGCCAGGTTAAGCCATGAAAAACGCCATGAAAGGGGTCACACGGGGAAGTACTGGCAGTCAACAGGAGGCCAGGGAAGAGATTTCTCACGGTCAGTCTGGGTCAGCAGAAGGAGCGCCACGCTAAGCAGTGAGAACTACTATGAGAGATCAACTCAGATCGGAAGCCGGCTTATGGACTATACCACAAGGTAGCTGTCCCAAACCCACATGTTCCTATTGAAATAAATCACGTAAATCTATTTCTGCTGTTGTCGTATTTCCTTCTTGCAACCATACGCTTGTCTATAACACTAGTGTCAGAAGCGAAAAGAGAAATATGGACGACTACACGAGCTTCACCCGAGCCGAACTATTTATTCTCATCAATGAACAGAAAACACTACCACTCAACTTGAAAACGGAACCAACACAGCCTTCCGAAGTCACGATACAAGAAATTCAAGCCGACGTAAACGACATGCTGACTGCCCTAAAATCAACTACTTTAATACCTCCCACCGCTCAAACAAACAGCGATTACAGCTTAATGATGCGCCAAAAAACTATACGCGACATATTGAAGCTAGAAAGAACTTTTCACACTGGACACGACGTGAACCGATTCATCACGGCTCTAAACAAAGCATACACAATCCACGTCACGCCAGAACTCAGCACCTATCCCAGCCTGGAAAGCGAATTCGTCAAGTCTGCTAAAGATTTACTGGGCCAAATATCTTTCAGCAGATAGTTGACTCAAAAAAAGACATATCCACCTTCGAACAACTGAAGGAATACTTATTAGCAGCCCACGGAAGCCAGATGACTAACTTCCAACACCTCAGTCAAACCTGGGATCTGGAACGGCGAGACGGCGAAAAATTAACAGACTTCGCCGGTCGACTCGAAAACACCCTTAGAGAGGCAGCCGTCCACATAAAAAACAAATACAAAAATACAGACTTAACAGTCGATGGACTTATTTGCATCATCGGCGCTATGCTAATGAGAGAAAAGGTGAAAATTTGGAACTCAAATCTTTTCCCACATCTTGTCAAGACAATGGACAACCACTATTCAGCCATTGGCATAGCCTCCGAAGCTCAAAGATACCTTGATCGCGCTGTAAAATCCAACGACACGACTTCGCACGACACTGTGTATTTCACACAGAAACCACAGCGGTCAAACCAAAGAAACGTGCCACTCCGACCGAGAAGGCAACCAAACCCACAGCAGAATGGCCACCATCCGACACGCAGAAACCATCAGCACACACCACGAATCAGCGTGTGCAAGAACTACCTCAGAGGTCGCCCCTGCCTCCATGGACGCAAATGCCTATATCGCCACCCACCTCGCACTCGGGCACAGGCCCATATCACCGCATCGAATGATAATATAAAAGCCATAAATGATGTGGAACAGGATTTTCGCTTCGGGCAGGACGAGATGTGATGCCTCGTTCGCCGTGCCCTTACGTCAGCCATCACACCTTCAACTCGCTTCATTCACCGCTCGTCCAGTCTACCTTCAACTTCAGGGACATCACCTTCTCTGGCGCTGCTAGACTCTGAATGTCCAGTCTTACCAATTTTCAACCCAGAGAAACCAAAAAACACATTCCGACGTCGTAGGACATCGCCCTTGGCGACCTTCACCATCGGCAGTCGAAAGGTTAACGTGCTGGTAACCCAAATCACACCGATCCTGATCGGCCAAAATATCCTATGTCTGGCACGCTCGATTCCTATCTAATCGAATGTATTCAGATGCCACCTGCATCTTTACCAATCATTTCATTGTCAACCAGAGAAATCCCAGCCTACTATGGAACTACAGAAACTGGATCAAAAGCACATATCGCTACCAAACCACCCGCTCCGACGTCGTAGTGCAAAGGAATCAACGGCAGCACCAAAGGCACATTCATCCGACCCATCCGCATTCTCGTAGCGAACTGATACCGAAATTAAGCGCATGACATCACCATCCAAAGGCAGTTGAAAAACGGATCGATCGCGTCGTCACTAACCTCATTCAAGGTCTTAATCTTGACCCTTAACCAATGCCAAGGATACCACGTTCAACAAAATCGGCAAAAGGCAATGATATTTTACTTCCCTCGATCTACGCAGCGGCTACTGGCAAAATCGACAAGCGATCCGATGATCGGCCAAAATATCCTATGTTCGGCAACAAATCGCTCCCGATTCCTATCCGTGAATCGACAACCAAAATTTAGGGTTTGTACTCTCCCTCGAACAATTTTAGTATCCGAAATCGGACTCAAGCTGAATCCAGATCAGCACGCACTTTCAAAACTCCAGAATACGTTCGTGCCAGGATACACAACACAAAAAAAGGAATTACAAAGCCGCAATCATATCACCGTCATTGTCAACCAACGATCCAGTATATGGCGCCCAACCCGTCAACGTCATCCAAACCAAAACCAGCCTACTATGGAACTACAGCCCAACATCCAGACACTGGATCAAAAGCTAACCTGGCTAAAGCATAGCACGGGACCATCGCGAACAACCAAACCACCCGAACCGAGACGAACTATTTTGGCCACTGTTTTCTTGGTTTACAGCTCATTCCTGTCAAATAATCACGTGGTGATAAACATCAGTTCGCTACGCTGACATTATCGGCACCGAAAGCAGCAGCAAAGGCACATTCATCCGACCCATCCGCATACCAACCAACGGCCAGTCTCGTAGCCAGAAAGAACACCAGGCTTTGGAGTGTTTGACGTTAATACCGAAATTAAGCGCATGGTCGATGAAGGTATCATTGAGAACTAAACTGGTAGCGACCCCAAAGGCTTTGGTGGTTTGTCATTTTCAATAGCCCTGTATTTGCCGTACGCAAGAAAAACGGATCGATCGCGTCGTCACTAACTTAAAAGAACTATTCAACAAGGTCTTAGTCGATCTTGACCCTTAACCAATGCCAAGGATCGACCACTTGTTCAACAAAATCGGCAAAGGCAATAGATATTTTAAGTATAGATTCTTCCCCGTCGATCTACGCAGCGGCTACTGGCAAATTGAGATCGACAAGCGAGACCGATACAAAATAAACAGATTTTGGCACATGGAAAATGACCAATGCTATCAATACATGCGCCTGGCGTCAACACTTGTATGGCCTTACATCTATTCATAGTTTCGGACAAATCTTTTGTATTCCCGTTGCACGGATAACGTCAGAAGCTCCATTTGCAGCCACGGTCACATCCCGTGACAACATTTCTTCCTATCAGCATCGACGACAACCTGGTCCACGCTAGGACATTTAGGGAGTTCATGATCTGTAACCACTATGATTCGAACCCATTACAAAATCAATCAGATTTTTCCAATGCCCATGCAATTGTCCGCTTCAATAGGTGCATATCTGCGTTCACATCAATGCAGAATCTCCTATCAGGCGCCAACCTTCAGGGCAGCAAACTGGGGCTTTGTCAGTGACAATCAAAGTAGGAAGCCCATGAATCCAGATTCTTTCTTTTGAAATGTTGCGATGCCTTTTCGGACTAAGTCCTATGACCTTCTTTGACTGCAATGCATCCTCCAGGCTTTTTAAAAAGTTCTCGTTTTACGAGATCGAAATGGAAGCATACTGTAAACAGCTGAATGATTGGGAAGCTCAATATTGCCTCCAGATCCAGAATAAACTGCACCGTGTCTTGGCAAAATTGGAATTTTTTCTCTATTTATTACGATCAGGAGGAGAAAATCGAAGGTGTGAAAAAGGAATGTCAGAGTCATAGAGTAGGGTGTCATCCACGATTTTTACTTTGCGGGGGATGTCTTTTATTACTTCATCATACCTTCGATCACCAGATGCTAGGGTAACCTTGCCTTCTCGGCCCTTCCCATTCTGTGATGAAGGTGGTGATGGCTGGGACTCTTTATCTAAGGGGATGGAATGATATCCATCAACAGCATCCAACACTTTTTTTTGTTTTACGAACAAATGGTGACCCCACCATGGGTGTGATATGTTTTCAAAACTTTTGCCATTTTTTTTTTGCGGTAATGGGTCCCAATCATGCCAACGGGTACGGGGTTAACCCCTTTTCATCTTCCCAAAGGGCCTGTTTTACGGGCTCTTTGAAGTGAAACCTGTTCTTTGAGGGACGCAAAATTGTTCTTGAACGCCGTTTCGGCAAATTGGTTCAATAGCCTTCCTAAAAAAATCGTGTTGGAAGTTGTCCCTCGACCATTGTTTAGGGCTCTCTTCGACATGTGTGCCGAGGGCATGTCATTGTTGTTTGGGGTAATATTGTAGTTGTTGGCTTCGGGAAGTCTTTGGACAGTATCCCCACATCAGATTTCTCCAAATCTTTTTTGCATATGTATAGGGCTTGTTTAGTTGTTCTTCCTTGACGATGAATTCCACGGGGAGCCAACCCTGACGCCAGTGACGTTTTCTTGATGGAATGAGGTTGTCGATAGTGAGCCCCATATTCCGAAGGTGCAAGTCCCCTGAGACATAATGTCAAAAAAGAATCCTAGTGCGACAATTTGTCTGGGAAGAAAATGGAACAACATATCATCAATTTCCTTATCTGCGTCTTTAGACGTCACTACGTGCCTGTCGTTTGATTGAATGTGATGTGGCGATAAGTGTGCCATGGCTTCATTACAGGCTTTTCCTGACACGGATACAGAACTGTTTGTCCCCACGATTTTAGCGGATTCACGAGAGACCATGCTGGTGGCTAAAACCTGGGCCTGGTGGTTTGGTTTAACATTAAAATCGCCTTTGGCTTGTGGTGTACCTTTCTGTCAACCGTATCCACTGGCCATTGTCAATGCTTTCAAATGCCGACCACAGATTTAAGTGCCCCAGCTTTGGCCAGTAGGTCAGCCTGGAGTGTGTCACGGATGATCTGGTCTGGACCAATGTTCACACGAGGGGCAGTTCAATAATGGCCAAAAGGTACGACAGCATCCTGAGACATGGAGGCAAAAGAAGGCGATGGACAATAGGAAGAAATTGACCAACACTTCTTATAAATTATCGTCTTAAAGAATATGTCGAAGGCGAATCAAATGTATAGGTGAATATTAGATGACATGCATCTGCAGAGGTTGTGTCATCTCGAACATAAGAAAACGAAAGACCCCAGAACGATCCCAGCATTTGAAGGCTCTCGATTGTCAGCTTCTCGTCCGCAAACCTTGTTGCATGAGTTTTGACATATGCCTGAATGAAGAAGAGTTCCCAATTTTCAGGTGTCACCTGTTCGCAGTTGTCAAATAATCACCAAGATAAACACTCAGTTGTGGAGCAAGCTGAGTAAAGAATAATTCAACATTGAGACAGAGAGCTATTTATGGTTTGGAACATCTTTGCCTTGGGCTGTGATTGGCTGCTGGTACCTGAGTGGAAGTATTTATATAAATACTAGCATGGTTTGCAGGATATGTATTAAGTTCATTTTATTTTTGTCCCAGCTGGAAAACTCACACACCAGTGCTTTTTATTATTGTTATTCTAAACAAACCCACACACCCACAAAGCGCGTCACCAACGCATTCTTCGCCTTTCATTCTACCACCACCATCCCCACTGAGAGAATCTGCAACCACCTCGGCATCGCAAATGGACAACAGAAGGACGACGCCCTGGCAAAGATTATCAGCGCCCTCCAGTCACCCACTCCAAGCAAACACCATATCGATCCTGACGACCACCGAGCTACGCTTTTCAAAAAACATTTGCCCCAATTTCTTCTAGAACCAGGCACCTCCGTTTTGATGATAAGAGACAATAAACACTCTCCGAGATTGGTTGTACCATACAAACTACGATCCAGATACCTCTACTAGGCACACGAGGGCAACAACTACTCAGGTGTTACCCGTATGCGAGAACTCCTTTCCAGCTACTGGTGGGAATTCAAAAACCGCGACATCAAGGCCAGTGTCGATTCTTGCGACACGTGTGCTAAGTGCAAGGGCAACTACGGTAGACGTACCCACTGGCCCATTGGCCACTGCAAACGAGGAAAGAGACCATTCGATCTCGTCTTTATAGACTTTGTCACAATGCCCAACTCAAAGGGAAAACGCTACATCCTAACCATCTTGGATAGCTTCAGCCGACACTTTACAGCCATACCATGCGCGAGAGACCGTGCTATCGACGCCGTCCGCGGATTGTACCAGTTCTTCCTTCGACACAGAGAGATTCCACGCATAGTATCCTCTGATCGAGGCACACACTTCACTGGAGATGTCTATCGACAATTCTGTAACCAGATGTCAATCACGCAAGAACTTCACTGTCCTTGGCGCCCGCAAAGCTCTGGAAATATCGAGAGACAACATCGCACGATGAAGAACGCACTTTATATGTTATGCGAAGACAGGAACTGGGAATGGGCAGACGTTCTGGAATCTGTCGTTTCGTCCATGAATGCCACGACCAACAGCGTCACCCGTGTCTCCCCGCACTATGCTATTACTGGCCGTCACCCCAACATCGGCCTACCTACACTACACAGAAAAGAAATCGCAAGCGACGATCCTGGAGCATATGGAATGCAAATTAATGCCCTGCTAAAGCAGGTTCACCACCACGTCACCCTGGCCAACGATGAAGCTGACCACAAACTTGAGACTAACTTAAATCGCCTCACATGCACATATCCGACGACTGGCTCCACGTCCAACACATCTATCTAATACAATCCCTCTGCCTCCGCCATTTAACAGTCACCAGGATCATTCTCCTCCACATCCCTCTGGGACACATAATTCAGCAAATAACTCCATACCAAAACAAATGCCAATAAGAAGAACACGAGGACAACTTCCCACATGCTTCAGAGACTTTATCATGAATTAATCACCCAAATATACACGAATAACGCTCACTGTAAATCAGACCGAGATCTGGGGAAGCCTTGTTATAAAATAAAATAAGACATATCTCGGCTATTTTGCAGGCAAATAAACTAACATACTTAAGAACGAGAGCGGATGTGTACGGGACAATGCCCCGTCACAAAATGACCATTATCGTCGTTTACGCATAGGCGCATTGACGCACGTGTTCCGGTCGAAAAATAAAATATTTTAAAGTGTTCCTATTTCTCGACCAATAAAAATGCTTACCTCCTAATTATACTCGCATCGTTCTTCGAGCCTGTTAAGCCATAAAAAACGCCATAAAGGGGTCACACGGGGAAGTCAACAGGAGGCCAGAGAAGAGATCTGTCACGGTCAGTCTGGGCAGTCAGCAGGAGGAGCGCCACGCCAAGCAGTGAGAACTACTATGAGAGATCAACCCAGATCGGCAGCCGGTAGCTGTCCCAAAGCCACACGTTCCTATTGAAATAAATCACGTAAATCTATTTCTGCTTTTGTCGCATTTCTTTCTTGCAACCATACGCTTGTCTATAACATTGGCTTGTGCTTCAATGTCCACGTTGAAATTAATGGTTGTAGTATCATTTATTACAATTATATTTTGTGTCCACTCGGCTGTCACTGCATTTGTTTCTAGTATGATGTCATCTAAATATACATAGCAGTATGATGTCGTCACTTTCCTTGGCACTTTCCTTCTGATACACCTAGTTGTAGTAGCTTATGCTGGCAAAATGGTTGGATTTGTGGCATTGTTTATGGCATTTTCCACATATTTTCCGTAAGCTAGGTATTGTTTCTGTGCTTTTTTCCACATTAACCATACTAAATGTGATATTATTGGTAGGTGTTCCATTATAGGACGTCAAGTTTTTCAAATTTTCCTGTTTTTTTTTTAATTATTTTGAGTCCTCTGTTTCTGTGTTACCTCCGAAACTGACGTTTCTTTATTTATATTTTTAACTTGATCCAGGATGACTTCAGTCACTCGGCATTTGTCTATTGCTTTTTTAATGTCACAAATTAGTAATTCGCGAGTGTATTTGTTTATGTTGCCATAAACAATTTTGTCTGTGACTAAGTCATCCCGGAGCTCACCAAATTCACAGTCCTTAGTCTTACTCTTATCTTGTATATATCTTTCAGAAATGAGTCAATTTTTTCTGAAGGTAACTAGTTTCTGTCGAAAAGTAAATATCTAACGTACGTTATATATCTTTTACCAGAAATTATTTTATGACATTTTATTTCATTCTTGTCATGGTTTTCAAATGAGTTGAAAATTTTTTGTCACATGTAGGAATATGACGACCTCTATTCGCTTATTTTTTTCTGTGAATTCAGCAACGAGCAAATAAAACCCGTGTTGTTATTCCCAAAATTTATAATTTTTATCAAGATTTCCTTTGAAGTTGAGGATACTTTGGTGGTTTGAAACTCATTTTCTTTTCAATTCTGGTTACTCTGCTGTAGTTATTTCAGGGTATCCAACATGCGTACCCATTCTTAATAATTAATAAAACTAGCATTTTTTTTTGTTTCTAGGTCGCGTTGCTTTACTCGTTTTTTTTTCTTTGTGTGGTTTGTGGCCGGGTTACGTTATTCTGACACTAATTGTTATGTATCATGTTAATGTTGAGCTTTGATAGACAACTGTGAGTAACAGCGAATGATGAAACAAAATATACTCTGTACTTAACTGTAGCAACCCATGGCGTGACTAACTTCCACTGTTAGTATCCGCAGGTACTACGTTTTATTGAAATGTGATTGGTCTCTATATAAATAGTTACAAAGGCGGCACTTCGACATGGTGTAATGGTTAGCAATCTTGACTTGCTAGATCAATTACAACTGTGTAGGGAACATATGTTATGAATCATGTTAATGTTATACCATGATGGACAACTGTGAGCAAGAGTGAATAACAAGACAAAATGTACTGTATGCTTATCTGTAACAACCCATGGCTGCTAATAGCCACATGCATTACACGTTATTGAATTGTTATTGGTCTCTATAAATAGTTACAAGGGAATTAATTCTGTATTTATTAATACAACACAAACCTTGAATTTACACTTTTCAGGTGTTGGAAGCACAAGAAATTTAACCAATATTTCTTAGATTTACCAATATAATTCTTCACAAATGTCCAAAGTGATGATCTTTATAATAGCAAGTAGTTAAAGAACATTGAAAGTTCCATGGCTTTGTACAAATCTAGTGTTTTAAGTACAAATTAGAAAAATGAAAACATTGACAAAGGAACATACCTTTTATTAAAGGATTTATTTAAAATAATTAATTTTGACTTGTTCTATACATGAGTTTTAAAGTATCAGTGATCAAAATTAAATTTATTAAAAAAATCTATTTTTGATGGTAATTCTAAAAGAAAATATCAAGATTATTGATAAATTTGTGTAAAGAGCAAAACTGTCTCCAGAAAGTCACACCATTCAAAATTAATATTCTTTACATTAGCTTTTATGACTATAGTTAATCAGAAAGAGATTTTGAAAAGAAACTGGACTGTATAAACAAATTTAAACAACAGGTCATAAAAACTCAATTCATAGTTCCTCGACTGCTTTTAATTGAGCTATTCCACACATATAATCAGTGTTGATCAATGCAAGTTCAGAACAGGTAGGAAAGGAACCATTTTTTTTTTATGAAGAATACAAATGTTTTCAAAGGATCCTTAATTTCCTCAACAATTTAACAATGATTTTCAAAAATCCTTTTCAATAAACAATAAATTCTGCTTCCATCTGACAACAAATAGTTTTCATTTTTAATTCCAGAAATAAAAAAACATTTCAATAAAGAACCAAGAACCAATGTTCCCAGTAAGTCAAATACATATTCATATATAAGAACATAAAAGGTCTTTGTTTTTCCTTTTCTTTTAAATTACATCCATTAGGATGCTATATTAACATGAACAGGTGAAGTAACATTCAAAAGAGATGAATTGTGATATAAATGTTGTTGAAGTGCAGGTAGATGTGACTTGTCTGTTTCATGATGCAAGGAAGACATAACTGAGAAATAAATATCATAGCCAATGGCAAATCCAAAATATAATGGAATAAGAAAGATGAAAGGCATCACCATGTTGGGTAAAGGAAGAGGAATCTTCACTTTGCTGCAAAAAACAATTTGTAAAAAGCATAAGTGAGAATTGGAAAAGATGACAAACATTTTATTATCTAGATTAGCATTGACTTTAGTGGGACTTTATTGGGTAGAGAAAGTCAATTATTTGATGAGAAGCAAATCTCAAAAAAGGTGGAAAATAATTTTTTAAAAGATAAAAACATACAACTTTCAATAATTATCATACAGAGCAACATTTTTTATAAAATGTATTTTATTAATGACATTTAATGGATAAATGACTCATAAACATTTAAGTTTTTTAAACACACTGAGGACAAACTAATGTTTGTGCTTTAGCATCTTAGTGTATAAATATGGTTACTTTTTATTTTGATTGTATTTTTTTCATTTTTAGAGTACTTAACATATGAGTAAGTTGTGTAATAACGCTGTGTAACAAAACTTTGACTTTTTTGTCTTTGATCACTAAGTTTTATTTCCTAATTGCTTCTGTCTAGATGGCAAAGGAAATGACAATTATTCCCTTCAAACATCGATTTTGTGACTTGAATGTGGATGTTTTGAACTAACCTATTTTTTATGACCAGAAATTAGCATCTAATCTGACCTAAGCTCTAATATCTCAGTTGGGGAAAAACTGACTGATTACATTCAATGCCTGGAAAACCAAACTAGTTACATTCTATCATCGCTAATAGGACCCCCGTGTTGTCACCAATCATGATGAATGCATATTCTTTAAGGGAGGCCCTGTGCCTTGAGTGACTATTGGGCCTTAAACTCAACCCACTGGAGCTTATATATATAATCCCTCACTAATGATGTTGGAAAATGGTTGGTTCCCTGTACTGCTCTCGTAAGTATCTGAGTCTTTGTGTTATCCTCTACTTTTATAAAAGCCAGATCAGGCCAAAAATGGAGTACTGCTGCCATATATAAGCAGGAGCTGCTCAGTCTTCACTTTCTTGTCTCAGTAGAGTTCAAAAACATCTTGTGGGTGACAAATTATTTTCCTCCCTACAATCCCTTTCCAACAGACGAAATGCCTCTCACTGCTCTATCATTATTTCAATGGAAAGTGTTCAGTTGAACTATATTCTTTAGTTCCACCAGTTATAACCTTCATGACTAAGACCTGCCATGCTACACATATTGTAGCAAAACACCCTCATTCCCTTTGTGAGATGTAAGTTCAACTCAAGCAGATTCTTCCAATGGACTGTTGCTCTGTAGAATTGACTCCCAAGACAGTGTTTTCCAAATCACTACAAACTTGGCCTCTTCAAGCCAATGATTAACCATTATCTTCCCCATATATCTACATAAACTGTGCCTCTTACTCAGTAACCCTCTACCTTGAGTGGTTCTCAGATCTTGTACAAGGTGAACACCAGTGTAAAAAAAAGAAAAACAAAAAACATTCCAGACAGATTCAGTGTCGAGTTGTTGAAGGATAATTTTCTAGAAGTTTCTAGAAGTTTCAAGAATTTCTAGAATGTTCTGGCAACATAGAGGGCAGTATAAATACAATGGTTAATTTTACTTCTAGCTGATTAAGTGAAGACAAGTCATCATTGATAAATGCATTCATCACAGATGTCATCAATAGTTTGTAAGCATTTGGCAGACACATTTTCCTATATCTGTGGCGAATTTATTAAGACAAGAGTGAAAAAGTACTCTGTGGCAACAACTGCTAAAATGTATGAGGTCTACAAGGTATATTTTGGCATGCCTGTTGGAGATCAAGACAAACCCTGGGCACCTCATTTCACCTGAACTGAAAAGAACTCTAGAAGATAAGATGGAAAGTTTTGCTTGTTTGGATACTGGAATTTTTAAGTGTAAAAGTTTGCGATGTTTTTTTTAATTTAAATAATTTTCATTTTTATTTTTTTTTAAGCCAGTGTTATTGAAAAACATGTAGTAAATATGTTTTGACAATCACTCATTAGTGTCCACAGTATTATGGATGTTTTCTATACTGGATAACTACTGGCAAGAGTCATAAAAGTACAGAATATTAGAGATGTTCAGTATTCAAGATTCCATATTTTTATGGCATTTGTGGGTCCAAAGTCAAAATTTTACATATCCAGTGAACGATTTTTAGAAATTTCAAAAATCAAAAATGTATTTTTTAGAATTTTTCAATAACACTGCTGAAATATTTTTCTATTTTTATACTCATATTTTTATTTTGTTCTTTTGCAGGAGGGAAATAGAGCCATGAAATTTGCAATCTCATGAATTTGGAGGGAACTAACTGACCACTCAGTTGCTTTTGTTGCATGGTAGATCCTTCCAAATTTTGAGCTGGCATGAATGCGCCTACTATCATATATCCAGACCTTCTGTCATCAATTGCCCCAGTACCACATTGCCATGAGCACCCTGTACCTGCTCCTCATTCAAAGAGAGAACAGCTGTCTTCAGAAGAGAACAGCAATTCAGAAGAGGATGAAGTCATTGATCCAGATTACAGTGGCACAGCTGAGGAGAGAAACCGATACTAACCCAAACAAAAAGACCTCAACGACCTGATTGGGGATCTTGGACACATAAAGTCCAATACCGAGCTTTGACGTCAAGAGTAAAGCAGTGGAATTTGTTAGATGAAAGTTGCAGATCAGAGAAAGCATCACCAGTGTTTTTTAAGCATTTTCACACATCATGATGAACTTTGCTTCTGCCACAATGTTACTGGTCTGTCTGAGGCAATTGAAATTGCCTGTAACGCCAGCGAGTGGTGCCTCTTTATCGACATCTCATTCAGGAATCTCAAAGCTGTGCTGCTTCATAACAGGAACATGTATTCATCTCTTCTCCTGCCTGGCTCACTTGGTTCTGCTCAAAGAGGAATACAACAGTGTCAAGATCGTGCTAGATGTCTTGAAATACAAAGAATACGGTTGGGAGAAAATTGTATAAGCTCTGTTGGTTGTATGAATTTTTTTTGTCTTTTTATTAGGTAGGTATGTTGAGAGAGAGAAAGGGAGAGAGAATCATTAAATTGATTTATTTTAGAAAGGAGATTTGGTACTACTTAGACAGTCCACTCGCAAAAAATAGGGGAAAAATTTTGGCAGGATAGTGGAAATAATTTTTGCAGGTTAGCATTTATTAGACTTCCCACCCCCACCATCTTCAAGCAAGCTATTTAGAAAAAATGTGGTGGATATTTTTAAAAATATTGATTATTTTTTAAAACAACATTTCTTTTGTTGCTGATTGGTTGTTTTGTAAAACAATTTTCTAATTGTCAAAAATTGGGAAAAAGCAGAATAAAAAAAATTAAAGCGAGTTGGAGAAGAAAGATATATTGATTATAACTCTGTATGTTCTTTCAAATTTTCTTTTTCTTCCATCGAAAGAGAAAAAGGTAGAAATTGCTTTTGGCACATAAAAGAGGAAAAAAAAATTAAAATAAAAAAAACTGAGTACTGAATTACAAAATATTCTTTTTTTGAACGGAAGTCTCTCAGAGTTAACTGGGCATAAATATTTGAGTTAATAAATTCTAAATGGAAAGGAAGAACTTTGCATTTGTTTAATTATTTTGTTTAAATTATTTACTGGGAGATCAATTAAAAAGACAACAGCAAAAAAAGAAACAAAAAAGATATAAGCATATAATATACTGGAAAAATTTTTCATTTTTTCTTTTTTTGTGGCTCAACTAGTGTTGACTAGGCTCACTTAGAAAGGAGTAACAATTTATTGCCAATTTAAAGAAAACATAGTAGTGATAGCCAAGTTTCTTTTTCTATTTTACTAAAGTAATTGATTATTATTTTATTGATTATTATTTTATTGATTATTATTTTTTCTTTTGTTAAACAAAACAAACAATATACTTCGTAAACAATATAATAAATTAATATTATGTTATAATAAACAACCTAACCCTAAAAAATGATTTAAATTTCCTAGACAACAATGACAAAAGTAATATCAGGCTCGAATAAAAAGCTTCTTAACCCTAGGCTAATCCTACCATAGTAAATGTAACTCACTATGTTACTTAGTAAGAGGATGATAAATTGCTACTGCTTTTCCTAAGCATTCCTGGTAAACAGTAGTTGAACCTTATTTAATTATTAATAATAATCCCTCATAACACTAATCTAATCATCTTCAATATTTAAAAGAGATTAGAGAGAAAAACTATCAAAGATTTGATTGTTTCCATACTTACTTGTTTTCTTTGTTTCTTGTGGCCAAAAACATCATAAAAACTAAAAGATTCACAATGTTTGCAACGAAAGATATAAATTTCTCCATCACATGAAGAAATGCCTACAAAATAATAATTAATAATAGCTTAAATATTACAAACAGATTAAAAATTTGACTATTTCCCCAACACCCACCTCAATTATGTTTGGAATGTTAATAAACATTTAACAATTAATTTCTTTTCCTGTCTTTTAAATAGTAAGGAACAAATTCTAAAAATCTATTTCATACTTCTCTTTAAAAATCTTTTTCAGATTTAATTAAGAAAAAGACAAAATGTAAGAAATCACTTTTTAGATTCCCAACATAAATAGCATTTATTTTTAACTGTTTTATAGAACATATTTGGCATTATTTTTTTAAATCAAAAGTTATAAAACATGAAATTGCATGAAAAAAATACGAGTGGTGGACAATATTTTTAAAATGTCTCATGCAGTGTTGTGATCTGAATATTTTAAAACATTTACAAATTACTTTGTCTGTATTAAAATATGTTCAGGAAGATAAAAATGTATTTGCAACAATTCTACATTAGAGTTATAGGTCAAAATTAAAATATTTATGATAAAGTTTATGTATCAAAACAAAACTTTAGGATCCACAAATAACATTGTTCTATTTATAATTTCAAACATTTTAACAGAAAAAAAAACAAATCTCAAAATCCAATCAGAATATTTAAATTCCAACATAAAATGAAAACTGACAGAAAGTGTTGTCAATTCTAGAACCTAAAAGAATTTACTAAAATGCAAAAAACATTTTAATCATATTAGAAATCATGGAAAATATCACAAAAAGTTTAGTAGAATAATGCAGTCTTGAATATTTTTTTAAGCAAATAAGAAAAAAAATAGTAGAAGAGCTTTTACTTAATGTATGAAGTAAAACTGGTCAACTGTTTCAATATCATTATGTTAAGATGATTCTAATCAGGTGGAAAATCAGTCCATCATGTTAAATGACCATTTTTAATTTAAAGAATAAAACTCAAAATTTTACTACAGATTTTATCTTCTAAGAGTAGCATTCAAGAAGCAAATGTTTTAAGTAAAAATAAAAAAAACATTTTTTCTTCATAGTCACTTACCTTTGGGTTCAGCATATCAATTAAAAATATTATTCCAAATAGTATTAATGAGAGAAAACTTGAGACACATCTGAGAATGAATGAAAAATTTAAAATAAATGATTAAATACTTTAGTACAATTATTAAGGTGTTCAGAAAGTATATAAAACAAATTTAAATAAATGTATTTAAATATTATTTATCAAAATTGTAATCACCTTCATTTTCAACAACTGCTCTGCAATGGGAATGTAAGATTTTTAAAGAAATCTGAGTTTTTCTTGAAAAATGTTTGAAAGTCTGTTTTCAACATTTTTGTTTCTGAATATTTGCTCACTTATGAAATTTTCTGGTAAGTGGGGAGGATATGAGAGAACCTCCTATCCTAATGATCTGGTTTTTTTTGGTGGGGTGGTTGTTTTGCAGAGTGTACCCTTGCATTGTCATGCTACAGAATATTTGTCTATATTTCTGAGATGAGGTATTACGTACTATTGTCCGACTCTTTGTCGCCATATTTGTCACAACGTTTCGGCCGTTGTACGCTCCGGCCTTCTTCAGGTGGTTGGAATTTCGAACTGAACCCTTTATTTCGATCGCTGGGGTAGACTGTTCTAATTCCACGTGCCATGTTTGATGGATGTCAGTTATCTCCTGCTAATTTTCCCTCTGAAAGTTCTCCACTGCCTTAACCAGGAATTGAACTCACCTTCTTTGGGTCTGTCACTGGATCTAACCAACGCCTTTATCCACTGTGCCTTGAGGACATCTGGGTATGAACTTCTGAGTATTATAAACCTAATGTTTTCAGCATCATTTTTACCAGTTGCACTTGGACATCATTGCCAGAGTAGAGGAGGTGGCCTTGAACATCCCTCAGGCTCAGGCGGATGAAATGAGATGGAAAGTGAGACAGGCCTTGGAGAGAGCCAAGCTGCCCAGGTCTAACATAACAAAACTGGAGAGACTGGCGATTGAATCACTACAGAGGAATGAGAACATCATCATACTACCGGCTGACAAAGGTAATGCGACTGTAGTGATGGACAAACCGGACTATACAAGAAAACTGGAAGACCTCATTAGCAATGGTAGCTACAACATAGTGAAGAAAAAGATCCTACTATGAAAACGGAATGCAAACTGTCACAGATCCTAATCAAGAACAAGGATCACTTCGCACCCAAGACGTATAGGCAGTTATCGCAGCGTTACAGCAAGTTACCTCACATATACGGTCTCCCTAAGATTCACAAAGACGGTATTCCACTCAGGCCGATTGTTAGTTGCCAAGGCTCTGTGTGCCACCCTCTGAGTCGCTTCCTTGTAGATATAATTGACCCATTGATCGGAAAGTCTCCTTCATATGTCCGAAACTCCGCCCACTTCGTGGAAATAATCAAAGATGCTCCCATTCTATCCAACCAGATGGTGAGCTTGGACGTGGTGAGTCTGTTCACCAAGGTACCCACGGAGGAGGCACTCTCAGTAGTCAGAGATAGATTAACCTCTGACTCTTCCCTAGAGGAGCGGACCAGTATTCCAATAGATAATCTGATGGAGATGTTGACTTTCTGTACACAAACAACACACTTCGAATGGGATCTCACATATATCGACAGGATGAGGGCTTAGCAATGGGCTCGCCATTATCACCAGCAATGGCGAATATATACATGGAATACTTTGAAGAAATGGCATTAGAGTCTATATCGCTAAAGCCAACTATATGGTTACGGTATGTAGATGATACTTTCATACTCTGGCCACATCAGGAAGAAGTCCAGGTTCTTCTGGACCATGTGAACTCAATAAGACCTTCGATACAGTTCACAATGGAGAAAGAGAGTAACAACTCACTCCCATTCCTGGATGTACTAATATCTCGAACAGAGAATGGGTTCAAGACATCCGTATACCGTAAACCAACATTCACCGGACAGTACCTCAATTTCAACTCCCACCATCCATACAGCATAAAGAAAGGGATCGTCCGATGCTTACAACATCGAGCAAAAGTCATAAGTGGCGATCCAGAGACGTTAGATAAGGAATTGGTCAGTATAAGTAGTACCCTACAACGCAACAACTACCCTGGGTACATGGCAGCAGCCCCAAAAAACTGGGATAGGCGGGTACAAGAGGAGGAGGAGGAGGAGGACAACAACACTCAGAAAACAGTCTGCCTGCCTTATGTGAAGGGGTTATTAGAAAAAAAAATACAAAAGATCTGCGGTCCATATAACATCAGGAGAACCTTCAAAAGCGTGACAACACTTCGCAGGTATCTCTCACGAGTGAGACCCCCCATAGAGAGGAACATGACTAAAGACTGTGTGTACGCTATCCCATGCAGCTGCGGAAAGGAATATAAAGGAGAGACAGGCCGCCCCCCCTCAAGGTAAGGCTTCAAGAACACCAGAAAAGCTGTAACGCGAGGGGAAGTAGAAAAAATCAGGCGTGGCTGACCACATATGGAGAGAAGGGAGATCACCGCCCCCTGTGGGATCATGTTGAGATCATAGACAGGGAACACCATTGGAAAATTCGTAAACTTAAGGAATCAGCACATATGCTAGGCCACAAAAATCTCCTGAGCCGACCAAGCATATATGGGAACCAGTAATAAGGAGTGCCAGAGAAAAGCAATGATAACAAAGTTGCAATATGAACTCTGGTAAAGACATGCAATGATAACAGCAAAAAAAAAAATTGCAATATGAGCACTGGTAAAAATGATGCTGAAAACATTAGGTTTATAATACTCAGAAGTTCATACCCAGATGTCCTCAAGGACACATGGCACAGTGGATAAAAGGCGTTGGTTAGATCCAGTGACAGACCCAAAGAAGGTGAGTTCAATTCCTGGTTAAGGCAGTGGAGAACTTTCAGAGGGAAAATTAGCAGGAGATAACTGACATCCATCAAACATGGCACGTGGAATTAGAACAGTCTACCCCAGCGATCGAAATAAAGGGTTCAGTTCGAAATTCCAACCACCTGAAGAAGGCCGAAACGTTGCGCCAAATATGGCGACAAAGATGAGGACAATAGTCCGACTAATGTAAATACTGTACAGAATATTTGTTTAGTAAATCAGAACACTTTCAATGTAATCCTGCATTTACCCAATCAAGTTGCTGGAAATAAATGCTTACCAAAACAGTTATTCCATGTCCCACTAACTCATAATAGATGACATCTTTTATCTTTCACCAGTCACAAAGCAATGTCTTCCAGAAGATGGACTCCAGATTTTGTTGTTGACACTATTTCTTATTTCAGACTTCACTGCATTTTTAAAACCCTATATATCAGTACTACCCTTTTAGAATTCATACAGTATGCAATATTGCTTTTTAAAGTTTTAATCCTCAATGGGTTTAAACTCTGAAATGCATTATAAATGGCACAATTAAATAGAAGAGATGATGAGCTAATTCTTGATGTAATTTTCTATCATTTATCTTTAGTTCTGTTTTGGTTGGTTGACTCATAATTTATAGCAGTGAAATATGTAATTACTTTCTGAACACCTTAAAATTTAACAACAAATGGATACTTTTAAAAAAAAAGGAATTGTGATTCTGCATTTAATATTGGTCCTCTGCAAATATTCTAATCCTTTGACTACAACAGTTGGTAAGGGAAAAACAAATGTTTGCAATATTTTAATGATATTATCAATCCTCAGTGACATCTAAAAGTAATATATTATTATTTTATTGTTATAAAATGTTGAGGACATTATAATAATGAAAATTTTTGATTTCTGATACCATTTTTATGCTATAAAATATAATTAACAAGTAACCATTCCAAAATATTAAACATTTTTTGAACATTTAATGGTTTTGCAATTTCAATAAAAGTAACTCTAATGAAGCCTGACCATGTCCAAGATGGGGTGGGGAACAGAAGCAAGTAATTCTTTAATGGGATCTGAATTTTAAACGTAATTTAACACTATTTACTTGGATTTGGATCTCTGGAACAATTTCTATGAGAGATTTAAAAATTAAAGGTTACAGCTAAAGAAAAACAACTTACTTTTTGCCAATATTCACAATTTTGGGTGATTGTTCTGTATATTTTGATAAAAAACAGGCTGATTCAACAATGCCACAAACTGAACAAAAATAAATAAAATGAAGGAGAATAATAAGAAAAAATGACAAGAATGAAACATAATTCTATAAAAAAAAAAGACACCTATGAAGAATGAAGAAAATGAATGAAAATATAGAAAGAAAAATGAAAAGTAAACAGTAAACCATTTTAATATGTATAGAAGTCAAATAATATTTGCTGCTTTTTGACAATCAGGAACAATAACTATAAATGAAGATGAAAGCATAGATGTGAAAATTTTAACAAGTTTTATTGGTTACTTACTCATATGATGCAAGGCTGTACCCATTGTCATAAAGGAGACAGTGATGCTTATCATTATAAACACTTCAACAACTATAGCCACCCAAAGGAAAGATGGAAGTTTATGACGAATGATCTGACAGGGAGAAATAAAAACAAGTTTAGTTTTTGGTAAGTAGAATCAAAACAAACCAATTTAGTTAGTAATAAAGCAGGATTTAAATTTTGTAATAATATATTCTTTTTTCTAACCTCAGAATTTTATTCCATTCATTTTCACAAATATTTTTGCAAGTTAAAAATATAGTTGTTATATATCTCCATTGCAGTACTCTGATAGTCCACCCTTAAATAAAATAACTTGGAGGTCAGAGAGCAAGAAATAATCTGCTCAAAGGTTGAGAGACCAAATGTTAACAATTTGAAAAGGCCAAGTTTTCCCATTTAAAAAAAAATCCAAGCATTCCTTGGTTTCCTAATTCTGTTATTGAATAGTATGTACATCTCTGTACAAAGTGTTAATGTGTATCAGAATATTTATACATCATTAAATAGAATAAATATATAATAATTTGGAAGCAAACATTATTAATATGTTTTCACATAAGTATTTTATAGAAATTCACTTGTGAGATGAGAACTGTATGAGAACTGATATCCTCATCTTGTTTATTATAATCACAAGGTTTCATGACTATAACAATAAAGATGAAGATACTAGTTAGATTAAATCAGTGTATAATAATGAGAAAGGAAAAGTTTCATAATAACAGTCAAACTAGCATAAATGTTCTAATTTGGATTACTTGATATTTATATGGTTTTATACTATGATTATTATTAAAAGCAATCAGAGAACTTATTATACTCCAGTCCTAGCTCTAAATTTATGATGATGGCTCATATAGCAAAGAATATACTAATCAATTGTTTCTCACTAAAATCTTTCAATAAAAACAAGGCTAATTTGGAGAAGGACAGAAATATATGGATACATTCTATATATTCCTATAAACATTATAATAATCTATAACAGACGTATAGATATATGGAATATGTGTCATGAGCAGATCATATGTGGATGGTGGAATATTTATGAGATATTCATTTAATAGTGAGATCAGATTATTCAATTATAATTTTTTCATCATATTTGGGAAATAAATTAACATCCACAAACTTTATAAAAATGATTTGGGCCAACTTTTTAAAATCCTTTTGGATTCTTTATATTAATTTTCATGATTATTTTTTTATGCAATTTTTGTAAGTCTCATAATTTAATTTCAGTTTTGGAAAAGAACTTACTAAAAGCTCAAAAACTTTGGAAAATGAAAAAAAAACTGAAGCAAAATTTTCACTTAATTCTCAACAGCTTACTTCCAACATATATTTTTTTGCCAATAATATCTAAGATATTAAAAAAGAAAGAAAAAACTCACTCTTGTCAGTGGCTCTGTTGAGATTTCTCCATTTTCTTTTGCACTAAAAAAAAGATAAAAATTGAAAATATTTCTTAATAGTATTTTTATATTTTGAGAATTTATCTGTGCAACTCCGTCTTTTTTATTTGAATTTTCAGACATTTATTATTTCAAATAGAAAAAAATCTCAGGAAATTTGAGAAAAGAAAATTTATATTTTTGGCAAAGTTTAACAAATATACCTGCAAAAAATGGTGTCTGTCAAAAGGAGGGTTTTTCTCTTGTCACCACTATTACTGTATACTCCCTTGGAAATATTTATTGTTTTAAAAAGCTATTTTTAAAATTTTAATAAAAACCCCAAATATTTGAAACTGAATTTTTACTTTTTTCTCAGCCTATATCAGTGAATTTATATGGCAAGGGCAAATGTGAGAAATGTGAGGAAAAATGCTTTTTTCACACTTTATAATTACTGTTTCTCTACTGTACATTTTTTTCTCTTTTTCACAGACATTTTTATAAATGTATGAATAAAAATTTGTTTTCATGGTGATATCTTTATAATATGGTAAATAATATATATTGAATTATAGTTGGTTCACATATTTCTATAATCTTTTATGAATATAAAATTATTTTAAATTAAAAATAACAATCCAATAAATAAAAAATCTTTGTTTTTTCCTGTTTTTTATAGCAATAATAATAATAATAACTCCATTGTTAACTTGAATATACTTGCTTAATAGAAATGTTGACCTATATTGTATATTATATTTTATATATTTTGTGATAAATAAAGTTTGAATATATATGTAATGAAAAAACAAACTTTGAAGTATATAAATGCAGATAATAAATATTTGGTTAACAAACAAGGAATTGAGGTTGATTTAGTAAATATTTTGTTGTATGAAAATAATTTGAATAAGAAACACACATAGTATCTTAATTGTTACTTTACTATTTTTTTTCTAATATATATATATATATATATATATATATATATATATATATATATATATATATATATATATATATGTATACACACACATACATAGATGATGTGATGCATAAATTTTCACCATTTTATATTTTAATTTTGTGCATGCACAGTATTTGTTTTTGATTTTGTTGACTGCACAGTATAGAGGGTCAGTTGGGCACCATCTGTAAGAAAAAGAGTAATTTGGCATGCTGTACTGCTTGGTTTTCATGCTTGAAGCTCCAATACAAACATTTCATAGTGTTTGGGTATGAATCTGAGTAAAGTGAAGAGTATTTAGAAAGAGTTTGATGAGTCTAATGGTGATTACAAAGGTATGGCAGCTCTAAAAATTTACTTTGATCATTCTGATAAGAAAATAACTCCCAGATTTGTTGGTGAGAGCCTCAGACTTAACACAGAATCCAACACCAAGCACCTTGAGGAGTTAGTGATACCCTGGGTCAAGAGGGTAGCTACTGGAAGACCCTATGTCTGGTAACAGGATTCTGCACCATGCCACACAGCAGGAGAACCCAGTCATGGTTGTCGGACAATTTCTGTGACCACATCACCTCTTACATCTGGCCACCTAAATCCCTAGACTGCAACCCCCTAGATTATTATATATGGGGTGCAGTTGAGTGAGGGACCATCAAAAATCCTTGTAACACCAAAGATGAACTGAAGGCAAGGATTATGGCAGCATTCACCAACTTAAACAAGGAAAACACCCAGAAGAGATGCCGGAGATTCTGAAGTTGTCTGGAGGCCATGGTTAAATTCTATTGAATAAAGTCTACTACAAGAGAATAACACACAACACATGGAATTGACCAGCAGTTGTTCTCAGACAGGATGTACAACAAGTTCTGGTCAAACAGGAAGGTATTTATGTCAAAGTATACCCATGTAGGTTCCTTTTAGAAAGCTCAATTCAACCAAATTCCACTAAATTAGATCAAGCTGCACCAACTTCAGATACTAAAAATTAATGATATGCTTGAGAACAGTTGGAGAATTAAAGCATTTATTGAGTTCAAATGTTCATTATTTAATTTATTGATCTATATTTGTTTAATTAACAAAGAAAGAGCAAGATTGTTAGAGTGAATGGAGTTACTCCCCTTGATATGAAGATGCTATTAAAGAGATTACTATAAGGGAACGTGAGAAGACGCTATTGAGTTGAAAATATACACAAAGAGGTAAAGGTGTTGTAAGACTATTTAACAATTAATTCTTGAGAAAAATAAAATGCATAAATTCAGTTTCGTAAGTTTGAAATTTACTGAAATTCTAAAAATAGCCTTTAAAAATAATAAAAATTGCCAAGGAAGTCTGGTGTCAAGAGAAAATTGTCCATTTGACAAACTGTTTTTGTGGGCACATTTTTAAAACTTTGTTGTTTTCTTCATGTTTTACCTTTCCAATGAGTTGCATTGAGAAGACTGGTTAGTTCCAACCATTGGTGTACAGTGTTGTGGTACAATTTCAAGCACAGCCCAACACCTGAAAAATGCAAACAGTTTGGAAAAGCAACTTGCAGGTATAGCTCTTAGATTGAAGACAGCTATATAAAACCAGATTCTATATCAAGTGCTATATTAGTGACATTTATTCTCTTTAATTTACAAAAAAAAAAAAAAAAAAAAAGACCGATTTTATACCAAAATAGCAATTTATCTACTTCTAAAATCTTCAATTTCTATAAAAGTAAAAAAAGTTCTTTTAAAAGAACTGTCTCAAAAGAAAATAGTAGAAAGAGAGTTTGATATCCTGACATTTTAGAATTTTCTATCAAGCAATAAAAGTGAATCATCTAGAAAATAATTCTGCTTTCATTAGAGCCTCTGCTAATGAACATCACCAATTAATTTTTATTACATTAAAGAAACACATTTCTTTACTGGTACAGATGAATGGAGGTTTATATGTGTGTTTTATGTCTCCTTTTGTCATGCATTTTCTATTCATTTATTTTTTCAGTGAATTTATAAGAATAAAAATAGGCAATGACCCTAAGGATTTCAGGTTGAAACAGCAAAATAAAAAAAAAACAAAATTAACAATGAATTTATGTTGTCAACTATTATGACTGTGTATCTACTTGAGAATATTACTTGTATTCCTAACAGACAGACACACATACTTACATATCTACATGTGATATAGACATTTCGAAATCATCTGAAAACTCTTCTGCACATTGATCTGACTAAACCAGATCCTAAAATTTGATTTCAAATATCTGCAATATAATTCTGCCTTGATTTAATCAACAAATGTGTATCTTTCTGGTTTTCAATAACAAATAATGACCTCCTCCCCTATTACAATTGGAAATGTTAATCATTTAATGGATTTCATTTCTACTGTTGTTAACAAAATAAACAATTTATCATTACAACTATAATCATAAAATATTTAAACGTTAAATGTTAAAATTTAAATGTTTAAAGGAAAGTTTTGAGCACTGATTTTCTTCAAAGCAAACAAATCACATGAATTCTTGATTATATCACAGAAAGTAGACAATAGTAAAGAGTTATATTTTTTATGTAGGTAAAAAATAAACTTGAAAAAGAATAAATATTTATGACTATTTTATTCAGTGACTTACCACAAAATCTTTAGAATTGTACAAGTGACAAGACCCATTACAACTGCAAATCGATATTTTTGAATCTGAAAATAGATGCAAAACAGTGAAGCCAATAAAAAACTATTTCAAATCTTACATAGAAATAAAAAATAAAATACTGATTATGTTAAGAATGGGAATAGTAGTCATGACTGACAAGCAAGTCAGTCATGACTACTATTCTCATGAAAAGAAAATGAAGGAATGAATGAATGTGTTTAACAGCAACTTGGTAAATGGCATCAATGGGTTGTGAAAGTCTATTTCATTATAATTCAATAAACATGCTTTAGTAATTAGCTACTTCAATAATTAAATGTGTAAGGTTTCTTACAGGAACATTTTATAGCACATGGAATAATAGTGGTGTAAAGAGTACATGCATAAAATAACTGATCAATTGATTTGTAATACAAAGATAACATTTATTAAAACAGAATTAACAAAAAGAAAGTTTAAAATTCCTGTTTGGCAATATTGAGTTTATTGAGGACAAGTTGATGAGTTATTTCAATGCAGTGTGTGATGTCATTTTTTTCTTACAGGGGTGTTAAATTTTTGTTTGGTTATGTCTTGAAAATTGGACAATATTTCTGAAAAATAGGAATTTTCTTCTGCTGATGAAACTTTGAGACTAAGAAGTGTTGCAGACTTTAGGCAGCCAATAGATTTGATGTCAATCTTTGTGTCAATCAATTGTTGCCTTTTAATATCAATTAACAGACCCTAAAAAGCCTGTACTCAAAATTGGTGTAGTGATGTTGGCCATGATGAAAGTTCATTAGAAATCATATCGTAATGCCAAATTAAGTGTCATGCATTTATGTCCATATCTGTAGATAATTGAACCATTTACCACTTGTAATGTAAGTTTTCTCAGGTACTTTAATTTGTCTGACTGGGAAGCTTAGATTAGCAATATTTGTGACCCAATATTGATCGGGAATATTGTTTTTGAATTTCTGTCAATTATGTGGAAGAGTTGATGTTTGAAATGCCAATGTGTCCTGCTGATGAAGATGGTTGGCATATTTGTTTCCCTGGGACTTGTAATTGCAAGGAGTTGTGCATTTTGTACTCCTGTCTTGTAGTAACAGATATCACTCCTTCCTTTTGACTTGCTCCTGTATCATTGTCTGCTTCTCAGTGAACTACAATGATGGTGTCTCTGCAATTGTTAATTTTTTTTTTAGTTAAATCACCTATTTGCCTTTTGAAGAATTTATTTTCCTCCTGTATTTGGGTGATGTCATCACACTGACTCCATGCACTTGCAACTATATTGTCTTGGGTCATGACTTCCATCACTTTATCAGCTGTATCACATATTCATGGGCACATTGTCTCCCATTGCCGTTAAGGATACCTGCATCATTTGTGGCAGCTTTCCTATAAATATGCATTGTAAAACACAATCATCCAATATATTACCAGACAGATTTTGTAAATGGTGCAGTTTCTAATAATTGTTACAGTCTCCTCCTCTCAGATAGTGAAGTTTGAAGTGCTAATTTGTTATACAGGTTGGTTAGTGGTGGATTTAACAGGAGATTCCGTAGACATGTGGCTGTTTTTTGATGTAATGCAGAAACTACACAAGCAAATTTTTGTTTTTGTAATAAAATATTTTTCATAAAAAAACGGCTATCAAGCAGGGAAAAAAAACCCAGTTCCAGGTCATTGTTAGAGAATACAGTTATGTTTTCAAAGACAGCAGCTAATTTGGGCTCCTCCATTTTTTGTGTGTAAGCTTTTTTTATACAATTTTACAAGTTTTGTAAAAATAAACACATTGCATATGACATATCAAAATGTTGTAGCACGTAAAAATATTTTTCTTCACTACTTAATAACAGAATATTATTTTGTAAAAAATATTCTGAGAAAAATTTTCAATGGAAAACAGTATATAACACTAACATGATAATTAATGTTAGTGTAGTGTGGAAACGTTTTTCATTTCATAAAAATAAGTTTATTTATTTCCTTATTATTTATTTATTTATTAACTTGAGATAATTTGCTATTTACCTCAAACACTGCCTTCCTTAAAAAAAAAATAATTTAGTTGGCTGCTCTATGTGTGAGTAGTGTCAATTAGGTTAACAGGAAGAAAAAGAAATGGCGAAATGGGAGTTAGTCACTTGGTCAATCAGTGGTAGTGTTATTCCTGTTATTTTACAACTTTCTAAGAAGTTTTGTGACAGAGAAAAAATATTTTAACTCTTATCATGCATAACCATCAAAATTTATAAAATATTTTATCATAAAATATTGTTAATTCAATGTCAAATCTAGTGAAAGATTTTTTCTGAAAATTACTAAGAGAAAATACTGTATAAAAAGGATTTCAAATTAAAATATAAAAAGGAAAATATCTTTGTAGTTAGTGTAATACTTACAGAAGTCAGCACAGTTTTATTTATTTTAAAAGAAAAATCAGTTTAAATTAAAATTTATGAAACCTTACTAGTGTGAAGTTTTAATACACTCTTTTTTAAAGAAAAAATAAGCTTATTGCATTGTGGTTATCAATTTAGTGATTAGCTACTTCAATAATTAAATGTGTAAGATTTCTTACAGGAACATTTTATAACACATGGAATAATGGTGGTGTAAAGAGTACATGCACAAAATAACTGATCAATTGATTTGTAATGCAAAAATAACATTTATTAAAACAGAATTGACAAAAGGAAAGTTTAAAACAAAAGTTTTTTGCTGGACATAAACTGTATACATAACGAATGTTCATTGATATGTTATAATGTGAACTTACAGTTTTGGCATGTTTTAGTGAGAAGCATTCACGGCCCTTGTAGCTTCAGCATGAAAAGTTCATGTCAGCAGTTCAAAAGAGGGAAAACTCGGAAAGGAAGAGAATTACTTTATATTTGAGAGCTGTTGCTGCTAAGTTTTATTTAGAGCTGCAACATATAGTTTTATTTTAGAGCTGCTACTCTCTTTAAGGTAAAGCCGGAACTGCTACTATCTTTAATGTCACTACAATGCAAACTTTATTCCTCAGTAGAATGAGGTCTGATGGTGGATCACACATTCACAATTATCAGAGGCAATTTTAGGTCAGTTAAGAAAAATAAAATAAAGATAGTAGATACAGGATTAGATAGAGAAGTAATTGACACAAGATCAATGAAAAGTGAACCTTTTGATGATAAGGAGAAATAAAATTTGTTTCCAATGTTAAGATTTTTAAGTTTTAAATAAAGGAAAATAATAATTATATTATTGTATCATAATTTCACTGCAAATATCTATCAAACTTGGACATTTTCCACTCAACAAAAAACCTAGAGAGAAAATGTTTGTATGAAGAACAGATGTTATGGCAATCTAACATAATCCACACAAAATATTATATATTTATCTGAAAAAAAAAAAACATAGAATGTATCAGAAGAAAATGTTTTGAAAAAATAAATAAAACAATAATTGAACAATACAAATTATTTATTATATTTACATGAAAACCTTTGCTATTTAAAGTATGATTGCAATCTGGTAAGTGTAAAATATTGCATAGGTAACCATGCTTTGTGCACAACTAAGCATAGTAAATATCTAAATTATCACATAGGTAAGTAATAGATAATTCAATAATAGCAATAAATTTATCATAAAAACAAATGAAAATACTTTTGAAGAATCATTGTCAATGACATTTTTAAGAAACTGCCACCTTCACAAATTAGAATGAAAGAACTGGAAGACAGGAGGCTTGGCAAAGTGCCACAAGAGATAGGAAGCTGTGAAGAGCCATAAAAGAAGTTACTCTGTGCATAACCATGATAAATATCTAAATAATAACCATAGATTTTCCATCAAGAAAAAACAAAAGAAAATACCTGTGAGGCATCATTTTCAATTTTTTTAAATAAAAATGGCATTACTAAGAAACAACCGCCTGCAAAAATGAGAATAAAATTTTCAGTGATTACTGCAATGAAAGCTGAAAATCAAAATTTAACAAAAGTTTAATTTCCTATAATTTCTCATTTCATAAAAACAAGTTTATTTATTTCCTTATTATTTAATAACTAAATCCTAAATAATTTGCATTAAACCTGACAAAATTATTTTCATTTTAATATATTGTATTGTACACTTAATATAGATTCCTCTCGTTTTTTTTTTTGCACCATACTATTTCAGTGTTAGCTGAGCCAACTGACAATATTAATGTTAGCTAAGAACTGCTGAATGAAATATTTCTTTCCTCTTGTCAGTCCTTAGAAATATTTCGGCTGCTACCTTTACATGACCAATTTCTATTAATAAAAGAAATATTAGGCGGTACTTAATTAACTTACCAAAAATATTTGATAAATTTTAGTAAAGAAAATTTTCTTCCATCAAGATTTTTTTTATTTTATCAAATTTTTTTTAGCATAGGTTCTTTTTAAAACTGCTTAAATATTGAAAATTATAATTTCGTAGCATCTGTTATATTTAAAATCACTAACTAGGGTAAGGGAGACAATTCGTATAGCTTGCAGGTGACGTTAGAGATTGGAATAAATGCAATCATAATTATTTCCCTTTAACCTTTTACCGCTTATCAGTTAACGTTTGTGTTGCTACAAAGACAAAGTTATGGAACATGTGAAGATTAAACTCACGAGCAATATTTATCACTATTATGACACAGCAGAGGCTTACACAATTATCAGTAGAAACTGGAAGGGGAACCTCTACTACTCATTAAATCTTTTTAATTAATTCATTCTCCAGAAGTATTTAGATAATATTTTTATTATTGTAGCATAGCTGGTCACTTATTTGCTGGCCATTTATTTTTTAGCTGAAGGATGACTATACAAACGTAGTAAACAAAGATATTGGATGAAATCAACTTTGATACAAGATCTAATTGATGGTGCACAAAGTGAGGATGAAACACAATTGCAGTAACAGATAAGACTTGAATGCTAACAACAGTTCTATAGCAAGTTATTTGTTGTAGATTGTTCTTGATTAGTTATCTGACCAAGATATTGGATGACACCAACAACACTTTTATAGCAGATTATTGACTAGATTAGCTGATTAGATTTTATAGTATAAATTTAACTTTTGTTATGATTTCTAATTTAGTTTTATTCCAATTCACTCTCTCTTGTCTTGTTCTGCCATTAATCTTTTATAAATTTGAGTGAAACTAAATTTTGTCTGTGCCCCCAACTTATGTCAGTAGAACAAAACACTGCAGTGCTAACACATAATAAATGTTTCTTTGAAATAAATGGCATTTATTTACCCACATTTCCATGGTGGTAGGATGTAACAGAATGTCATTTTAATGTGGGGTGCCTTACATATACATATGGACTAATGACAAAAACTGCCCATTTCCTGCAATGACTATCATGCTGGTGTTAGTATCCATTAACCCTCTAACTTTAGCACAATGAGGAAGAGGTTGCTGCAGGTTTGGACTTCCTAGGACCAGGCTTCCTCCATAACTTTAAGAGGAAAGGAATACAGATAATACACTTGATATCATCCCTCCCACAGTGATGGAATATGGCACAAGGCTGGTTTAAAGTGGGGAGACCATGCATATGCATGTGGCTTAAGGACCCAAACTGCCCAGTCCCTGTAATCAATATTATGCTGGAGTCAATATTCCACTGACTTTCACTCTTTGGTGCAATAAGGAAGGTGCTGCTACAGGGTTTGAAATCTCAGGGAAAAGACATCTTTCATTTATTTGTTTTGTTCTGTCCAAAGAAAAAAAAACAATTGAGAGATAAAATGTAGTTTGTTTTTCTGAAGGTAGATATTTAGTATTTTCTTGCTTGCAAGATATGACGCAAAGTCTGTGTAATATGGGGAGCTTGTATGCATGCCAGATCCAAAAATAGTCCAACCCTCACAATTGTTGGTTGCTCTGGCATCAGTATTCCTACCAATCCCCACTCTTTAGTGCAGTGAGGGTGACACTGCTGCAGACTGCTGTTCCCAGAGACTGGTCACCTCTCAATAATAATTTTCAGTTGCATGCTATCTGCAGACATAGATAACTGAGAAACAAAATGCAGTTTAACCAAGTGCAGATACTACACTTTGATCATAGCTGAAGGTCAGGTAAAAGTGACATTTATACATCTTTCCACAGTAGTAGGAAGTAAAACAATGTTAATTTAAAAAGAAATCTGAACAATCACTTTACTATCAGCCTTTGCATTTACACCATAAGCAATAACATTTAATTTGCATAACAATTTTTAAAAGCATATTTTAATGTGTTATTTCTTTTTTAATTCAAATTTTTATAGAATTCTATAATTTTAGGTCCAGCGATATTAATTTTTATCTTATTTATTGATCAAGATCTGCTTTCTCCACCTGACTGAAGGTTTTCTAGGTTTACTGAACATTGAGATTTGTCAACATACAATCTATATTGTTTCTAGATGGAATGTGTATGCAAGTGAATAGTTATGATGAATTCTGGGAGGAAGATTTCAAGAAAGCTTCTCTTGTCATTGCTGTAGGAAACATTATATTGTATCTTAAGGAGCTGTTTGAGATGATCTGATGGACAAGCTCAGCCTGATTAAGCAGGTATATCATTCTCTATTGCCTTAGGCTCCCAGGCTGAGATGCTTTAATAATGATAAGGTATCATACACCTATAGCCATTGTACCCTCTGAGTCAGCAAAATGTGTTTTGGAGTGGAACTTATCTAACAACTTACTTTTCTCTGTTAGTATGATGGATAGTACTTAACTAAAAAAATTAGTAATTAACTAAGAAAATTGTTTAGTTGTCAACTAAGACAATGTTTTGATACATTTAAAAATAAATATTACATTCATTAAAAGAGCAAACTTGATCTTTGATTCTTTTTTCCATGTTTTCAGATAACATGTTTAGCTATCTTGACACCATTTTTTGTAAGAATAACTGAAAAAACCTTTGAGTTATTCAGCTAAAAATAGAGCAGGTTAAAATTGTTTTGTGTCAGACCCACTGTTTTCCCACCTGAGCAATGGTGAGAAGAAAAATATCATTTAGGCCTTCATTAAAAGTAATAGCACCAACATTCATACTCTGGCTTCCATCTTTAAACTCTATTCAAGAACCATCAAGAAAATGGTGAATAAGTTTAAAAAAGAGAGAACAGTAGAGAGGAGAACTGGATCAGGATGTAACAACAGAAAGAGAGATCATCATTTCAACTTAGAGTCAAAGAGATCAATTAGAAAAGATCCAACTCAATTCATAAGATGTTTGGCATGTGAGAGAGGAGTTTCAGCTATGATAGTCTAAAGAGCAGTGAAAAAAGACTTTAAAATGAAATCATTTGTGAAACCTGTGAGGCACCTTGTTACTTCAGGACAGAAAGTTAGAAGGTTAAAGAGGGGGAAGATCATTTTGAATAAATTGGAAAATGATCCTGGAATAATATATATATATATATATATATATATATATATATATATATATATTTGAACTGTATTTCAATATTCCTGAGCTTCCAATCCTTAGCTATGATTAATATGTCATTTTCACTTATGATCAATTTCATTACAATTCTTCTGTTAAGCTTGGAGTGTAATTATATATTCTTATTGGTCAAAGTAGAGCCCAAAAGTATCATAAAAAGCTCAGAGAATTCCATTAAAATATCATTGTTTCTAAGATAAAATGGTTATTACATGATTTGGACAATTTTCTGTTACATGTTTTGGACAATTTTCTGTTATACCTGGTTTATATATATATATATATATATATATATATATATATATATATATATATATATATATATATATATATATATATATCTATATATATATATATATATATATATATATATATATATATATATATTCTATAGCAGGTTATCTACTAGGTTAGCTGATTAGATTTTATGGTATAAATTTAAATAACTTTTGGAAAATTAAGCTTTTGTTATAATTTCTAATCTCAACTTTATTCATTCTCTCCCATTTTCTACCATTCATATTTACAAATAAAATATTTTATTTTCTAACAAATTATTTTGTAGTCAACTAATAAAATATTTTTTTAAATTTAAAAACTAAAAATATCATTAATTAAAAGAAAACATTTTATCCAGTAATATAGTTTGATAATACATTTTTATTCTTAACCAAATCAAATTCTTAAAGATTGTAATTCCTTTATTTTGTAATCAAATTATGAATTTTCTTCTTTTCAGACATTTTAATCTAATCTTAACAATAATAATATAACTTTACATTGACAGAAACCCTGTACCTTCCACAAATTTCATCAGAATATTAAAATATTTTTCTTACCTAAAGCAACAGTGCTAATCAGAAAAGAATCTTGGATATAATTAAAATTATTTTTAACATTTTCTTCCACTTCTGAAATTACGAAGAATGTTACAATCACCTAAAAAGAAAACAAAATTATAAATGAAAGTCATAAGATAATTATAAAAATACTTTTATGATAAAATTCTATATAAAATTCTTTCATAAATAATGTTAAACTTATAGGTTAGAGAGATTAGTTTATGCTACCGGGGGTGGGGGGGTGATTAGAAATGAAGTCATGATTTCTAAAGGGAATTAGTACAAAACAGAATGCAATAAACTAAACTGGAATTTGAACTCAATTTGTTGATTCTATTTTTCATTCTGATAACCATTACAATACCTACACATCTAAACAAACAATACAATAAGTAGAAAAGAATCCTTGTGAAAACAATCTGATTATATAAGTTTGTGCTTTTAATTGAATAACTCCAATGTTTTTAAACTCAAATGTGTAACATATCAATATGAACATTTACTGATGCGTACAAAAATGATTCCTGCAGTGTTGAAGATTTTAAACACAATCTGATATTTTTTATAATAAAAATAATAAAGAATATTATCTTTGAACTTTTACTTGACCTAACAAAATTATGATTACACAAATCTCCCCAAGTTTATGTAAGCTGTATTGAAAGTCACAATAAAAAGGATCTATCAGCCAAAGAGTCTGTCTTGTCTTATTTGGCAAATATTTTCTTTTTCATTTCAAGATTAAAATGTCTTAAAACAAGGACAAAGAAACTACAAATGTATTTTAAATGAAAGAAAATTTCTGGCTATAAACTTAAGACAGCACACTTTTTTTATTATTGTTTTTTCAATTTATTTCTTTTATTTCATTTTAATCTGTTTTGTTAAAAGCATAAAATGAAAATACTTACAGCCATAGTGAAAAGGCTTGCCTTAATAAAGGCAAGTATTGAGACGACAGGTTGGATGAGTTTGAAAGCAAAAATTATAAAGAAGGCAAGACTCCAAATGAATACAGGAATTACATTTATGTACCTGTGATTAGAAAGAAAGGAAACAATAATTAAGTGATGATAAGTAGTGAATTCTTCAATAAATAAGGAACATTTCTGGTCACATGAGACATTTGTGTTTGCCATGTAAACTAGTCTGGTGGTCAATTCTGTTTAATCTAAAGAAAGGTGATTGAATAACAGGTAAATTATGAAATATTAATGGAAATAGAAAATCTGTACAATTCATGAACTGGTAATACCAATTATAGGATTTCATATAAAATTCATATGTATGTTTCTGTTCAGTAGAAATATCAAAACAAATATTGTGACCTATAGGATATTGCTTAAAATATGATCTGATTTATATTGTAAATTTCTTTTTAAATTCATTTTTAAGCAGAATCTTGGATAGAATAAAAATATCCATATAAAGCTATAAAACTGCTGAACACTTGTAGAGTGGCATTCAAAATATTTACTAAGCCATATTCTTACAGTTCAGGGGTTTAATCTAAATACAATCAAATCTGAATGTCGAAATTTTGATCTTCTAAAAAGACATTGACATTGAAATGACAGATAAAAACATAGAAGTAAAAAAAAATTGTACTTTATTCCAAGCATTTCATTGTAAGCTCCACTCCCAGCAAGTGAATAGCCAATCAACATAGTCATCCTAAAAATATAAAAAGAAAAAATAATTTCAATTTTCTTAACACTAATGTTGTTCATATTTAAATTTCAGGACATGTTTTAATTATGAAAGATTTAATATAATAAACATTCAGTTCCTTTTATGTTTCTTTGTTCTTTAAACAATTCATTGCTTATATGACTTTGGAGAAGCAATAGGTTTGTTTATTTAAGTAAAATCACATATAAATATCCACATTGCTTTGTATAATGAGCCACTAGGATATGCTTTCCTTTTATATTTGCCGTGTGCCTTCAGGACATGGGTGATCATTGCTCTCCACAACTTCCCATCCTATTATGCCTAGTATACTACTACTTAAGTTTCAGGACTTGTTTTATTTATGAAAGATTTAATGCATAGTCAATTGATTAATTTCAATTGTAAAAATATTGCATTTCATAATAACATCTGTTGTCTTATATAATAATTTGTAATGACAATTCTCATAGAAATATAAATGGCATTATATAAATGTCCAAATATCCAAGGGACGAGTGAACATGTTCAAAGAAAAAAATATTGCAAGTTTTTCGTTTATATTAAAAAAAAACATGCTAAAATTTATGATTAATTTAGATAATATAAGTTCAGACAGGGAGATGAATTTGAAGACATTTTATCCGAGTTCCCAGACAGACACAGTTAGATTCTTCTCCTATGTGCTGTGTACCTTAGGTGACCATGGCTCTTCACAACTTCTTGTCCTTTGTAGCTCTAAGTAAGGTTTGTCTTTTTGCAATTCTTCCTAATTGCTGTTCTGTCATTAGCATTGTAGTTGAATTGTTCAAGACAATACATATCACTCATCAGTAAGCTTTAATATACTCGGATATTATATACTCCCACAAAGCGGAATATGGCACAAGGCCGGTTCAACGTGGGTCTTTCTGAGCTTGTAGGCTCGGGCAAAAATTTCTCATAGACCCCGTAATAACGAGGTCGGGTAGCTGTCTATTTCCCCAGACTAACCCTTCGGCACAGAGGTTGACACGCAGTGTATCTCAAATGCAAAGGTTTGGGATATTCTGCATATCAGCAGAGTTCTTTTGAATATATGTGTTCAGGACAGAGATCCATTAATGGGAGAAATGGATCATACCACATTCTTCCCTGCCTTATTATTATTACAGAGGGAAGAATTCCCTGAATCGAGAAAACATCCTTTGCTGTCTGCTAGGCCGTGGTGCATTGCCAGGGACATGGTAAGATTCTTTCTCTTTCTCGCTAGAACTGGATTTTATCTGGTTGCTTTTTTGTAATCTTATACGAGAGGCTTCCTCGTCCTCTGAAGTATCGGTAGGCGGTTGGGCTCTCTTCTGTGAAACCCGTTCATCACCACTTGAAGGACCAGAGATCAAGGGTTCCTCATAATCTTTATAAAGACATCATGTTTTTTCTTAGCCCTCACTTAGGCTTGTGGGTTCTGATTCATCCCCTGCTAAAGCCAAGTCCCTAAGTGAGATTGTGTCTTCCTGTCCATCAGGGTAGCAGACATGTGCATACTGGGGACTGGCATCTAGAAGCTCTATTTGATTCACCAGTGGTTCGTTATTATTTAGTCGTGTGTGTCTTTTTAGTAATATTACTCCTGTTTTCGAGAGCCAAGATGGTAGGGATGGTAAGGAGGGGTTGATCCGCCCTGGGCAGTACTTTTGGTCCACGGTGAGTTTTCCAGAAAAGAAAAAAAAAGAATAGCATAATTTCAATAATTTTTGAAAAAAAAAGAAAAAAAAAAGGGCAGCGATAAGGAAGAAGATAGTGTTCAAATGAAGCCAATTTCTCTTTGATGTGGTTGGCTCAAAGCCAGCCAAACAACAACAACAAAATGTCTCCAATATGTGCTGTCAGCTGGTGGGGATAAACCTCACTTACAAGACGTGAGCAAAAAGTGCAAAAAAATTTAAACATTTTTAAAGGTCTTGATGTGGGGTTGGATTAAATGAATTTAGTGAATCCACAGTTATTTCACACCGTATGTGAGAAGTCCAGACTTTGGTGTCAGTTCTTTGATTTTGATTTTTCATGTCTCTGAACTGTCAGTAAAAAAAAAATTAAATACGTGAACCAAATGTTTTTTTTTTTTTTTAATTTTATTTTATCATAGGCTTTAATAACGGATATCGTTACTTTTGATAAATTATAAATAGATAAATAAATTGAAATAATTCCAATGTTTTAAGGATATCACCTACACTCCAATTTTTTCTGGAAATATCAAACAGAAATTTAAAAGAAAATGGAAAATTAATATAAATATATCATATATTTATATTAATTTTCAATTTTCTTTTAAATTTTTTTTAACTTAAAAACATATATATGTTTTTAAGTTAAAAAAAAAAATGGCATTTTTTTCAGTTTTTCACGGTAGTAAAACAATGCAATGTTTTATTTTCTTCTTTAGACAGTTGAAGTTTTATTAAAGCAAAATAGACTAAGAATTTAAAGGTATGATAACATTTATTTCAGTTTTTAAAATTAAAATTTTTAATTCTTAGTCTACTACTTTGCTAATAATAACTTCAACTACGTAAAACAAAAAATTAATTTAAATAGACATTGCATTTTTTTTACATTGTTAACACTTTTAACTTAAAAGGAAAACGAACCGAGTTTTTGTTAACGTGGCATTTATTTAATTTATGACTTCTCACTTTTTAAAATGAAATAAATATTTAAAAAAACTGATAAATTATGAATTAAAAGTACAATTTTTTTTCTTTTTTATTTCTCTTTTTAAATAAAACAAAGGATATATAAACAAAAAGTTATTTTTCTTTTAATATCGTAAAAAGCTTTTAAAGTTTTCCCGTTTAGAAAAAAAAGAAGTAACATCTTCATTTTTTATTTTTACATATCCACAGTTTTATTTTTTAAAAATACTTAAATGAAAGTGCAATTGTACTTTTACTTCATAATTTATCAGTGAGACGTTATAAATACCATGTTAACAGAAATACGGAAAAACTGGCATCACATGGGCATTTAGATTGAGAGATGGATAAAAATGGGTGTACGAATAATTTCGTCATTGACTATATATATATATATATATATATATATATATATATATATATATATATATAAACTTTAAGGGGTTAATGTGCATTATAATATTGTATTCTTTCTGGGGGGGGGGGCAGCAAAAACACTAGCTACGCCACTGACCATAGCCCGTTTACGAAGGCATCTTGGATCAATTCGGTTCGATATTGTTCCACTGATACCAAAGAAAATGAACAGTCCTTATTTAGTTTTATCAAGGCTTGATAAAATTCGTCAATGGAGTCTGAGGGCAGTTGATGCTTTGTAATCAGTAAGTGTCTTGAGACTATTTAGTTTTTCTTTTTAATGTAGAGATCCTGTCCAGTATTGTTAAAGGAAGATGTGTCTGTGAAATACCTGTAAACTTGTACTGAGACATATTTAGTGAGATAGCTTATTAGAACTTTGGTCACAGTACTAGCTCAAGAAGTTCATTTCTTTTATGAATATCTGCCTTATTTGTTATACTTATTATATTTATGCACACCTTTCATTAAACCATTTCTTTTTGGCCTGCCTGAATTTGTTTCTAATTTCTTTATGTAATTTCCTATATTCTGTACCATACCTTGGTATTGTTTGCTGTTTCATTTTCATCATATCAACAATTTCATCTGTTGTCTACTCCTTTTTTCCTTGTTTAGTTTTCTTTGGGATAATCTAGTTTGCTGATGTCACTAACTCTTCTCTTCCAATTTGAATTTCCATTCTTACTTATTTCCTTGTATCTGCTTTTAATACTTTCAGTAGATATTCTCTTTGTAACTGTTGAATTGCACTTTGGTTCCTGGTCTTTTTCAACTTTCATAGTTTCACTTTAAAGTTACAAATAACTAGAAGGTGGTCACTCCCACAATCGACACTTGGGTATACACTGTAAAACTGCATTCCTGAATCTCTTATTGATTATTATATAGTTGATTTGATTCTTTGTTTCCTTTTGGGTTTCTCCATGTCCATAAATGTCTTGGGTATTCTTGAAACCAGGTGTTACCAGGGATTTTTATTTTCAGTTATATGGTGAATACATTAACTCGGAATCAGCCTCTTCCTTCTCTCTTTTTTTTTTTTTTTATTTCAGAGCTAATCACATTTGTTTTCATATATGTTCAAACTTTTTGCCTATTTACTGTGAATTAGTATTTTACAGCTACTTCAGCATGTATCAAGGGAGGTAATTCTCCTAAAAGGAAATGCATGAGTTGTACTCCTTGAAATTTACTTCATACTTCCACGAAATACTTTCAGGTTTTATTTCTTCTTTATATTTTTTAAAGATTGTTTGAGTTTATCAGAATTCAATTGAATGCTGTCTGTCTTAATTTACAGTTCAACTTTAAAATTGGAAAATCAATTTAACAGAATATTTTTTACGCATTTGAATAAAAGATAAAATACAAAAATGTTGAAAAATGAGAAAATATAGGATTTATTATCTTCAAATTTAATTTTCATCTGTTAATAAAGTACTTGTGGCTTAAGTGGGAACCAAGCTGATAGTAACAGAAGAAAGGGATAATTATATTGGGGAGAAATTTGAATGATCTAAGTAAATTCCTTTATTTTAAAAGGAATACATATTCTTTTTGTATCTTTTTTTAAAATCTTTTTTGGACTGAAGTTAGTTAATTGACTGAAGAAATAATCTGTTTTATTATAATCACAGAAATTACTGATTGTATAGATTGGTACTCACATTTTGAAAATAGAAAGGATGTCAAAAACATGTCTAATGCCATAACACAGAAACATCTCCCCTAAGAGATGAAGGTCAGGTGACCTTATAACTTTCTGTTCTGCAGGTAAGACCTGACATGCCAATACTGGACCTGAACAAAAACATATACAATTCTTTAAGGCACAACATTAAACTCATCATAAATGAAAAACTGATAAAAAATAGCAGTGAATTGTTAATAAAAATTTTCATGGTTCAATAACAAGCCGGGATATTGTTTATAAACTGATGAGTGCTAATAGCTCAAGGAAAAAAAAAAAAAAGAAATAGAAAGTGAAAAGGCAAAATCTCTTCCTGTGATTATTGTATCAAAGTTTACCTTCATTCTCTGGTAGATCTTCCAGTTCATTCCATGTGTCTTCATCCATCATCTCCTTCAAGAGCAGCAATTCAGTTTGAAAAAAAAAAATGAATTTATTTCTAAGACAGCTTCAAAGAATTTCCATCCCAAATTCAGTGAGTAACTTAGATGATTTAAGAAAGACATACAAATAGGACAAAGCTTTTGTCAGCAATTGTGAATATCAGACTCCTTTTAGCCATGTTGACAGTTAACAAAAAGAGAAAAAATGAGATTTGCATCATTATGCTAATGAATCAAAGAAATACAAACATTTCTAAAAGACTTTAGTCAAAGTTTGCATCAGTTGCCTCTCAGCAATTTAATTTCATCTACATGTTAAGCAAATAGTTTCACACAATATTTAGAGATATTTGCTCATTGAATTACAGAAATAATTATCTGTTCTTGCACATAAAATCAGAATAGCAAGCATCCTAGACAGAAGTCTCTGATATTATGCTTTGTGTCCTTGGGGAACAACTGTTATTTCCTACTTACTTACACCTAGAAAATATGAAAATGACTAATATTTCCTATAAACTTTGTTTTTGTGATCAGAACAATGATATTTATGAAATTTACCTATTCTCATTGTGGAAACTGGTGAATGTGAATATTCTTGTTCACACAAAGTAGGAACAAAACAACATGATTCAAAAGTACTATTTATTTATTTTAGGATTACACAAGACAGTAGACAAAACATTTACAAGTGAGTAGTTTTTCACGATTTAAATTTATACTGTAAATTACTTCCATGAATCAGCCTCCAAATATAGTCTCCCATCATGTTTTCATTATATTATTTTTGTTAGTGGCATTCAATGTCCAGTATATCCAGGTGGAAGAACTTGCATTGCTCCTCTTAGTAACCCCCCCCCCTATTTTCTTTGAATTTATCAAGATGAGTGTCAAGAATGTGGAATTTGAGGGTCATCCTGCAACCCATTTTACCATATTTCTTCACCAGGGTCTCAACAAACTCCACATAGTTTTCAGCATTGAACCACTGCAACAAAGCTGTTCCATGCTACTTTCTCAATCCTAGAGGATTTCTTAGGGAACTCTTTGCACTTTATGGTTTCCTTTATTCATGGTCTGGTGAAAATACAGACTTTGATTTTTTTTCTGCATACAGCTTAATGTAGAAGTCTGGAACGTACTTGAAGACAGCAGACTTCTTATCTACAGCTGTGACAAATTGTTTCATAAGGTTCAGTTTTAAGTTCAGTAGAGGCAACAATACTTTTCAGGGGTCCAACAGTGGCTCCCATTTTATGCTGTTCCTCCCCACACTGAACTTGGTCTGCTGTGGCCAATTCTGCCTGTAGTAGTGTACTGCTATGTCCCTGCTGTCCCAAAGGCAAATATAACATAAAAGCTTGGTAAAGCTGCCCTGGAGACCATCAAGAAGGCCACCATTATGAAGTCTCCAATAACCTCCCAACTGTACATTTCATATTTCAAGGTATCTAGCAAGATATTGACAGTGCTGCATTCCTCTTTAAGTTGTATCAAGTTAGGGTAAGAGGTGGATATGTATTCCTGTTAATAAGCAGTGCTCCTGGATGAACTGTTGATGAAGAGGTACCACCCGTTGGGGTTACAGGTGATTCCAGTTGCCTTGAACAGACCAGTCACATTGTGGCAGAAGCAAAACCCATCTTGATGGGTGAAAAAGCTTGAAAAGCACTGGTGATGCTTTCTCCAATCTTCAAATTGCACACTTTCATCTAACAAATTCCACTGCTTAAGTCCCAATGTCAAAATTGGACTTTGTGAGACCAAAATCTCTGATCAGGTCATAGAGGACTTTTTAGTTGTGATAGTATGAATTTTTCTCCTCAGCTGCACCTCTGTAATCTGGATCAATGACTTCATCCTCTTCTGAATTGCTGTTCTCTTATGAAAACAGATGCCCTCTCTTTGAAGGAGTGGGTACAGGGAGCTCAGGGTATGTGGAGCTAGAGTGATGGATCATAGAAGGTCTGGATATATGATAGTAAGTGCATTTTTGCCAGCTTGACATTTGGAAGGGTTCATCATACAAAAGAAGCAATTGTTTGAGTGGACAGTTGGTTCCCTCCAAATTCATGGGATTGTGAATTATGTCTCTATTTTCCCCTCATCCTGGAAAAGAACAAAATAAAATATGTGTATAAAAAAACAAATATTTTTCATACAGTCTTACTGAAAAATTCTAAAAAATTATATTTTGGATTTTTGAAATTTCTAAAATCATGCATTGGATATAGAAAATACTGATTTTGGATCCCGGTTGACATAGCAAATGCCACAAAAATACGAAATCTTGAATACCGAAAATCCCTAATATTCTGTATTTTATGGCTCTTGCAAGTTATGAACTATAGAAAACATCCATAATACTGTGGATACTAATGTGCGATTGTTGAAACATATTTAATATATATTTTCCAATAACACTAGTTTAAAAAAATAAAAAAAAAAATATTTAAATTAAAAAAATCCAAAAACTTTTACACTCAAATATTCCACTATCCAAAAGAGCAAAACTTTCCATCTTACCTTCTATAGATTTTTGCAGATTTCACAGGTGAAATGAGGTGCCCAGGGTTTGTCTTGATTTCTGACAGGTATGCGGAGAAATGCTTTGTAGGTCTCTCACATTTTAGTAGGCATTGACACAGAGGACTTTTTCACTTTTTCATGATAAGTTTGCCACAGACATAGCAAAATGCATCTACCAGATGTTTATAATCTCTTGATACCATCTGTGATGAATGCATATATCAATCCATGAATTTATTCCTACTTATTACATATAGAAATATTTTCAGTAACTTAAAACAAAAAAAAAAAAAACAAAGCTTTATTGTGCTTAAGAAAGATGAATCAATAAGTTGATGACATGAAGTTATTAGCTGAAATTTGAATTGAAAATTTCACTGTGTAATGTTTGATCTGTCTGATTATTAAATTAAGTACATTGATAAATACAGAAAAATATTTCAGCTACAAAATAAATACTTTTTTCTTAAAATTAAACAATTAAGACAGTATTAATAAAATAATGTCATATTTAGAATTTATGTAGTTGCATACTTTTCAATTTAAAACTAAATCAAAATATTTTAACTTTCATATTATGGATACTGAAAAGTTCACAGTCTAATGCAAAAGGGATTTTAAAAAAATTAAAATAATCTGATGTTTATGTCATTTGGTCAGATTTTGGGATATTTGTTCAAGGTGAGAAAAAATTGTGTTTCCTTTTGACAACAAAAATTAGATATTAAACTTAAATCAGAAAAATACCGAAAAATAATTTTTTATTTTCTAAATTAAATGTTTTTTTTTATTATTAGGCTATGGAATTATTGATGCACCTTTATAATTCTTAAAATTAAATGGTTAAATCAATATTATAAATAGTCTCATATGAAGGATTTATGTAACTGAAGAAAATTTTAGACTATGATAGAACATTCTGACAAGTATATATGTATATACAAAGTGGGGGGATGAAAGGTTCTCAGCCTGATTAAGAAGGTAATTAAATATTCTAATGTTTGGTTATTTGATCAAATTTTGAAAAGTGGGTCAGGCTGAGAACTTTTCAGCAGCCTCTCATACATTGTCATAAAATGTTGAATGCAACAGTTTCACTTGCAACAAGTTTGAAATTTTACTGGTATACAACAGTTACAAACAGTGACTTCTGTCATTGATTACCTCCAGTCTTATGATTTGTATAAATAAGTCACGCCATCTTAGCCAAAACAGAAAAACTTTTCAGTTATGTTCAATAATGACACATTAAGCCAAACTAGACTCTGAGTTTTCATTACAAAGGGTTAAGCTAACAGATTATAAAAAAGATAATTAAAGCTATAATCAATGGGAGGAACAAACAAGAAAGAACTGTTAATTCAAACCATAAAGTGAAGTTTCAAGATAACTTCAGAATGGCTTGAAACCAAGAATATAAATTTATATTGCTATAAATGCATTCTTGGATAACTTTGAGTGTCGAACATTTATTAAAATGGGATGTGTCAAAACCAAAGACAGCTGGGAAAATTGAAAAAGATTATTATCCTAACATGCTAAAATAAAAAATATATTCAACATTTATGAAAACTGTATGTGTTGGCACAACTTGGTTGGAAAAAAAAAATCAAAAACAGAATATTGAGTCATGACCATTCTCTCAAAATTGATTGTTATTAGATTTCATCCTCTGTTTTTTTTTCCCCAAGAACTTGATGGGCATTGATGGGTAGCCTGGAGCTGGCAAGAAGGTGAAATTTCAGACTCATAAAAATAGAAATTTGCATCTTGAGAAACATCTGTGAGGTTAAAGGTAATATTTAATTCTCTATATTAACCAGCACTTACAGACAACAGGAGGAGAAGAAAAGTTGGGATCTCACCGTTCACATTGGGGATAGAGAAAGAGAACCATGATGAATCTAGTCATAGTCACTGAGAAAATTAAGATCCAAACCATTAAGGCTAGCTGCAAGTTGCAGATAAAGTTGATAATACAAGTGATATTAAGATGAAATGATTAAGAAAATTTCCTTTAAATGATTATTGTCAAATGTGAATATAGCTGAAGAACACACCAAAATGCTGACTGAAGTCACCTAAAGCTTTATGTTTGATGTTCTTTTTATTGTTCTTTATTAACTTTTCTGTTTATTCAACTAGAAGTAAATTTCCTTTAATTGTATTCTAGCATTTAGTTATTATTTTCAACAAGTGAATTCACACCCTTTTGACTTCTAGTGAAGCAGCAACAGAAAAACCATTGCCTAACAATGAACCACTAGATGCTTACAAGTTTCAAGCTTGACAATTGTAAATAAAACTAAGTAGAGATAACTTTTAAAAAGTCATGTATCAATTATTTATATTATGAACAGGACATCCCTTCTGAACTGATTAAAAAAATCATGATTTTTCAATTCTAATAAATGTTATGACTTGAAAGGTTAACAAATGCTAATCTATAAAAATATTCCCTCAAAGTTTTACCCTATTTTTTAAGGTCAATTTAAGTGGTGTCATTATTTTTAAAATGACCAGTTTAGCAGAAACATCTTTTTATTTTATTAATTCTAACAACAAAAAGTGAATTTCACTTTTCTAAATTTCTTGAGAGTTGAAAATTGAAATCAGATTTAAAAAATTGTTTTATCCATGTTGGTCTTTGTTAACTTTGGGACAAATAGACAATAGTAGATTTAAAAAAGAACAATTTACTGCATCTCTATTACTTAACCATTGTAAAACATTGACTAATTTAATTGACATTTTTAAACTTTATAAAATATGAGAAACAAAAGCCAAAACTTATCAGAAATTTTTTATGTGCAACGTTCCTTCAGGACCTTGGCAAACATGGCGTTTCACAACTTCCTGTCTTGCTGAAGAACACACACAAAAATACTGCTCAAAGTCACCTAAAGTTTTATGTTTGATGTGCTTATTGTTTTTTTTTATTAACTCTTCTGTCTATTCAACTTTAGATCATTCACCATCTCTCTTTGATCTTGTTTTGTCTCCTATTCACATAGACTCATTAAGTACATTGCTTGGTGTTTCATGCTGCTTCTGTAGGTATTCAATATATTCTGTAGGTATTCAATATATTCTTCATGCTATTTTTTATCCCAAAAATTTCAGTTGTCGATTTCTGATTGTAAGTATAAGCTTTGTTAATTTTTTTCCTAAAAATTTCCTCAATGATCACATGTTCAGTCCATGGTCAGCATTTGTCAGTAGAACCACATTGCAGCCAATTCAAGTCTACCTTTATCTGTAAGGAGATTATTGTTCAGTATTCACTGCTATATAGGTTACATAGCAGTTCAACATGCTTTTCATTGTTTTTAATGAATTTTTATTATCTTCCATTATTTTGATTAATTTCTGGAAGACATCTAACACAACTGTTTAAAAGCCTTGTTTTTGTCATATACGAAAATCCAAAAATCTCATTCGTCAGTAACATTTTAAATACCTCATAGAATGTAAAGTTCTTAAAGCAAACCTATACCAAACTGTTTTCCTGAATCCTTGATGACTTGGCTGTCTGAAAATGACAACATCAAGATGAAATAATGGAAACTGATCGTGAAAAACACAATTATGCGCAACAAGTTTTCAATCAGTCAGTAAACTTCTGGACTTTTTCGGGTGACGTTATAGGATCCAGACGGTTATTGTTTGCACATGGAATTATTCACTGGTAATTAATCTTCGATTTGGTTGTGGAAAATGTCACTCGGTGGTTAGCATTAAGAAATTATGCCCAATTTTCTGAGAAAAATCACCATTTTTTATGAATAAATGATATCATTTAAGCTTCTTCCGTTTCTCCTTAATTTGGTGTGAACATCATTGAATAAAAGGAACGGCTAAATGTCCCAGCAATGGGAAATATGAAAGATATGCAGTGAAAAAAACAATGTTGTCTGCTAAGTGTTGTTGTCATCATCTAGGTCACGGGGTGTTAAAAACAACACAAAACACATGAAGCCATTGTTCAAACATAGGTTATATCAAGTTCTACTAATGTTGACCCTTTTTTTTTTCACTCTTTGTTCTTATCTGGGAGTGGTGGGTTTTATTACATCATGTTCTAAATGTTTATTGCTGGCTGGCTGACCTTTGACCCAGAGATGTCAAAGTCAATTTGCTTTAATTTTCCTTATCGCTGCTATTTTTTGGAATAAAAATAAAAAATATATATAAAAGTATGAAAAATCCATTTTTTGGGGAGAAAATAAACTGTGACAAAATGACTTTTGCCATTTTTGTGATGATATTTACTTGGGATAGAAAATTTTTACCATAGCAAACCTGAATTGACTTTATTTAAGTTCAGTGGGGCTATAGGAAACCTCAAACAGCTGTGATAATTTCTATGTCACATTTTTCATCTGTCAGTACATTATTCTAATTATTTTAACATCTCCACTATATAATTAACACCTTGGCCTGTCTCTTGTATTGACAACCTCCTGGAGTGATATTGAAATGGGTCATGCCTAATTTACATATGAACAACTTGATTTATATGCATAGTCTTTCTACTACTGTAGGGGGCATTAAAGTGATAGACTTCGAACCCTACACTTCACAACACATCCATTCTATCATCTTAAATATAACAGTCCTTTCTCCTTGCTTTCTATATCTAACAGTCCTTTCAGTTTCTGTTTGAGTTTGAAATCAATATGTCACCTGTCTATATTATGTTCCTAAAGATAACAAGACAACTGCTCCCTGGACAGTTGCCTCCTGACAACTGTCCACTGGACAATTGTCCCCATAGGAAAACTGCCCTTGAAAAATGGAATGGAAAAACTTTTTAAATTTCTTGAAGCATTGAAAAGGAAGCAGGCACTGAAAAAGCATTACCATCTATCAGATGCTTACAGAACATCTAGCACCAACTAAGCGAAAATGTTATCAAGATTTGACAGTCAGAATATCAAATATTGTACAAGACTTTGAGAACTGCCATATGTTGGACTTTTTGAGATGTTTAGCTCACAATTCACAACTTTTGTAGAATAATTATAGTGATATAAAAATATAAATCTTATTATTGGATAATTCTTCTTACTGGATAACAGATAAAACATGAAAATAAAACTCTAATTAGTTTTATTAGTATTTATCTCCCCACTAGTTGCACTTTCTTTTCTCTTAATGGGAGCAATGGGGGCAGTTGTCCGCTTTCAGTTCTCCTGATAGCGTTGTTAAATTATGTCTGCTACTCATAAATCCTGAAAGATATTCTAGTTCTCCTAGACTCATCTTACTCTATGGGTTAAATAAATCCATTGAAAAAAATGCATTTTTTTCTTACTCCTCTTTCCATTCTTGTCTATTTACTGAACATTATTCTCTCTCTACATACAGGCTGCTTGGTTCCAGTGAACTAATATTAAGGTTTTTGGTCACTGAAAAAAAAATACAAGCATGTTTCTTCTTGCATATATTTTGTTTTGATAAAGAGTGTTTTTAAAACCAATTACAATTGCTAACTATTGACAATTCAAACAATTACTAAAAATCATTGTGCAATTGTATGATGTTGATTATAAGATTTCACCAAGTTATATACAGCATTTGAGAAAATTATGCCAATTTTAAAGAAATATCTGGTCATGTTAAGCATCATCTCTTAAGTTTAATTCATCACTCTTTAATTCATCATTTCATTAGAAATTCTTTAGAATATATCAAAAACTGGATTTACTCTGAAACTAATGAAGCTTAAACTTCAGGACCCCTAATCAGACTGGTGCTCCTGAAGCAACTTTTTTAATGAGTGAATTTTTCAACAAAATTGATGTTTTTTAAGTGTTTATGATTAAAATAAGGCCATTTTAGTGATATTCAATCATAAGCCAATAGGTTATGATCTCAAAATTTACCTGTTATGAGTCAAATCTCAAAATTCTTGGGGGTTTACATTGCCCAAACCCTCAACTGTATGACCTTGTTGAGCTCACTAAAATCTATTGATTCATAGACTATATTTTGGTAGCTGGATCCTCAAATCTATTGTTGTTGGTTGTGAAGTTGCTCTCATATCTGTTTAGGCTTCAGGGCCCCCAAAAATGTCTGTCACTACGCTTAGGTTTGAATAAGAAAATCAGTTTTGCTCTCAAAAAAACTGAACATTCTTTAGTTTAAAGCAAATACAGAAATTATATTCAGCTGATTTACATTTTGAAAATAAGAACATGTCTTGCATGTTTTTAAGTCTACCAATTTGTCCATGTATTGAATATTGCTGTGACATCTGGTCTGGTGCTTCTGCTAAATATCTAGAAATTCTTGACAAAATTCAAAGAAGAATCTACAATGCTATCAGTCCTAACCTGACATCTCAGCTTTAGTCATTTTACTACTTTTGTAACATAGCTTCTCTGTGTCTTTTCTATAAATAGTTTCATGGTAACTGTTCTGATGAACTTTCCTCTTTGGTAACTCAACTTTAGAAATTACAGTACTAGATTAGTAGTTAGGATTCACCATTCTACAGTTGAAATTGCTAGATGTAAACATAAGTTCTATGCTGACAGCTTCTTCCCTCACACTTCTTGCTTGTGGAACGCTCTTCTGACTTCTTGTTCTCCAGTCAACTTTAATCTTCAAAAATTTAAATGCAGCATCAATCCTTATCTTCAGTCTCTATGAACCCTGTGATTTAATTATCCTTTCTTTTTAATAATGTTTTTTTCATATTTTTTTTTCTCTCTCAGTAACCCCTTGCATCTTAGTGGCTTTATTGCTTTGCTTAGTGTAAAATAATTTAACAAAAAATTGTAACATTTATAATAAGTGTTTTCCAATTTTTAAAAAATTTTCATTCAATTTATCAAATTTAGATCAGTGGTCATGACCTTTGAAGGAAAGTCAATGTCAGCCATTTGTTCAAAGTTGGAAGTTAAATTGATCAGAAAATAAGTCTGAAATTATCTTTTAATCATTAAAATTGCACTAATCAATTTAATTTACTTAACAACTTCAGTTTTAATAACAAATGGTAGATTACCTGTGTTTGTACCTAGGCTAACATTATTGGGGGAAGAGGTCTTAGATTCAAATTAATATGGTAAACCACTTATTTTAAATTTCATTACAAAATATCACATCTTCAGATGTAACATCAAAGGTTACATCTGCAGACATGTTCCACAAAAGACCAGTCTCTTTACTTACCTCAGAATGCAGTGATTTTCTTTCAAATTGCCTATCATTTTGTGCTTCAGACGTTGCATCTGAAGAATTCTGTGGCGGATTCTCAATATCTTGAGGTGCTTCTTGGTTTTCCTAAAACAGGATTTAGAGTTTGAATATTAAAATAAAAAACACATCATGACAATCAACATCAGAAATAAGTGCACATCAGAAAATTTTGAAAATTTTTATTTTTTCCTATTTTTATATTTTGGAAAAACTTATCTTTTTTAAAAAAATGTAAATACTGATAGGCTGGATTTCAATAAGCAATAATTATGTTGTGGCATATGTGTTCATATCAGAATGTTGCTAGTGTGGATAGGTGGTAGGATAATTATTTTATCAGAAACATAGGACATAAAAATGAACTGACTCAAGGGTTAAAATAAATAATATATTTATTTTCTTTAAAGTGATGAGTGAATCCTTTGGCATTCAGTGTGACAAAAAGTTTGTTAATTAGGCAGATATTGGGAGCAATCTAGAGAAAAATCCATTAGTGGTCATTTAGAAGTAAGACCATGATAGGGGCAGTAGTTATCAGAAATTAGGTCAATATCAATCTGCTGTTTCTTCTCAGCTCTAAACAGGACAGAAATTTCATTAGCAGATAACCTCTCAGCTGCTTCTTCACATGTCACACATGGCTGATTTCTACATGGTTGCATTCTTTTGTTCCATCCTCTTCTGCTGTCCTTTTGATCTCTTCTGAGTCGTCAGGTTTTTATCCTTTTAAATCAACTCAAGAATTTGGCACAAACATCAAAATGTCTGTTTGTGTCAATTTTGCTGATTAGCTAAATTATTTTATTTTCTGGTGTTCCTTTCTTTTTCATTTTTTTTTTTTATAATGGAATTTATGCATGGAGCCTCCCTGATTTTTGGTATTTTTCAGTTACAAATGACCCATCTCTGTTCTTGCAAATTTCCTGTGTTTTTGGCTGGGTTCAGTCTTTTCTTCTTTTTTCTCTTTTTATTCGAGGGTTGCCTTCTCAGTTGAGTGAAGTAAAGAAAGAAGTTTAAAGAGAGAGAGAGAGAGAGAGAGAGAGAGAGAGAGAGAGAGAGAGAGAGAGAGAGAGATAGATAGATAAAGTTTTTAAAGGAAAGTGTAAATGTCTTATTTTAATTTGAATTCTTTATATTTTTGTTTATATATTTTATTTTCATCTTTTATTTTTATCAGTACTCATTACATTATTGTAAATGAACTGGTATGTGAAGTTCTTCCACATACCGTGTTTCTTTAGATCTTTAATTTCCAGATAAACACACTTGTTTTGATTCATACTACAATGTTTGCCTGTTCAGTGGTTACAATAATTTCCAGATTTCCAAGAACTCATTGAATGAAAATAAAAATATTTTAATTAAAAAAGAAAAAATTGTTTTATAATGGAATATACTGGGTTGGAACAAATGTTTGTAACATTTTTCAGTAGGTGGCATTTGAACATATGATTTAATTTCAAACATGACCAAAATTTATGACATATATACATGTACTGAAAGGTGACATTTCAACATATATTTCTAAATGATTCATGTGTGTATTGTGAATTATAATGGATTTTATGTTAAATGTGAAAATGGACAACACTAAGATGCATTTTCATCACTAGGTGATCTTATTTCCAGAAAAGAAATAAGAAACACTGCACAGACAGCAACATTGATATGTGCTGTTTATGGAGATGGTGCCATAGATGAAAGTACTGTTACTTAGTGGTTCAGTAGGTTCAGTAGTGGAAATTTTGATCTGGAAGAAAAAAATTATCCAGATCATACAAATTGGGACATTGCAGAAATACTCCGCATATCTCATATGAACATTATAAGGCATTTGAAAACACTTGGATATATATGATATATCCATTATGATGTTTAGATGACTCATGATTTAATAGAAAAATAAATTTAATGTATGATATTCTTACCTATAATCATCTGCTTAAATGCAATAAAAACAACCCATTTTTGTAAAGAATGATCACAAGAAATTTAAAAGAGAATGTTTAAAATGATATATAGCAAAATGGGTACTGGGGAAAATTAAATGAGCCTCAGAAAGTGATACTGTGTTTCTGGTGGAATTGGAAGAGAGAATTATATATTATGAACACCTTACCCCAAATCAGACATTGAATTCAGACAAGTACTGTTCCCAATTAGACTTATTAAAGTCAGCAATCGATGAAAGGCATCAAGAATTGGGGAACTGGAAGGATATCATCTCCCATCAAGACAACAAATATCTCTGCAAATCCAGCAGAAATTGGAACACATTGGTTTGGATGTCATACTACATCTGCTATACTCAAATGATCTTGAACCTTTGGATTACCATATTTCAATCCCTACAAAATTTTCTTAAATGAAAAACTTTACTGGAATCCTGTAGAACTACAAAGACCAGTTTATCACCCTGAAATATGTCAAATTCTGGGAGGATGTAATTATGAAGCTGCTTTAAAGATAGCGAAAGATAGTGTAACAATATGGCATATATCGAGTTGAATAAATCCATGCACAGATAAATAAATATTGTCTTTTCATTTATAACTGATACAAACTTTTGTTCCAATCCAATCCAATTTCTCTAGGAAGGTACAGAATGTCTTAAAAATCCAGGGTAACTATTTCATTGTCTGAATAAAGTTTTTATATATCTCTGTGAATAATATTTTTTTCATCAAAAGCATGTTGCAACATTTAACATGAAGATCCTATCACTGTATAATAATTTAATATAAGTTACTCATGATATCAAGACTATGAAACTTGATGAAAGTTTTAAAAGAGAAGAAAAACATTCTTTAGAAATAGAACTGAAGAATAAATTGAAACTTTGAATAGATGAACTTGTAAAAGATTTGTAATTATTGATGAGCTAAGATTCAAGGAAATTAATTCAAACTTGTAAATCCATATTTAATGAAGAAAATATTTAAATATCAACAATAACAATAAATAAAGCAATGATAAATTCATTCATACTTCAGGTTTTATTTCATTATTTTTTTTCAATTCTGGATTTCTGAAAATCAAAAACATGGCAAAAAATGTACATTTTTAATTTAAATGATATAGCATTTTACTTTTAGAGTGAAAGAAAAATATAGTAAAACCTGAAAGTAATACTGAAAATTAAAATCCAAATATTTTAGAAAGACTAAAAACACAAAAACTATACTTGAAAATTCATTTAAAAAAATTATATTGAATGAATAATTCTAATATCCTTAAATTCTGTTCTTTAAAATAAATTATAATTAGACAACATATCTAATTTTATTGATCAATAAGAATATTCTGATAATGGGTTTGGGTGTTACACTATTTGATAGTAAGTTATTCTATTTACATAAAATATGTATGACTCACTGATTCATTCTCTTTTGTTTCATAAAAGGCACGTCTATATTAAATTGATGACATAAGCTTACATTATTTTAAGAGTAAAACAAGTTGTTCAATTGATTTTCTTAATTATAAACAAGCATAGATGTTTAACATAATATTTCAAACACTGTAAGGCCATAAACTAAACACCAAATTTTATGATTTTATTGAGTGTTCTTCAAATATTTTTGGTTAATTTGCATTTGCTGAGTAATGTTTTATCTCTATTGTGCTTTTACCAATAATATAAGTTATAAAAATCCAAATTTTTCAATAACCTCCACCTGTTGTTGAGTTCATTGTTATATAAATCTTTATTATGATGAAAAATGAAATGAACAACTGTGAATTTGTTCCAAAATAAGATAGAGAAAAATTAATGGATGACATTTCTCTGGATCAACGAGTGAATGACAAAGTTACTTCTCATCTAGTATAATCTTTTTTTAATTACAATTTTAATAATGTTTAAATTTTACTCCTGTCTTAATGATAAGTCTGTAAGAAATGTTTTAGCTATGATAGCTACCTTGAGGTAGCAACATCTCTAACAAAAGAAACATGAATAAACACAAACATGGAGTTTTAGAAGAAACAATAACAACTCCTTATTAGGTGGAACATTAGAATTGTGGAAAAGAAAAAAGGTGTAGTTTATTTTACTAATCAAAAAGAGAATTTATTTTAAATTAAGGCAGAAGTTTTATTAGCAACCTTAATAATGAGTAGCTGTTATGACTCAAAAGTTTTAAAAATTTCTTTCTCTTTAAGTTTTAAATATGGAAAACCTTTTGGAAAATAAAGTACTTTTTAGTTTAATATTTGAATTTCTTTGCAGTTCTGTTGTTGTTTGTTATTTTTGTCTTTAAATAATTTTTTCTTCTCCAATTATTCATGTGAATTATGAGATTCCCAAAGTCTATTTTCTGACATCATGGTATACATTAAGCAATTCAACACTGACAACTATCACACTGTATATTACTTTTAATTATTCATGAAACCTATTTTTAAATTTATTATGAGTTGATTAATTCATGAATAGATCCCAACAAAATCATAATCATTGTTGAAATCATCCTTTTAAATTTATTTCTCATAGCATATTACTTTATCAGCAAAACATCAATTTCTTCAGTCAAATGGAAAGATGATGATTTCTTATGGCAACTAAAAAAAGGTTCAATTTTATCAGCAGAGAAGAAACATTTAAAAAAAGTTAATGGGAGACCAACCTTATCACATTCAACTTGAATAGCATAGGCTTTCTGCAGTATCTCAACACCAATAAATATCACTAGGGCCTGAAAGGAAAAAAGATTATTTTTCCTTATAAAATCAGAAATAAAGAAATGCCCCCAAACAATTTAACTTCTTTAAGTAAATGAGAAAAATTTTACAAAAAGACAATCAATGTAAAAGGGTTAAGTTAATATCTTAATTTTGCTATAATGCAAAAGTATCAGTTTTTAAACATTCAACGTTTTAAGGAATGAAGACATATTTAAAGACAGAAGCCATAAGAAGAATTTTTTGGCACATTGTTATCTCAATTTATGAGCAAGAATTAAAATATTTGACTCCAGATCCAAAAAGAAGAATATTGTTATATCAATTATTACGAAACCCACTCAGATATAAGCAGTTTACACAAAGCTTTTAAAAAGTTTCACCATAAGTTTTAATAAAGTATAGACTTCCATGATTTAAAACACTAACCCAGATTAATAATGTTTGAAGGACATTTTGATTTTATTACATATACTTTTCAATTGTAAGAAGTTTTTATAATTAAAATGAACAATTACAATTCTATACATGTATGAATTGCTCTTAACACAACATTGAATGAAATAAACTTTCCATATGCAAGAAATCTACTGATTTTTGCAATAGATAGAAATGTAGATAAAAAAAGCACATACCTGCATAGAAAAAGCAATTATAAAGACCACAAGAAATGGGTAAAAACCAGAATTATACAGAGTTACAGGTAATCCTGGAATTAAAATCAAAAACACTTTTCAAAACTGGTTCAAAATCATTTTAGCTAAGTTAATGATTATTATGGCACATTTTTTCTTCATGACTTCAGGCCAGTTTCTAATTTTCAAAAGAGAGGTTATTGGGAACATAAGCACATCTAATAGATTGTAGGTAACCCAGTGGCAAGGAAAGATAAGTATAGAATTTGATTAAAATTTTATTAAAATGTTTAGCCAGTATCTATTATTTTCTTTAAGTATTATCTTAGCTGGAAATGGTGATATGTTAGAAAAATCTACTTTTGATCAAATTGAATGTTGACAGTTGATTCTATAATTCTTCTAGATGATGTTTGATGAATAAATTTAACCATTTTGGCATTTTAAAAACATTTCCTTATCACCTAAGTAACATATATCTTGTTACACTTTTGGTTATAAGTATTCACTATTCTCTTTTGGTATGTGATTTATATTTCTCACCATAAGTTTCTTTTATCTAAAACATATTCCTGTATGAAATAACTATACAAAAATTTATTTCCTATATACAAATCTCATTGATTTGTTAAGATATTTATTTTAAAATTTTATTAATTGTTAAAATTTTTTTTAACTAACCACAGAGTTTTTAAGTATTAATATTTATATATATATATATATATATATATATATATATATATATATATATATATATATATATACAGTAGCGTCCAAAACTAAGGGACAAAATTTTAAAACCTAATATTTGTTAGAAATAACAATGTGAAAAGCTGAATTTTTGACAACTGGTAGTCGTTATCATCCATAATAACATACTAAAATTTGAATCATTTGCAAAGGATAGAAAAAGAATTATAACAATTATTTATTTATTTATTTTCAAAATAGGATCGTCCAAAAGTAAGGGACAAAATTGAGAAAAACAATGTAAACAGTATGCTATATTCAAATTTTTTGATTTCCTCTAAAGAATAAGTCTTACTTAGTCATTTGTAAACGTTGCATCAGCCGGCACCATGGCGAAACGCCAAAAACTTGATTACTCTGTGAGACAAGCTATTGTGAAGCCACACAAGGAAAAGCACACCATTAGAGAGATTTCAGAGAAAGTGAAACGTTCCAAGAGTGTTGTAGGCAGGGTTGTTAAATCTTACAATGATACTGGCAAAATAGTTAGTGCTTTTAAAACCGGCAGACCCCGCAAAACTTCGGCAAGAGAAGATCGAATAATGCAGCGTATGTCATTAAAGGACCGGTTTAAGTCTTGCACAGAAATTAAAAGGGTTATGAATAGTACCTCATGTGTTAATGTGTCAAGACAGACTGTTTGTAGACGACTGCAAGAAATAGGGCTGTTTAATCGAACCCCAGAGAAGAAACCACTTGTTAGTTCGAAGAATAAGAAGAAGAGATTAGAGTTTGCAAACAGGTATGTAATTTGGACATATGAAAATTGGGCAAAAGTATTTTTCAGTGATGAAAGCAAGTTTAATTTATTTGGAAATGATGGAAAAACAATGTAAAGAGACGTATTGGTGAAAGATTAAGTGCAAAGTGTACTAAGAAAACTGTCAAGTTTGGGGGCGGAAGCGTCATGGTATTTGGAATGTTTTCTAGCCAAGGTACAACGCCTCTTGTCCGGTTACAAACTCGTGTAAACGCGCAGATCTATAAAAACATTGTTCAAGATCATGTTGTGCCAATCATACAGAATTCAGGTTTTCGATAGGGGCTATCTTTATGCAAGATAATGCCCCATGTCACAAAACAAAGGTGGTAATGAGTTACCTTAGCGAGCAAGATTTGGAAATTATGGATTGGCCACCGCAAAATCCTGACTTAAATGCAATAGAAAATCTTTGGAAGACCTTAGGAGTGAAAGTTATGGAAAGAAATCCCACTAACACGGAGGATTTGTGGGTGAAGCTTCAAGAAGAATGGTCTAAAATTAGTATCGAGGATAGTCAAGAACTGATTCGTTCTTGTAGTCGAAGATGCAGCTGTCATTGAGAGCAAGGGCTCATTTACTAAATATTGATTGTACATGTATTTTTATTGTTTTTTGCCGTTTACATTGTTTTTCTCAATTTTGTCCCTTACTTTTGGACGTTCCAAATTTGAAAATAAATAAATAATTGTTATAATTCTTTTTCTATCCTTTGCAAATGATTCAAATTTTAGTATGTTATTATGGATGATAACGACTACCAGTTGTCAAAATTTCAGCTTTTCACAGTTGTTATTTCTAACAAATATTAGGTTTTAAAATTTTGTCCCTTAGTTTTGGACGCTACTGTATATGTATATATATATATATGATAAAAATATGGTTTTTAATGTATGCCATACTTATGGGTAAATGTGATCAATATCAGGGATAGTGCATTTGTAAATATAAAAGTGGACACTGAGGTCAACAACAAGCTGTCTGTTTCATGCTTGAATGCAATCTTCAGGCCATGAGTGCTGTGTGATGGCTTGAGTATTTATATATGCTGTTAAATAGTGCATTATGGGTAGCAAAATTTGTTGTGTTATCCAAGATTATTGGGTAGGTAGTAAGTAATTCAACCAACAAAACTTTCACAATGAGGATATAAGGCCATGTACCAATGAAAAGTGAGCTGCCTTTTTAAAGTGGATCTATAGATGTGTATATAAACAGATGGAAAATCAACCAAAATAAGAGACAATAAATTAATTTTGTCCATTCTTTGATGCTGTAGTCATTGTAACATATCCAGAGACATGATATTACATTTGTCCGTCTAGCTGGAGACCTTACACAGCTAAACTGTTTTTGTTACATTGAAAACAAACATACTTTCCTTCACCATGTGATCAAATGATGGCTACTTGGATACATACATACATACATGCATACATATACATACATATATATTTACTTTCTCTTTATCTTTCTCACATTCACCAAGACTCTTTACTTTTTTTAATTGATTTCACCTCATGAAAGCAATAAAGCCACTAAAACACAAGAGATTACAGGATGTAGAAGAATTAGAAACAGAAACATTGCTAATAAGTGGGAACAAAAAGAGTAATCAGGAGGATAGTAGATAGCGATTGACATTTCATTTATATTTTTGAAGTTTAAAGTTGAAAACATGGAGCTGTAAGGAATTTCCACAAGCGATTAGTGCGAGAAAAGAAACTGTTAGCATTGAATTTATGGTTACATCTAGCCAGCTCAACAGTAAATTGATGAGATCTCGACGCCTGTCTAGTACTGAACTTAAATTCATAAAGTCTAGGCACCATAGCAAAGAAGTCATCTGAACAAGAGAAAGTTAGTTTTGGAGGTGTTTAAATTAACAATCTATTTGTTGCCCCAGTTAACAAAAGATTGGAGATTGTTTTGGACATCAGCTGCCATTTTGTGCTTATTGAACTGATCAGACTTACTATGGAGACAGCAGTAAATGGTTGTGTTGTTAGCATAGATACGAAGTTGAGAGCTGATGTCATCGAGAAGGTCATTAATGAAAATTAAAAACAAAGTAAGACCAAGGATTGAGTCCTGGCGGACACCTGCATTAGTACAAAAGGGTCTATACGAGTGGCTGTTCAGGATAACTTTCATTTCACGATTTGATAGGAAAGACTGGATCAATTCAAAAATCTACCCGGAGACACCATAACTTTTCAGCTTGTGGAGAAGACCTGTATGCCAAACCCTGTCAAAGCCTTTCGAGATGTCCAAAGCTACAGCCCGGGCTTCACCGTTTTTATCTAGAGCATGATAGACTCTTTTCGCAATTATCGTTAGTACATTAGTACTTGACGTGGAGAAACGAAAGTCATATTACTTGTCTGAAAAAAGGCCCTGCGTTGAGAGATGTATAACCAGTTCAACATTGATTAGGGCCTCTCGGAGTTTCCCATAAAGAGATAGAAGGCTAATAGGCCGATAGTTAGAAGTTAAAATCTAGGACAACAGATGATGACTTTCAGCAGGCAGACTGTGAGGTATTTATTATACAGTTTAGAGAGAACAGGAGCCAGTTCAAGAGCACACTTCTTAATCACTATTACAGGGACACCGCCAGGTCCGAATACTTTGTGGGGATCTAGGTTAGATGGAGGAGGTTATATGCATATCACTCAATAGAGACTCAGTTCTAAGTGGGAAGTTAGGATGTGATACTCCAGATTAGTCAAGAGTGGTGTTTAAGGAGAATTTACACTTGAACTTTTGATACTTCAATTTTCACCTTATCCTTCTGTATTGTTATATTGTATGTATAAAGATTTATTTTGTATTTTCCCATACTTTGGGCATTTATTTTAGTCATTACACAAGAAGCCAATATACACCCAAATCAATTATACCGATATATGCTGGGAATGGACATTGTCATAAGATAAACAATTAATCCATATCTAATAATCCCCTAACTCTCATATCAGTCAATAAATATCCTTTACCTAAATATATGTGTAGTTGTCTTTGTTCACTGTCATTTTTACTCTGTGCCTGAGGTTTCATAGCAAACAAAACGCATAACAATTTCATCATCTGCACTAAAGGTTTTCAGTTGTTAGTTGTAAAAAGCATGAATATTTAACATACACCAAGGTTTTTGTTTTTGGAGAAAAACAAGCAATTCAAAAATAAATATAGCTCCTTTTTAAATAAAATTTTAAATTTTCTTCTAAATATAGGATAAATATTTTATTTTTTCTTACCCAAAATGCCTGTTCCAAGGATACATGCTATTGTTACAAAATCTAGAAAAGAAAGAAAATTTAAACGGTAGATGAAAATAAAAAGTTATATAAAGATATGTTAGTATAAACAGCAAAATTTACTTAATGATTTAATTTTAATTAATCTCTACCTCATCACTTCAATCTGCACTATTTTAGAACCATTTGTTTATTTGTTTTCAAAATCATTTATATAAAAAGGAGGCTTGTTTGCAATACAAATCTAGAAATAATTTCAATCAAGGAATGAACACCCATGTATGATATTGTAAATAAACATTGTACTCTATGCAATAACCCATAAAACGAGAAGGGTGTGCTTAAAGTGCAACATATAACTTTTCTTAATCGATGATGCTCTTCGTGACCGAGTCGGTTAAAAGCACATGTGACCCAAGGCCGGTTTCTTCTGCAAAGGGGGACGCAGGTTTGAATCCTGCTGGAGGGCACAATTTTTCATTAATAAGATTTCTCGAATATTCAGACGAAAATAATGTTTAAAAAATAAACGGAGAATCTCCTCAAATATGGATATCCACTAAAAATAACGTTTAAAGCTATATATATATATATATATATATATATATATATATATATATATATATACTTTTACAAACTTTGGGTGGGTTACTCAAACCGAAACAAGGACAAAAGTCCCTATAAAATATATCCGCAAATCCTTCGTTTAAAGAAAGTTTACGGTAGATGGGAGCTGTGTTGCTATGAAGACGAGGTTACATTTGTCATTCGTGTACATTTGTGGCTAGTCTGTCTTAAATATTTAACGTGTAGTAGCAAGTTAACTGAGAAGTGTTCCGATAATAATGGTAGGATTTTCATTTTCAAGCAGATATCTGTATCAGATTGCGTTTCCAAACCGAAGGCAGCCGTGTCATTTAACCTTTGCTGCTGTTTATCGTCGCGTTGCTATGACAGGATCTGCGGAACTTCAAACTATGGATCGAGAAAAATCGATTGTACATTTAACAACGTCTACCGTAGTCTTTAAACTTAATAACTCAAAAACGAAGCATCTGCGGACATATGTTTTATAAATTATCAACGATAGCTGGGACTTCTACAGATCCAAACGATTAAGTAAAATAGTTTACGGTGACTTCGGTGGCTGATCCAGGTTCCTTAAGGAAAGCAATAGTGAAAATATTTGTCAAAGAAGTAGAAGTAGATGGCCTTATTGACAGTGACATCTCTGTGTGCTTCATCCAGTAGCATTCTTTTTTGAAGAGCATTTCAGGGACTCGATGAGTGCTATGCTTTTGTCGAGAAGGCAATCACTGAAGCTGTTCGTCACTGGAGGCCTTACTTGATCAGAAGATATTTTACAGTGAAAACCGACCAGAGGTCCGTGGAGTACATGTTTGATAAAAGACAGAAAAGTAAGATAAAGAAGGATAAAATATTGCGCTCGAGGATGGAGTTGTTTTGTTATAATTTTGAGATCCGATACCGACCAAACTGGGTGAACATTTCTCCTGACATATACCCTAGCTACGTTATAATCGACATTCTCTAGTAAATCTTTATCAAGTTTTGTGTCACCCTGGAGTTAGACGCTTGAATCATTTTTTGAAAGTAAAAAAATATGCTCTTTTCAGAGGAGGATTTGTGACAAGTAATTAAATCCTGTAGAGTACGTGCAGAGTGCAAGCCAAACATTTCTCGACCTGCTCATTTGATAAAAGCTACTCAGCCTTTCGAGCGCCCAAGTAAGGATTTTAAGTATGAAATTTTTATGAGGTCTTGGTCCAGTAGGGAGCAAGATATCGACTCGGCGCCCCCTCCCACCACAACCAGTGGCCAACAAACAGGATGGATCAAGTACTAATTATTAAAAAATTCAAATACAAATACTTCTTGCGATTACTGAAGCGATATAATTGGAAAATACAAATATAAATACAAGTAATTTCCTTCCAGATTAAAAAACAAAGACAAATACTTCTGAACTAGGCAAAAATCTAAATATAAATGCCTTTTCACGCAAATACAAATACTCTGAAAAAGTATTTAAATACAATTCAAATATATTTTTATTTGACTCTTTACCAACAAGCACAGAAACCTGAATTAAAAGATGTCAAAACTAGAGCAATTTATTTAATCTATTTGAATTCGTAAAACCGAGGCATTCGACAAGGCTTGGTGGTCAAAAACTTGTCAATAACACCATCCACATTTATATGTCCAAATTCTTCATTTTAGATACTTAATAAAGCCAAATTGCTCATGCGTTCTTGATCCATTGTTCTTCGGAATTTGTTTTTTTTATTAATTTTAGTTTGCTGAAAGAGCGCTCATATGATGCCACAGAGAGAGCAACAGCCAACAGTATGCGCAATACTATTTGTAAATTGGGGAACCCATTATCACCGTAAGATATTGCGAAGTTGAAAAGCTCGATTGGGGTTTTGGGTTTAACGAAGGTACTGTCTGTAATTTTGCGACCGAGTTCTCTTCCTTCAAAATCACCTTCGTATGCTGCAGTAGATGCTTTACATTTTTCTACTGTGTCTTCGTTCGAATCAATGAGGCTTTTAATATGTAAGCGGAAACCAAATTGCACATGTAACTGACTCAACCTTGTGAATCGATCATTCAGTGCTGCCTTCAAGGTTACGTCCAGTACTTCTCTCACATTTAGAGGCTCATCTTTCGTCTCCTCTCCAGCCATTCTTTTTTACGACGCACCATTCTCTGTTAACTAACGTCAATACTCCATTTTAAGCATTTTTCTTCGCCTTTTGCAGTTGAATTTTTACAAAGAGAATGACGTTCACTCATAAGAGATTGTTGCAGACTTTGAATGTCAGCTCGAGTTTAATTGAATTTCATTCAAGGCTACTGAAGTCTCTTCTGTACTCAGTCGATGGTAGTCAGAACGGCAGCATAGTTAGAAAACTGAAAGTTTACATGTTGTGCAGCAAACATCTGGCATCGCTTCTTGTGTCGACTGATACTGACATATCACTTGTCATATCCTCCAAAGATTTAGCTATGTCATCCAATGTTGTCTTTACAACGTGAACAGCATCGCGCCTTGCAGTCCATCTTGTATCAGGAGACCGCTTTACAACCACTTTGATTCCTTCAATTTTCCCACCGCATTATTGGGCTGGAGAATAAATTGTACAATGAATAAAGAACACAAAAAATGATTTAGCAAACACATCTTCTGATGCTGCATGCACTCCTACGAGATTCAAAGAATAGTTGTCACAATTCACAGAGGTTGCTTTCGGATTCCTTTATAATATGCGTTTTTGGACATCGGACACCTTTCCAGCTATTGTTGCAGAAATGTCATATGTCATTGTGATATGTCTGTCCACGACAGTCATTCAAATAAAGACCATCTCGTTCCAATTTTGAAGTATTTCTTTCTGTAACATTCTCGGCTTCTTTTTCATGAATTTTAATAAAATCAATAAACACTTCCTTGACTATCAACATCGACAAACCTGAGAATTTCAGACATTTGTTCATTGTGAGAAAACTCTCACGAGTTGTGTCGAACATAATCCCATAGTATTTTCTTTTGTCTCTCTGTAAGATAGACTGATGCTCAATAAAATCATTCTGCATCATGCTAGGCAAAAATGTTGCCGAATGTGGATCCGACTTGACATAATCCAAGTGACGCTGCAACAGAGGGTTGTACATTCTAAGAGGCTTAACGAGTGCAAGAAAATTACCAGGATTATTACTTGATGCAATGACTTCTCGGTATCCACGAAATGCCAGATGATGAGTCGCTAAAAACTTGGTAAAATCCACAAAACGCATGAGTAGATCCTTCCACAACTTCAGTATTACTCTGTCAATCGTAGAACCTTATGATATGTCCTGTTCATGTTCTGATATCGTAGAACCTTATGATATGTCCTGTTCTGATATCGTAGAACCTTATGATGTGTCCTGTTCATGTTCTGATATTCTTTCGTTGCATTTTTTTCCATTTTGGAAATCCACTAGTTTTTTCGAATACCCTGCTTTGGTTGAATGAGGCCGTTGAAAACAATAAACGGCAGAAATAATAAACTGCATCATTTTTGTACTACAACCAATTACGTGGAATCGTAGACCCATCCTGTAGTTTTCTTTGAAACCAGTAATTCGGAAAGCTGCGGTTGACATCCACATGTTTTGTGCTCAATTCACTTTTCATTGCTTCTTCGACATATCGGTTCTAAATAACTTACCGGTTTTTTGTTACTTTGAAAGGGCCGTCTTTATTCTGAAATGCCTTAGAACACATCTTCACTATTTGTACGCGTAAATCATCAGAAATTTGTGATTTATCGCAATTTACGTATAAATGTAAGCAACCTACATCTTTCTTGGTTAATACTGGAGATTTAGTTTCATCATATTGTAAATGTTAATCAGATTGGCAACAATCCATTGATCCTGGTGCTGTGTCTGTGTAGTCAGAGCAAGTGGCAAGAACAAATGTGGAAACAACGTGATTGTCATCATTTCCATCTGGACGTGGCATTTAAAAATAACTTCTTCATAGTTTGACTGGTTTTCTGTAGATCTTCGCATTCTCTTACGATTCTTCCTTCCTCACCGGATTCTTTCTTTTTTTGTTGTCGATGTCGTTCCATTCTTAAAATTTCTATCTGAAATAAAAGTATAGTTCCCTCTCTCAGTTATTGTGAGGCTAGTTTGTCTCATACGAGTGTTTGTTGTCAATCAGCACCATGGAGCCTTAGCGCGATAACGCCATTCCACTGTAAACAACACCGTAACGACCGGACAACACCACCGTGAAGATTGAAATAAACCACAGGGGTCAATATCAGAATCTATCTTAACTTAACAGCCTAATACATATATACGTTGCAATAAAGCATTTTTCCCTATATTCTCAGCGGGAGTGCATGGTTTTCCGTAATAATAATTTTCATTCATTGATTTTCTCGGCGTAGTATAATCATATAATAATAATATTGTTATTGCACCGACGGCTACAGAAAACACACTGCAAAGCTTTTGCCATCGCTAATGACAATCAAAATTGTGCCATAAAACTCGTGAATCTTTTCACATCAAAACCCTGTATATGGGAATATATTGCATTGAGTTGTACTAAGATCATTATGTCTTTCAGGATTTACCAATTGAAGCGAGGAGAAAATTTACCATTATCGTCATTTTACAAAGAAACGCTGGGTTTACCATCCCAGGAATACATCTTAAAACGTTATAAATTAGTTTTCAATCTGTGCCTCAACCGAGGAAAAACAGAATTAAACAACTCTTTTTGTTGTTTCTTTAACACATTTCACGTTTTGGCTGACATGTGCTTCCGGCCGCACTGCTCATGGTGAAAGAACTACAAAACGTCGTCGCCAAAATAATTCATGAGACGCCGTTAATGAAATAAGTATATGCGGGCAGTTACAAAAAGGATATTATAAAAGCATATTAAAATAAATAAAAAAGAGGACATTTTAGGTCCTCTTTCACCTTTTTTTGAATTAATTTCTCGATATTTGCGCCGATAAATGTGTTAAAACTTTGCCTACAACTTGGTCTTAATTTTTCACCACATTTGGTTTGGTTAGATTGGGTCTAGTTAGACAATATTTTTACACGTATTTGTGAAAATATTAGAAGTGAAACATTTCACTTGCAATTCACTCCCAGTCCCGGCAATAAACTTGCCACTCACATTTTGCGCCCCATGACGATGCGCCACGGGACGGCTGACCGTCCCTGCCTCCCCACGCTATGTTCTGCCACTGATTGGTGAATATTGAGAATCCCATAGACAACGTGAGAAGCATAAACAGTTTAAGGGGAATAAGAACTAAAAGAATCTGCTGCTAACAATGAGAATGAGAGAGCTTAAATTATTGGCTCATATAATAAGGAAAGAAGGCTTGGAGACTTTAACACTTAGGAGCACATTAAACATGAGACGCAGGGGAAACAGCAGGTAATCTACTTGGCAAGTTTTAATAAAGGGATGGCAGAACAAGTGCTACAAAGGTAAAGAGGGGTTTCAAAGGAGCCACAATTAGATCCGAAGGACAAAAAGATAGGAAGCTGTGAAGCACACGACTTGAAAAGAGAGAGAGAGAGAGAGAGAGAGAGAGAGAGAGAGAGAGAGAGAGAGAGAGAGAGAGAGAGAGAGAGAGAGAGAGAGACTCTTGATTCAATCGGCATTAACAAATAAAATAACTTAATCACTTGCAGGGATCAGAGCTCCTTATGCTCCAATCTATCAAGTGCATACTTTATTCTGGCTCAGGGTCCCATATATAATTTATGGGGTGGGGTATCTGTCGCCACTTTTTAAAATCCGTTTTTTGTAGGTTATCTGTCGCCATCTTTTAATTTACGTATTGTTGATCTTTTCTAAAGTTAGATGTATTTAAAATGTTTATTTTTTAATTGTCTCACACTATGTGATATTGTAATTTTCTTAAAAGGCATTTTTAATGTTTGCTTGTTTTCCCCTTTGTATCATTTATGTAGTTTTCTATGTTATTTCCAGTGGCGGCTCGTAGCTAAAATTAGTGAGGGTGCTACTTCAGAATTTTTTTAGCCATTGTTTTAATATTGTGTAAAGCGAAACTAACACATAAAAAGGAAATTTATACATAAACTTGATAAAATCTTAAACGAAAAAATATTTTTTACTTATTTATAAATTGTTACAGTTTAAGCTTGTTATAGTCATTTAAAAATGAAATACATTCTTCTTGTTTTACTTTCAGAGAAAAAGGTTAATAATTTTTTCCTAGATCTTTCGATGATCGGTGGGGAAATTTTTCTCCATTGAAAGTAATGCAAGTGCATTTATTCTTTCAGGATTCATAGGGCTCCGTAGGAAAAGTTTTTACTTTTTTCAGTGATGAAAAGCAGAATTCTGGCACTGATATAACCATGGGAATTGTCAAGAGAATTTTTATCAGTTTCGTAATTTCACAAAAACACCTTCTAGATTATTTTCCAAGATAGATTCTCATTTTCCAAGATAGATTTCAGCATCTCAATTAATTCATAATATTCATGCCTATCGGATCTACAATAGAATACTTTTAGTTCAGTTTCAAGCTTTTCTTTGTCATTCATGGGATATGCTTCAGTGGTCAGTACTATCTCTTCTGTGGGCAGTTCATTCTTAAAACTAGTGAAGCTTTTCTTGTAGAACAATTTAGCAGATAGTGTTTAGTGGAAGAACATCTGCCTATTATGTAAACACATGAAGTCATACACTTCCTTTGCTTTGAAGGATTCTCACAGATCTTCGAGTTTCTTATTTCTAAAATAGCAGTTTTAAAATCTTTTATTTATTCAGTGAATTTAAACATACTAATTTCTCGAGATTGCATTTGGTTGTAAATTACTTTAACGTGAGGTATAATCTTATGAAAAAATTCTAACCAAAACGTGAAATTATCATCATTCAGTTATTGTAAAATTCTTGTTGCTTCTGCAATGGTTTGATCTACATCTGTTGTTTACTGAATTTCAGTTAGGCAGCTTTTTAAAGATTGCAAGTTATCATGAACTCTGTTCACGTTCCGTATGTTAAAATTACATTGTAGAGAATGGACGTAGAATGCTGACGTCCATATGATTCTTGAGAATGGATACACGTTGTGGTGATTTGGAGAAGAATGTTGGAATAGCCAAGATGTTAGAGAAAAATATTCTTCCATTCCATGTAATACTTGCAGCATTTCTCATTATTAAATTAAGTTGATGTGTATAACAGTGAATGAAATATGCACTACTCTAAACTGCTTTTATTTTTACTTGAACACTTCCTCTTTTGACTTTTATGACATTTGCACAATCAAATGTCTGTGCTATCAATTTTTGTCCATTTCATTGAAGAATTACGTCTAATTGTTCTAGAATACGTTTTGATACACCATCTGCATTTTAGTTTTCTGGAATAAAGAATCCCCCAAAATACTCAAATATTTCTTCATTCAACACGTACCATAGTTATGAAACATCTGTTGTGTCATCAGCCAAACGAAACTTCCCTGATTTCTGACCTTATCTTCTCGTGTTATATTTGCATCAGGCAGACAAGTTTCTCATTTTGAATGGTCTAAGTAACATCTTTGAAAACCGTACTGGTGTCTAAGTGATTCTTCAAATCTGGATCCAATTTAGATGCCAAATTTATTAATCCTCTAAATAGACCTGGATTTACTGAATCATATTTTTCATCATGTCCATGTAAAGGAGTTTCAAAATTTACACAAAATAAAATGCAGTTTATTATTTGGGATAAAATTTCATGTTTTATGTTATGCTCATTAATTGAAAGTCTGTATGCCTCACTAAGTTTCTCCGTAATATTTATATTTCCTAAAAGTGACAATGAAACCACATTTTCAATATGCTTCTTTGATTTCTCATGTTTTTCATTTTTTTCTTTCACTTTGGATATATTTAAAAAAACAATGCATTTTTTGACTTTACAGTCGCAGAGCCAACTTTTCCGTTGGTAGCATTCAGAATTAAAGCTACGAATATTCCTCTTGTTCTTGCTTATTCCTGGCTGAGATATTTGAATATCAGGTGTTGAACGGCTTTTTTTTCTTAACTAAATTTCTCATGGAGAGACAACTGTTAAAGTTCACTTACTGTTTCAGAACTTTTTTCTTGGAGATTCAAGTAGGTCATGGTTAAATTATTAAAATTTTCTATAAAATAAAACAACCGAAAAAACAATGAATTAAACAGAATAACTGAAACCATGATAGTCATCTACATTTTTTTATCATATTCAGGAATAATGGTAACGGTTTTTAAGCACAACACACATTGAGTCAAAAATAAAAACTACCTTACACTTGGACAACAGGGTTGACACTGCGTGATCGACGGTACTCTCTCTAATCAGCTTTTGGCTTCTTTTCTCGGACATGTACGTATGCGCAGAACAGCCATGCACCGTATTACTGGAAGGATTTTTATTTTTCATGGACGAAGCGATAGCTCCTGACATTAAGCTTAAGGATTGTATAATGTACAAGGATACAGAAAGAATTAAAGAAAAAACACATTATGTAGAATGTTATCAATAATATCGAGTAAAAGGGGGTGCTGCAGTTTCGCAGTGACTATACATGAGCTGCTACTGGTTATTTCAAAACTTTTAATGATTTTCTTTTATTTTATGCAATTCAGAGTGTAAAACAAAAAATAATCAGAAATTCATTCTTGTTAATGTAGTAATTTTAAAAGAACATTTTCATTAACAAAATAATATTTTAAAGGATCTTTCTGTGCGATAATATTCCTAATTTTTTCTTCAGTAATAACCCCAAAACTTTTTTTACTCCCCACCTCCTCTCTTAATGTATTTTTTTTTTTTTTGGTGCATAAAGAATCAAATAACCCATCGAATCTGTTTATTGCGCACAAAATAACAGCATTTTAATTTCAATTGCTTACTGACCTAAAAATGTTATATAATGACATCATGCTTTGTTGTGAGGTTATTATTAATGAAAAAACAAGTTGATTTTGTTTCTGTTTAGTGTTTTAGACAATTTTGAAATATTGTATCCTTGAATAACCTAAACGATAACATTCCAAATACTACCCATGAGTTTGACAAGTGACACTTCAACCGTTTGGCACCTATCAAATAGACTTTAGTTTAAATCCATTTAGAAGTCAGTAAGCAGTTATTAATTAAATTATAATTTTTACTAGCGACAAATAATTGATGACTTGGAAAGTTTAGAAAATGTGGTCTAAGTTTTTATATTGAAGAATATTGGAACAAATAACGAATAAGTTTTGTTCCAATAAAAGAAAAAAATAGTCTTGAATTTTATAAACTTACAAATTGTTCCATGTGTGAAAAAGTGACAGGAGAAAAGAGTTTTTATATTTTAAAAAATCAGTATGAAATATAGTTTTAATATTTAAAATTTAAAATTTTATATTTACAAAGTTAAATTCAAGTATTGTGATTATTCGTGATAAATTAAAAAAAAATTAATGGGCGTATTTTCGCGACATGTTTTAAAAAATGTTCTTGTAACGGTAAGAAAGTTCAAAAAAGAAAGATAAACCTTTTCTTATTATAGTTTTTGTAGGATTATTAAAAAGTTGACATTTTCATTTGTTGAATGAATTTTTATAAAATACAGACATTTAAGAGAAATGTTTTATTTTGAAGCTGTAAAGAAAATGTTGAGTTAAAGAACAAATGGTAACAAAAGCAAAAGAAAAATCTAACTTACATGTTTGAAGATAAACAGTATTATTCATGAAGAGTTTGTGAAGTATTTGTTTATAAAACTGACGTTCCTTCCTGTTCAGTTGTAATATTAAAGGAACTATGTAAAAAAGTGTTAATTAAAAAAATCATTAAATTTAAGGTTAGTTTCTTGAAAGTTTTAGCGATTAGGAGAATAGCAAAACTTAAAATATCATGAAATGCAACATTGTGCTTTGTTTAAAAAAAACGTTTTGCTGTTGCTATATTTGAGTTTATCTGCTCTTTTCTATGTTGTGAAAAGAAAGAACTAAAAGCTGTCACACCTGAAAAGTGTTCTACTTCCTTAGTTTCGAAATGTGTCACCGAATAATATTTTTAAAAGATTTTGTCATTAATTATTCTGTTTGTTATGATCTCATGAGATCCTCTTTAGTTCAAATTATTAGGTTAGAACAAATTATTGTTAAAAATAAATGCCATTGTTAATTACGTAATTTTGAATTTCACTGGGTGCCACACCCTTGCCACTGTAGAATCAGATTCCTACATTGTTTTAAATCCAAAATTTGTGCAAGTTAAACACATAGAGGCTCCCAGCCAAGTATAACAACTGATGCATTCTAATTGGTTGAAAAATATCAATTAGGTGTCGTTAACTACGTCCGAATGTACCGACCCAAATTTTGGCCTCGAGTTGACGCCACAAAATTTAAACATATTCCCGATCTCCCACGTGACCAAGAGAACTAATAAAAACGAAACTTCGACGCGACTTGGTCAGTGGGCATTTAAAATATAGAACTCATTCACTTGACTTTGTTGGGGATTAGTGAATGTATCTAGTTAAATCAGAAGGAATTTTTTTAGGTGGCGTGTTCGTTGATATTCATCCACAACAAATAATAAAGGAATATTTAGAACAGGTCATGCGAAGCAGAGTAAAAAACGAAGGCAAGTAGAATGCACAACAATACAGTAATTTTATACAATTTAAAAATATATACAAATGAGTTAGTGATTGGTGATTTGTTGTATATTGACGTAATTAGATATGTAGTTTGTTGTTGAGTATGTTTGAATGCTTAAATCAGTGCTTTGGAGATTTGTTGCAAGAATTAAACAGTTTGTTGTTTCAACGTTCAAAAGTGTTCGATTTTACAGTTCAAATGTTAGTGTGTGTATATAAGTATTATGTAAAATATTTTTAAGTTGTACGAAGTTGCGTACCTTGAACTGTTAATTGTTAAAAGTGTTGCTTGTTACTATTACTGTTACGTAGTGAATATATATCACTTTCTTCAAGTAAAGTAAACGAATTCTGAGAAGTTTGTTTAAAAAGAGAGATTGAGTATGCCAAAGAGTTGCTGAGTCAGAGGTTAATTCGCGCGGGAAAGTCAAAGTTTAAACTGGCGTGGAATTGGTGTGGAAATCTGACTGGTGAAGTGGTTCAAATTTCTTTCTTTTATAGGTTCTGGAAAGGAAAAATAGGCTCAAACACATTTGAGTGCCAAAGGGATTTTTCACGTGCATACATAGTTTTTTTAAGGCTGCTGGCTAATGAAAAGTTGAGTTTGTCAGAATTAGTGTTTTGACTGGATAACAGGTGTGTGGGTGTAAGAATGGATTGTTCAGCAAAGAGGGGTGAAAGGTAACGTGGATTATTCCACAACTTCATTGGAGATCTACTCAACAACAAAGGAGACGAACAAAATTCTTCAACACGACAACGAAGCTTGTCAACCAATTCTAGGTTTAACGTTAATTACTAAAATTAACATAAATCCAGCTTGCAAAAAAACAAACAAACAAAAAAAAAACAAACAAAAAAACGCTCACTTCCACAAAATATTCTATTCCACAACATTAACAAGCATCTCCGGTAAAAGAGCGACAACTCTGTAAAAATCAGTGAGTCAAGAACAATACATTTTTCTATTTAATAAAAAAAAAAACAACTGTTTAATTTTCCTATAACAACAAACATACTTAACTACACCTTCTCATTTTCACACATACAATTCAGCAACCTAAATTCTTTCAGTATCACACACCAAAGAACTCTAAAGTGTTTTAACAACTTTACCATCATATATTTTGTATTTGTTGTGTTTATAAAAAAATATTTATTGTTGAACAATTTCTTCTATTTGATTATTTCTCTTGTTGTTGTTGTTGTCTTTGTTACATTTGATATAGTAAAAAAAGTAGAGGGTTAGTTTTATTTGTATTTATGACCAATACAGATTGGCTAACCCACTATACTACAGATTCGTCTTTTTCGGCTTGGATTTAAGAACTTTGGTGATATCTATCTGTCAACGTAGGTATGTCACTAAATCCATAACGTAATGATCAAAAATACATTTCTTTTACACATCAAATATTTATTTTTCAATATGATCTTGTTCCTAATCGTAAAATCAATGTTTCTACATCGATCACATATATCAAACACTGAAAATGTCAAATCAAAATTTTACTAATGGAAATGGTGTAAAACACTGTACTGAGTGTGTTTATTTATTTTCTTTAGAGTGATGAGTGAATCATTTAGTATTCAGCGTAGCAAAAAGTTCGTTAATAAGGCGGATATTGGTAGCAGTCTGGAGAAAGTTTTTTTTGTAGTTTGAAGTTAGACCATGATAGGGATAGTAGTAATCTTCGAAGTAGTTCAGTGTCAATCTACTGTGTTTTTCTCAGTCCTGAGCAGGGCGGAAATATATTTAGCAGTTGACCTCTTAACTACTTCTTCACACGTCACGCATGACTGGTTTCATCGCGGTAGTGTTCTTTTCTTCTGTCCTCGTCCCATTCCGATCTACCTTTAGCCCAATGGTTTATATCGCTTTGAACAGGCTCGAGAATTTAATGCGAAACTTGGTCTCCGCTATCATCAAAAATCACTTTGTGCCAACTTTTTTGATTGGTCCAAATTATTTTATTTTCCGGCGTCTAACGTAATAACCCTGCCTGGTGCAGTTCTGTCCTGTCTCCCCGGTGGCTCTGTACGAAATTGAAATCCACCCGATCTTCCTCCGGTGAACTGAAGGAACCACCACTATTCGCCACGTTGTGAATTCTTGATCCGAACAGCAGTGTATCGATCTCTCCAGAACGATCCGGTGGGAAGGGGAGGAAATGGCTGGGTATTTCGCTGAAAGGAAATCACTATTCATGCAGCAAAAGTTTCTTGTCGTAGCCGCAAACACATGAAAAAGAAAAAAAAAAGCAACCCCTGTTCCTGTACAAAGAGCCCTATTTAGGTCACTGTTTTCTTTTATGTCTCTACCGAAGGATTTACACGAGTACAAAATGTCGTAACGAGATTCACTCGTTTGGGTCGGAAAGTCACAGAGAGAGAGAGAGAGAGTAGGAAAATTTCTGCCGAAACAATTTCGGCTGATCTAAGGGAAGTAATTCGTGGATCTTCGTCTGCACCCTACGATATAGCAGTCTGCTTTCTCGCAGCCTTGTTGTCTGGATTCGTACGAGTTCTATTTCGATCTCTTGGTTCGGATCGGTCTTCTTGACACAGGGCAACCAACAGACCAGACCAGCAAATTCCAACAATCCGCCTCTTCCGCGTTCTGATCTCCGAACTCCGAACTCATCTGACTAACTCAAGCGTGCGGGCTGCTTATATAGAGAGAGGCGGAGCTAAACCATCTTTAGGCACCGCCTCCGAATTTTAATATGCAAATCGCCTGGATCACCATGTGTTTCCGCCTAATCTCCGGATCTCCGCGGGCAACCAGTTTTCAAGAGGTACTAAAATCGGATTCGGCCCTGCTGCTGGATCTTCCGCAGACAACGTATACTTAAATTTTGCCCAAACCACTTATCCCTTCTGGTTGAATTCCGCTATTCAGACCACCTAAAAATCCAATTTGCCATTTATCACAAATTTTACTTTAACGAATCCGTCTCTTAATCACTTTGGAATTATTACATGTAATTAATTAATAACTCAACCCCAGAAACAATTATTAAGAGAAAAAAAAACTTATTTCTGGAATTACTCCGGAATCCCTTCTACCCAAGTAATTAGCACACCTTCATCCTAATTCTTTAGCACTGTTGATTGCTAAATCCACCTCTCTCTATATATATATGTCACAGGCGTTCCTTTTTCATTTTATTTTTATAAAGGACTCCCTGATTTTGGGTATTTTTCAGTCACGAATAAGTAGGCTATGTTCCTGCAAACTTCCGGTGCTTTTGGCTGGGTTCAGGGTTCAGTTTTTCTTCTTCCTCTTTTTTATTTGAGTGTTGCCTTCTTGTTTTCTTGTTGAGAAGTATGGAAAGAGAAGTTTAGAGAGAGAGAGAGAGAGAGAGAGTGAAAGAGAGAGAGAGAGAGAAAGAAAGAGATATTAAAGGATAGCGCAAATGACTTATTTTAATTTGAATTCTTTTTACTTTTGTTTATATATTTTAATTTTTATATTTTGTTTATATCGTAGATTATTCGACCGGTCCTCTGGTTTAATCCTGCTTTCTGCCCACGTTGTGTTTGGTTTGATCCAGAAAGTAGAAGTGATGTTCATCCATTCACGATCGACTGAAGATGTAGACACGTCTGGAGAGTCTGCGCTAAGAAATTTAGAATGCAGCAAAAAAAAAAAATTAATATCTGCAGAAAGCCGGACAAACAACTATTCAATGATTGAATTGTTAATGTCTTTTATATAGCAGAAAAGAATAGTATAGAAAAGAAACGGGTTACAGAAAAGAAAAGTAATTGACGTAAAAATGCATACACCGGATTCGAGAGAGAGAGAGAGAGAGAGAGAGAGAGAGAGAGAGAGAGAGAGAGAGAGAGAGTTATGATTAACTTGTTGTTAAATAGTCTCAGAACGATATACGACTCTTGCGATGGGGGAATAAGATTTCTGCGCGTGGCTTTAAGTTTAGAGTAGCGTTCCTCCTTAGCGTAACAGTAGTAGTAATATTCGTGGTAGCAGAAGCAGCGGTACTTATATCAACAGCACATGTTAGCGGACGCTTCGTTCCAATCTCTGACGTCACGTTCTCTCCTTCTTGAGTCTCCAACTCGACTCTCCACTGTTTCTTGCCCGGGCTAATTCTCTTCCGTCTGCCTCTTCCGTCTGCCTCTTTTTCAGCATAACTACGCGTTTATATAGAAAAATCTGGCTGGTTACAATTGATTATCACGGGGTTTTGGCTGTTTCAACCAAAATCATGTGAATTCTAAAGGTCCTCCTTGCTCACTCATCCCTATTCCAAGTTTTAATCAATAAAAATTATTTCGACCATTTTCATTGTCTGCTAATGACCCAGTTCCAATGGGTACAGCTCCTGCCCTAGATCAGGTTTCACCATCAGTAAACAAAAATGCTCTGATCTAATTTCGCTGTTCAAATCCACTCCAATTTCACAAAAAAAATATACGTGTGTGTGTGTGTTTCTCAGACTCTCTCTCTGTCACACATACACTGCCTGCTTTTTTTAATTTTATGCTACTAAAAAAAAATTCCGTGGATGAAGGTAATAAAATGAATTACTGAAATCTGAACCTTGTTAGCCTGCGTGCAAAGATCCTTGTCCAAGGAGTGAAGGAGGCGTGATTTTTTAAACAATGGCTACTCGAGCCGGTTGAAATCTGAAATGCTTGTGTTGACTGCCAGATTTTTCGAGTAAATCTGAGCCGACCTTTGGTTATAAAAATCCCTGCATTACGACCATCAACAGGAGTAGTAGACGCGACGCCACGGACTAGGAGAAACTACATTGGAGGAATGGGAGATGCGGTGCCTTCTAAAAACATCTGAAAACATGTACTGTGCTGCTGCGAAAACACACTTCTCAGCAAAGTCTTGACAACCAAATTGTTTCTGTTTTCACAACAGAATTAAATCTTGTTTTCACCCCGACTATTGTAACAAAATAGTCGTTTTCACGACAGAGAACAACTACTGTTCTCAAAGCAATGCTCTTAGTTGAAGTCTCCGAAATCTGAAGGTACGAACGGATTCTGTTACGAACTTTGACAAATCACATCGAATTACAATAACTATTAAGAACGTTCACATTCTATACCTTCAAAGTGAATAAACCCTTTTAACTGGGTTTGACCTCACGGAAACCTTTTTATTGTACCTTCTTCCTTGTAATTTGCATTGTTTTGTATATGCTGGCATTTTTCTTGCGATATTTTATGTTATTTGATTGATTTTGAGTATAAACTTGATCTTTTCCCCACAACTACCACACGGCCTTATTTTAGAAAACATAAGTTATTTGTCTAGGAATTCCTTACCCACTTTTCTGGGTGCACACACCACCAAATTTGTGCATCCCTAATATTTTAATAAAATTTTCTTTTCTTTTCTTTTAATAAAATTGATCGTCTTGTGGTCATTTGATTTCCATTTCCCCCCAAAATCGAACCCCAAAACATACAATATTTTTCCTCGCCTTTTTATTCATACCGTCAGCATACGGATAGAAAATGAATTCAGTAAATATACAAAAATAAAAAGTAGGGTCCAACAGTGTTGTAAAACCTCAGAGAATTCCAGTAAGATATCTTTAATCATTTCTAAGATACATCGGTTCAAAGCTTAGTTCCTTGTTCAGGATGCGGTTTACCGGTTTTCTTTCTTTCTTTCTTTCTTTCTTTCTTTCTTTCTTTCTTTTACCATGGCCACAATGATTTAACTATCTTAACTTTTTGATGAGCGGACTAACCGGTGGCTGTGACTTTCCATTATGAAGGTTGGTAGTTTGCTGGCTGCTGCTTCCGACTGGTCGTTAGTAGCCAAAGCTCTGTGGTAGTGCTTAGAGAGGCTGCTCCGATCAAGAGTCACATAATATCGGGCTATCTGTAGTGCCATGTCGCGCATGGTTAGGTGTCCCTGCATGTATTTCCAGTAGGCAAACCTTAGGCCACATTATGCTATAGCCGGTCCATATTACCATTGACGACACAATTATGTTGGTCTTTTTTGTCTCTCCTCAAAACATATCTCATGGAAATCACAACAACGGACCAGATATCTTTGCACTTTGTAAAACTAACTTGAATTCTTCCATTGCTACCAATGAATTCTTGGTTCCAGGATATGTTCCTCTTTGCCAAAAATATTCTAGTATTCACATGTATGGCCTTCATGTTTACATCCGGGATAATCTTCTGATGGCCAGGGAATTGTCTATCGAGGCTGCTGACTACTCTTTTATGTGCTTCAGTCTTTCGCTACTAAAATCTGTCAGCTATCTGTTTTTCCTTTACCGCCCCTCCTCTTCCCAAGACTGCAGTATATTAAACGCAATAGCTGACAATATAGAAAAGGCACTTTCTCTCCATCTATCTGTGAGCATCTTTGCCTTTGGTGACTTTAACACGTGGCTGAAACATTCCAAAGGTGCTGATGTTGCCGGTATAGAAACATTAATTTTTTCCATTACCCAATCCCTCACTCAAATCCTGGACTTCCCTACTTATTTGTCTGACCAAACCAAGCAACAAGCTTCTCCCCTGGACCTATTTCTTACTTCCTCGCCATGCTTTTGCCGAGCTTCACAATACTGCCCTCTTAGTAACTCGGACCACTCTGTGGTAGCTATTGATATCTCCTTTCAAGCATCCATTAAACAGGAACCCCCTATCCATAAAACCTCTTTCCTTTACTAACATGCTGATTGGGATTCATTCCGGGATTGTGATGACCCTTGGACTGACATCTTCAACTTCCAGTTGAAACTTGCGCCACTGAGATTTCTTCATGGACTCTTTCATCCCTTTCCAGATGAAACCGCAATCCTCTCCATGGCTCACACCAGCATGTTCAGCTGCCATAGCACATAGGAACCACCATATCAGAGTGACATCTCTCAGTATAACAGGTGCCTATTTGCTATTGCTCGTAACAAATGTAATCCAGTCCTCGAAGGAGTTAAGTCCGTATTTGGTGAGACAATGAGGCTTCTAAAAACTGTGGCTCACGTGATAACTGGCATTTCTATAATAGAGTACGAAATAAATGCAAGGTCTCTATTCCCCCCTTCAATAGATATACTGATAAAGCAGAATGCTTTGCCTGTAAATTCTCCTCAAACTCTCTCCTTTACACATCTGGAGTATCCATGCCTAACTTCCCACTTAGAACTGATTTTCTGCTGAATGATATGCATATAACTCCTTCCATGGTCTCTGCTATCATCTCTAACTTTTATCATCACAAAGCATGTAGACCCGATGCTATAGTGATTAAAAAGTGTGCTCCTACACTGGCTCCTGTTCTCTGTAAACTGTATAATAAACGCCTCGCTGCCTCCTGCTTTCCTACCTGCTGGAAGTCATTGTCTGTTGTCCTAGTTTTTAAGAACTCTGGTGAACCGTTCGACCCATCTAACTATCGGCCTATTAGCCTTCTACACCTTTTTGGGAAACTCCTAGAGACCCTAATCAATGCTAAATTGGTTCACCATCTCTCAGCGCAGGGCTTTTTTAGACAAGCAGTACGGTTTTTGTTACTCCAGCGCAGCTGCTGATGTACTAAGGATGAATGCGGAAAGAGTCTATCGTGCTCTAGAAAAAACACGGTGAAGCCCGAGCTGTAGCTTTGGAGATCTCGAAAGCCTTTGACAGGGTCTGACATTCATCTCTTCAGCTCTTCTCCACAAGCTGAAAGTTTATAGTATCTCCGGGCGCATTTTTGAGCTGATTCAGTTGTTCCTATCAAATCGTGAAATGAAAGTTTTGCTGAATGACCACTCGTCTACATACTTTCGTATTAACGCAGGTGCTCCCAGGGCTCTATCCTTGGGCCTACGCTGTTTTTAATCTTCATTAATGACCTTCCCGATGACATCAGCTCACAACTTGACATCAACGCTGACGACACTACCATTTACTCATGTCTCACTAGTGTTATGGTCCAGGTTAGGACCAAGGAAGAACACAAGAGTAGAAATAACAAAGGTATATTACACGAAATAATAATACAAGATGTGGAAGTTGTTAGTATGACTGTCAGTCTGGTTTGGAGTGAACTACTATCGGCTCGACTCGATTCGACCCTCTCCCTTGAGAGGCGTAGTATACATAGTGTTAGGAAAAGTTCATTCTGTAGTTATATGACACCCCCCTGTCAAGCTTTTACCTCGCAGGGGTCTTTAATATTTTTTCCTCTTCGGATTAATCATCAAAGGCTCTGTAAATTTTCTTTTTCTGCTTGATTTCCGCAGTTCTGAAATTGCTTGCGGCCTTTGCATATTGAGTGTGTCAAATAATGTGTCCTCCTCTTCCTGAGGTAGACCGTTAGAATCCTCTAACAGCCTCTTTCTGATCTGATTTAAGTGCCTTTTATGCGAGAACTTCGGACCCTGAATTATGTAAATCACGTTCCCGTTTCGTTTCTCTATTATACCTGGCTCCCAATAGGATGTGTTGTTTTTGAACATTTAAAAAAAACTTTCTCCCCTGGGCTAAATTTTCTTTTTGGTACAAACGACGTTGGTGATTGCTTTGTCTATTTTGGCAATAATTTGTCGAATAGCGACCTAATTTTTCGGGCGAACATCACTTCCGCCGGCGATAATGACGATGGCGTAGTACTGTTCGGTGTAATTCTATACACTTGCAAGAATTGTTGTAAAGCTTTTTCTGTTGGTACGTCATAAGCTTTCCTTAGTGCTCTTTTTAATGTATCTACAAACCTATCCGCTTGCCCGTTTGACCTTGGGTAATATGGCGGAGATTTGATGTGTTTCACCTGAAAAGTTCCACAAAATTCTTGAAAATCCGCAGATGTAAATTGTGTCCCATTATCGGTGACTAAACAATGAACCACTCCGAAACGAGCAAACAGCTCGTGAAGGCAATTTATTGTCGTCTCAGAAGTAGGTTTTCTACAACGAAATATTTATGGCCATTTGCTGTAACTGTCTACTACAATCAAGTAGTAGAAACCCTCTAATGGACATGCGAAATCTACATGGATTCTTGACCACGGTCGATCTGTCTTAGGCCATGGCTTATGAGTGATCGGATGTGCCTTGGCTGCTAAGGAACAGCCCTTACATTTGTTCACCATATGTATAATATCTTGATCCATGTTTGGACAGTACACGTAACTTCGCATTAAGGATTTCATCCTGTTCTTTCCTGGATGGCCCATGTGAAAATCCTTGAGGATTCGCCTTTGTAGCGTTTTCGGGGTTACTACTTTTTCATTATATAGCAGAACTTTATCACATAACGAAAAACTGTCTGATATATGCTTATCTCTTTCTGCAATTTTTGTTTTCGCTTCCTTTATAAATTCGTCATTCACTGCTTCGTTTCTTATTTCCTGTAATGTGACGGGGAGGTTTCGAATTGTACTACATAATAATGTTCAAATATCTTTCTCATATCGTAGAGCTGCAATTACGGAATCTTGTAATGGCTCCGTTTTCTTTGGTATTAGTCTCGAAAAACCGTCTGCATGCCCGATTTTGTTCGATGGAAGATACTCCAATTTGAAATTATAATTTAATAAAATCTTCCCCCACCTTAGTAATCTATTAGCAGTGCAGACAGGTAGACTTTTCTTTGATCCAAATATTGTTAGTAACGGCTTGTGGTCCGTCTGCAAGGTGAAAACTCTACCGTAAATATATCTGTGGAATTTTGTAATCGCAAAAATAATCACCAGCGCTTCTTTTTCGATTTGCGAGTAATTTTGTTCGGCTGGTAGTAACGTTCTTGACGCATGCGCGATGGGTTTTAGTGTCCCATCCGGAATTTTATGAAGTATAGATGCCCCAACACCATTGCCGTGGCTCTTTCTGGGTCTGGTCTTCTCCCTTCTTCGTTAATAATATGGCCCCGATATTTTATCTCCTTCATAAAGAAGTCACATTTATTTTCCTTTACCTTAAAACCGTAATATTGTATCTGCCCGAAAACCTCTTGAACGTGTTCCCAGTGTTGTTCAATATTTTTGCTATTTATCAAGTATCAAGGTATGCGATCGTGAAATCCAGTCCTCCTAGCATAGTTTCCATTATTTGCTGAAATATCGCCGGCGCGACCTTGATCCCGAATGGTAATCTCTGGAACTTATATAACCTCGAGCTTTCCTCAGCTACTGGTACTTGAAGGTATGCTTCGCTCAAGTCTATTTTTGAGAAAAATTTTCCTCCATTCAACTTTGTGAAAACTTCCTCTGGACTAGGGAGAGGATAGTGATAATCCTTAATCGCTGCATTCAATCCCGTCGAGAAATCAGCGCATACTCGTATCTCACCGGATTTCTTTTTCACGGAAACCGTAGGTGGGGTCCATTGACTATATTCCACCTTTGTCAATATACCGGTTTTCACGAGTCTATCCAACTCTTCGTCTATCTTTTCTAATGATGCGAAAAGTACATTTCTTTTCTTCTTGAAAATGGGTTGTACATTTTCTTTTAGTTCGATTTTGGCCGTCATTCTTTTACACCTCCCGAGGCCGGCTGAAAATACGTCGCGGAAACTCTTCTTTAATTTTTCCTTCAATTTCTCTGCCTCGGTCGATAACCTTTCCACTTTTTAGCAAAACGTATTTATTGGCAAATCGCAGAGGTCAAATTTCTGGATCCAGTCAGTTCCAAATAAATTTTCTGTATCTTTTAGAACATACATCTTTAATTTCTCGGTCATCCCGTTGAACGTCACATTTGTGATAATCTCCCTCTCAAATTTGATTTTTCTTCCTGTTACCGACCTGGCTATTTTATCTGTTCTCAACATGTTCGGTTTGTTTAATTTCTTTCACGTCTGTAAGCTGATAATTGTTAAATCTGATCCAGAATCTAATTGTAATCTGATTTTTTTGTTTAACATTTCTACTTGTACGTATTTTCGTATATTTATCCCGTCCGCTTGGTCAGTTCTAGTGACTCTTACTCGGCTTTCGTTTTCTTTCTTGGTTCTACAGTGCGAACTTTTATGTCCCACTTTATTGTACTACAGACAAGTCTTATAGCGGTATGGACAATTTTTGTACCAATGTAAAGTAAATAGCATGGAGTGGGTGGTGGTTTCTTCTGAGGTTTCATTTGACTTTTTGTAGTAAAATAATTGGTTTGGTTTGTTTTTGAGGAGGGAGAAAAACGTGTTTGTCATTGTACTTTTCGTATGTGAGCGATGCCAGTCTCTTCGACATCTTTCGAGTCCTTTTTTACGCTTATACATCTCTGACAGTCCTCAGCCAATTTTTGTAGTGTCAGTTTTGGTTCACTCTCAAGTTTTGTTAGAATTCTCCGTCTGATCTCCACATCTTTAGTCGAAACCAGGCCTTGGACGAACAGAAATCTTTTAAAATTGTCAGGGCTTAGTTCAGATAACTTAAAGTCATCGCAGTGTTTGTTTACTATGGAAGCGAATGTTATATAGTCTTCGCTATCCTTTTTTGTTAAATTTGAACATTTCCACCTCTTGTGGAATAGTGAAGTGTTCGAACTAAATAATTCCGTTAAAAGTTTCACGGCTTCCCTGAAAGTCAACTCATTTGTTTTCCTCGTTAGGATGTAGTCTACGAATTTAGTGTATTCGCTTGACCCTAGTTTCCTCAGTAGTAGACGTACTTTTTTCGCGTCTGACCAATTCCCGCAATCAAACTCATATGAATCTTCATATCTTCTGAAGTAAGCCGCGAAGGTTTTGTCTTCGTCCGGTGCATAATTGAAGTCTTTGATTGAGCTCCATATAGCATTTTGCGAGAATGCCGCTTCATTCTCAGAATTTTGTCCTTTATTTGTTACTGCCCGTAGTAGTAATTATTGTAGTTCGAGTTGCTTTCCTTCGTTTTTCTGTTGAATTTCTAATTGTTTTTCTTCGAGCCTAGTCTGTCTTTCCTCATTTTTTTTTTTGCTACTCAAATTGCATTTTCATTAGTTCCAATATGGTTGCCTTTAAAGTCTTCCATGTTTACACCGTAATTTAATAATAACACAGGCAATCTGTTGTCACGAGAAGCGGAGGAAAAAAAACTCACTTTTTCCCCTTACTTTTTCTTTTCGCAATATGTACTTTGTAGCTAGAGTTGTGTATTTGTGTAACGAGTTTTCCTTTTTTCTCAGTGTAGACTTCAGGTCTTTGTCGTCTGTTGTTCTGGAACCTTGGTACGAAAAGATTTTCCTGCGTAGAATTCGATTCTGTTCTGGCTGACAGGTAAAATTCGTGTCTTCGTTGCCACTGTTATGGTTGATGTCCCAAAAAGAACTTGTGTTTTTTTTCTATATCTCCGTCGCCTCTGTTATGGACGACCGATAGCAAAAGGTTTTTTTTATATATCCTCCGCGTAGAATTCGTCGCCACTGTTATGGTCCAGGTTAGGACCATGCAAGAACAACACGAACACAAGAGTAGAAATAACGAAAGTATATTACACGAAATAATAATACAAGATGTGGAAGGTGTTAGTATGACTGTCATTCTGGTTTGGCTCGACTCGATTCGGTATCTAGCCACCCCCTGACGAGGGTTGCATGTGGCACAAGGCCGAGTTTAACGTGGGTTTCCCGAGTCCGTAGTCTCGGCCAAAAAATGCCCGTAGAACCCGTATAAACGGGATCGGGTTGGTCAACCTCCCCGAACGAGACTCTGCCCTTCGGCGGAGCCTCGTCCGGGTTCCTTTCTGCTCAGAAGCAGAGAGTTCGACCGTCAAGCCGAGAAGCTCGGCTCGATTCGACCCTCTCTCTTGAGAGGCGTAGTATACATAGTGTTAGGAAGAGTTCATTCTGTAGTTATAGATAAGGACCCATGAAAATTAGTAAGGCTAATAAGTCCGACAATGTCAAAATGGCAGCTGATGTACAAAACGACTTCAAGTCAAAAGATGGCTTGTCAATTTAGTGTCTCTAAAATTAAACTTCTTTCTATTAATCATCTGAGAGACTCCGCTCTGCCTTCCATCTGCATGGCTGATGCTATCTCCCAGGGAATTGACTCGGTACACCTTCTCGGGCTAACGTTAAATGCATTTAAAAGAAACAAATAAAACACCCACCCATGGAAATTATTAAAAAAAAAGTATATGTCATGTATGTCCCATATGCCTACAAGAAAAAAATATTATTAAGCTTCTTAAAAATAAGGATTTATTAAATCAACCAAATGAAATAACTTATTTTCGTAGACGTTGCCTTATTTTCACATTAAAATGAAATAAAATTTGAATATTAAAAAATGTTTACTTTAAAATTATACACCTATTATTTAATTACTTATAATGATAAATAAAATATGTAATTTATTCCCTAAAATTTTTAATCCAACATTGCCATGTCTAATTTACCATAGATTATAATTAGTTAATTTTAAAGCATTGTAAATAATTTAAAATATATATATATATATAAAAAATGATTATATCATATAAAAAGTCCCTTTAAGAAGATCATAAAGAATGAAAAAAATAAATAAACATGCCAAAATAACCATGGTTTGATATAAACATTTCTCTGAATTTAAGTGTATCTTAAAAATTTTCTAAAATAAGAAAAGGAAAATGACGTCTCTATGACACGATAGACAAAGGCTCGAAAACCATGAATTACATACCCACATAAAACCTCTAACCTACTTTTTTCACTTTTCCAATTTTTAACTCAGATCTGTTCTTTCTCTTCATGCGGATATATATATATATATATATATATATATATATATATATATATATATATATATAAATCAAGGTAAATTTAAAATTATGCCAATATATCAAACAGATAATTATTCTTACCAACAAATACATGAAAAACTTACATAGACAAAATTAAATCCAGCACTATAACTCTACACATAAACAGACAGCATATACACCTAATGGCCGAATACACTAGTTGAACCACGTACACACACACACACAAAATATCTATGGAGAACGAATATATGTAAACATACTGACAAAAACAAACAAAACAGACTAACCACAAGCACACACACGAAGCCTACACAACATAGGAAGTGTATATATATATATATATATATATATATATATTAATTTCATATAATAAAACTATACGTGTCTTCAACGAAGCTAAGTCACTATTTGAATGAAGGAACGTATTGCATCTCGCAGATTCGGCTCCAAGGATTATTGGCGTCTCCGCAAGAGCGTACTCAACAATAGCAAACTCTCTATATCTCCTTTGTTCAACCAATTTGAGGTCCTGACCTCCTCTGCCAACAAGGCTGGATGCTTTGTTCGGAAGTTTTCATTCAATTCAACGCTCGACTCTTCCGGTGTACCCGTACACGATTTCCCTCTTAGAAATAAGTTAACTACTATTTTTATTAGCACATTTATCGAGAACATATTAAAGAAATATTTAAAATTATAATAATTTATTTACCCGACCAATTGTACTTTTATATTGTAAAAAAATTTTGGTAACAATAACATCTATATTAGTTTTACTTTAAATCTAATTTATGAATGCATTTTTTCTTTATTATTATATATCGATAAATGTGCTAATAAAAATAGTAGTTAACTTATATTAAGTCCCTAATGTGCTAATAAAAATAGTAGTTAACTTATATTAAGTCCCTAAACTATTTACTTAAAAAACTAAATGTTTAAATTGATAACATTCATCATTTTTTAGACATCTAAATTTCTATCAAGCATTGAAATCTATCTTTTACATAATTTTGTTAAAACAAAATTACAGCCTTTTCGATTCACTTCCCTCTCCCCCTCTCTCTTTGCCGTAACACTCATTTAGATATACCTGTATTACTGTTGTCTATCTCCTCTCTCCTTTCCATTTTTCCTTTTCTTTTCCCCACACTACCCTCCCATTCCTATATATAATTTCCGTTAAGTTAACCATCTAAATAGGTCACTCCTCCTACCCCAATATAAAACATGTTTAAGAGAAATATGAAATTAACCCCTCCCTATACTCTATCTTGTCTCGTTAACTACAACTATCACCCTCCCTGTTAAATTACAAAAATTACACTACCCATCAATTTCTAATACCATTTTTCCTTTTATTTCGTTGTTGGAAGTGTTACCTGATGATCCGGAGTCCTTCAAAAAGGATTTGGTGAAATAAATTATTGTAATTGTACCTTGAAGTGGTTTGTTTTTTTTTAAATATATATATATATATATATATATATATATATATATATATATATATATGCATGGAGAAGGAATATGTATACACACACTAGCAAAAACACACACGCACACGCAAAAACAAAAATGGAGATAGGTTTAAAAAGATACAGGGATCATAAAAAGATAAGAACAAAGACCTCCTTCCTTCGCTTTTTCTCTAAACAATCCTAATTGTTTTGTTATCCCTTAAGCAGAAGAATATTTTCTCCACAAGACCAAGAAAAATTTGGGTTACTACTACACACAAAAGACAATGGTTAAGCATCAGAAAACATAAGGAAAATTAATTCCTATTAATAACATGTGGAAATAAACAGTCTTTTCCTGATGGGGGTTGCGAGACCCGAAACGCGTGTAGCAAAAATATGGAAAATAAAGTATAATATATATTTAAAAAATCCACATTATAACCCCAATTTTTTTTCGGCTTCTCTCTTCTCTTTAACATATATATATATATATATATATATATATATATATATATATATATATATATATATATATATATATATGCAAGAGAATTACTTAACTATAATTTTCTCTAACTTCAAATAAATTGAGAACATCGCCCGAAAATCAAGGAGCCTCTCCGCTTTCCCTGTTCGGACTCCATCTCCTTCCACTTCTACACCTCCCCAACTTTACTTTTACACCGCCCCTCCCGTTCAGGGAGAAAAAGAAAAAGAAGAAACATTTCTCCGGAGCATAAGTAATCTGCAAGGTGGACAGACGGGACATGGCGAATGACCTCTCCACTCAGAATAGGGTCCTTTTTGGTGCCCTATTTAAGATCGCCTCTGTCAACGGAAATTCGCAATTTCACTAAAGAACCACGTGTGATAACGTATGTAAGGGATGTGTTAAGGTATTTAAAAATATGGTCGCACCTGTTCGAAGCGAAGGACGTCTTCTCAGAGATCCGCGTGGCTGAGGTAGGATCCCCGGAATTAAAAAAAACTCTCAAGAATTTGTGCATGCAGTGTCCCGGCAAGCTCCACCCCTCGATATATAGGGCGTTAAATCTAATGTACCCAACGGACATTGGCGGAATTGTCCTAGATGGACGGTTGACGCCAGAGATGGACACGATAAGCCTAGGTCAACCCGTCGGGGACCCCACCTTCGCAGATTTCCGCCCAGTATGTGAATAGGGTATTTTCTGTTTTTTCTTTTCAGACTTAAATCATGTCAAGATAGCCAGCTTGAATGCGAATGGTCTGATGGATCGAGGTAAGTCTGCCCACCTGCTTTGTGACCTCTTGTCGTTCGGTATAGATGTCGCTGTGATCTAGGAGACGCATTTTGTTTGCAACGTTGATGCTGTGTGTTGTTTAATGACTTTGTCGTCTATTCAGCATATGACGTCCGACTGGCCAGAGGCGTCTCCTTGGGGTTAAGCGTAACCTGGATGCTAGGGTAGACCTTGTCCACGTTGATGCGGAGGGATGGTTGATCGTGGCCAATATTGCCATGAAAAGTAATTCGTTTCAGATCGTTGCGGTTTATGCACCCAACGACCAGGAGGAGCGCGTCTAGATTTTCGTCACCTTGGACCGTTCTTGGTGGATTCGTCACGCCTAGTTTTAACGGGGGAATGGAATGTCGTCCGGGACCCCAAGTTAGACAGGGGGCAGGGAGCTAATGGGAGGTCAGGTGATCGCAGTTTGGTTGATCTGATCGGCGAATTTGGTCTCCTCGATAGATACCGGGTCGATCACCCAGAGGTGGAGATGTGGACGTGGGCACGTAGTTGGCCGTCTACCCAGGTATCCAGCTACCTGGAGAGGATGTTAGTCAGAAGGGTCGATGTAGATATGTTAGATTGTCCCACGTTCCACTTGTTAGACTATTCGGACCGCAGACTTGTCAGTACCCTGGTGGCGTTAGACTCTAGAACTTGAATGGCTGGATACTGGAAGTTCAATCTATCTTTACTGGACAGACGGGACTTCCGGCAACAGGTGATTAGCGTAGTGCAGCAGGAACTAATGGGGACGGTTATTGGGAACAGGTGGTGAGAGAGGCTTAAGGATAGGATTAGGCCCTTCATTACTGAATATAGCCAACGGCTTACACTAGATAAAGCTAGCAAAGTGAAGGCTCTTAAGGATAGTCTTTCACGGGTGGTGGCTGGGGCATTCCCCAGAGAGAGACCTAGCTAGGAAGGCCCTGCGGCGTGTGGCTAGCGAGCGTTACCAGGGTCAGGTTGTTAAACAAGATATCTGGCGAAGCCGTTAATATGGGCGCAGAATATGTAACATTTGGTGTGAAATTGCCTGATTATTTCGAAAATGACATCAAAACTTTGCGCTCGATTACCGTTTAGAAGTTATGGATAATTTAAGTTCGACTTCTTTCTCGTCGCGTAGACAGAAAGACCGACATTATTGGCTTTGTTTACATACGTTACATAAAAAAAAAAACGAAAAATAAAATCAAAATTACGTGCCTGAAAGGATAAAAAATTGTTCTCCTTTTTTCAACTATGTCATTTTTTTCCTTTTTTAAATTGTCTCTTGGAAAGTTTCCTTAAAATCCGACAATTAAAATGAAATAAAATAAAAATTAGGTGCCTGCAAAGTAAAAAATGAATTTTTTCTTTTTCTCAACGATGTTTTTTTCTTTTTTTTTTTTTAATGTGGCGTAAAAGTTTCTTGACTTTTGCAAGAATTTCCAAATCAATGTGTTTTTCACTAGAAAAAAGTAATGCGCGTTCCATGAATATTGTCTTAACAATATTTTTTGGAATAAGAGTTCACCCACGTCATTATATTTACTTAGAAAAGCTTTCCATTGTTTCTATAACAAATATAGACCAATTTAATAAAAAAAGAATTCATTAGTTAATAAAGCTTTAATTCCACAAAGAAACAATACTTTTAATGGAAAATAGGAATTTATACCACAAAAAATATTCATTTAAAGCTTCATGAGAATATTTTTTGAAAAAAGGTTCAACCACGACATTATATTTATTTAGAAAAGCTTTCAATTGATTCTATAAAAATTTAAACCAATTTAATAAAAAGCAAAAAAACAAAAAAAACAAAAAACTATTCATTTAAAACTTCATTTTAAAAAAAACGCATTTTAAAATAACATCGTCGAAAATTGCGCAGTAATCAAGACAAGTAAGATACAAAAATCTGTAAAAAGGCCGTTATCTAAGTAAGGTTTTCGCGCATTTCTGATCGAGGCAAACGTGTGTAAACGCCAGTAATGGTGGCCGGACCACGCGAATGAGATCGAACTTACATTGACAATTAATCATAAACAGTAATCTAGCGCAAAGTTTTAATGTTATTTTCGAAATAATCAGACAATTTCACACCAGAGTGGTACATTCTCATTACCTGGGGCTTTTGGTGCTTATACTGCAAATTATCGTTACATTCCGGAAGTCGATACCCCGGAAGGGCGTACTCTGAGGCCGGCCGATGGCATGTGCGAGACGTTTCGGCGGTATTTCGAGAGCCTGTTTACCAGGTAGCCGGAGTCTAAGTTCTTTCTGCAGAAGCTACGCGGGTTTTGGCAAAGGCGGGTTTTGAACCAACTGTCAACGTGCATCTCTCACAAACTATTTTAAGTAGCACAACACTATCAAAATATATATATATGGAGTCATAAAGAAAATAGTATACCTACTAGAGTTAAATGGGAAATTATAAAAAAGTAACCCCATATAATATTACCATTAGGAATTGTAGACTGGGTTTAGAAGAAAAATTATTACTTTTAATAACCAAATTAAATTATTAAATAAGAATGAGATAATGGGCCAATACCGACATATTAACAAATATTTATTTTGTTACTTTAATAATAAATCAAATAAAATATTATAATTTAATTATTAATACAAATACAACATAAAATATTATAATTTAATTAATTATACAAATTAACAAATATTACAATTTAATTGATAATATAACACAACATAACAACTTCATAAAAAAATAATTTAATTTCGAAGTAAAATTTGCAACTGGGAGAAAAATTTACAACCGGAAGAAAAATCTACAACTGGAAAAACCAAGACGTAAACAAGAGCAAAATTTCATGAATAGGCGCGTGAAAAGAGCTTTAAAATTCATGAATGCGCACGTGTACAAAACGGATTGAAAAAGATGTGGACTAAATTGAAAAAATTGGAAATATCATTTACGAAACAGAACCCCTTGAAGAATGGACACTTCAATAAACTTCAATGTCGGGGAAAACAGCAAAAAATTGATATTTGAAGTTAAGTAATCTTTTTTATATTAATTCTATATTTTTTAATATTATTTTGATATTATTAATATTGAGCACTATATATACAAATATCTTCTGTTTCTTAAATCTAAAATTATATATATATATAAATTTTTTCACTTCACTTGTAAAAAATTTAACTTTCAAATAAACACAACAATTTTGTCTTAGAAAAATGATGACTGCAACAATATTTGTCTTAGAAAAAAGCAACACTCTGATGATGACATTGTGCCAATGTCGAAAGTACTTGGAATAAATGAATGTATATCAATATAGTAATTTTCTCTCTTCCTTTAATAATGAAGCTTGTCCGTGAATATGAAAGGATCCAATTGAAAATAAATAGACAAAACTTGACTAAATTATTCAATGAAATATTTCTCAATCAAAACATGCTGCCAATATATATATATATATATATATATATATATATATAGTGTATTGGGTCAGCAAATCATTATTCAATCATATATTGTTTAAATATAAGTTAAATATAACACAACGAATGTCTATTATTTTTTATCATGAACCGTAGATTCCTATAGTGGTTTTAGTTTCGGGAGAAAATAAAGACAAAAACTGTCCAACATTTAGATTTTTTTTATTATGCTGTTCCCCGATCTCAGCTTTCGGCTTATATAAGCCTCATCAGAGTGGTTATACGGACATTACAACAGAGACGTTCACATCAAAGATGACATCGTGTTATGTTTACATAGAAGTTCGCTATGCGATGATAACGGTCGTAAATTCGTAATGTGGTTCTATGATGTTGTACATAACTGTTGTGTATGATACACCTAATTTACATAAGTGGAGTACCGACCATATAAATATGGGTTGGTACCGGAAGACGAGGGAAGATTAAGAGATCGAATCCAGAGACTCTGCCCGACTGCGACTTAGTCAACCCATTCTGCAGGAACAGTCTTCCCAAGAATATACCAAAACTACCTGTAAATATTGTGTACCTTTTTTCATTGTTTCAATACATTTTGTTACGTACATTTTGTGTTGTATTATTATTATTCCATGCTTATTCAAGCTTCAACAATAACCACGTGAGAGAAAGAAATGTTATCAACAGAACTGTGTTTAAATGCATTCGGAATAACAACAAAAATAACAACATCATCCATAATAATAAATTATATGAGAACAGATACATAATGCTACCGACTAATTATGTCATATCTATTATCCAGAACAACCTATCCTATCTAAATAATATCAAAATAATCACAAACCCTTCAAAAACCATTATGGATATAATCAGAAAGTCAGACAACTATAGTAATAATATTTCTGAAGCAGGCAGATATAAGATAAATTGCTAAAACTGATTCTCACAATACATTGGAGAAACATGCAGAAATAAAAAAATGCATCTATGAGCACAAAAGAGACCTCATAAATAGCAATTTATTAAATGCACTAGTCATACATAGAAACAAATTCAACCACAATTTTGATTTTACAAATGCTACACCCATAAAAAATGAAAATAATTCACTCAGAAAGAAAATCCTAGAGAGTGCCACCATTGAATATTATCCAAATATTAATCTACGCCTAGGTTTTTTCCCACTATCAGCTTTTCTAACAGAATCACTACTCTCCAAAGTCAATGTACACAATAAATATATCAAGAAATCAAAATAAAACGGTTGAATCCGTTGACAAATCAATACAGACAATTGTCTGGTTACCTCCTCCTAATTTTCGAAGCCGTTACCAGAGGACGCTTTCAGAACTATGAATACTCTGCGATAATTTTTTATCACTCTCTTCTTACTTTTCCACTTACACGTCTACATGTAAGTATCTCGCGGAAGAACGTGTTCTCTTTGGGAAACACATGAACACTACATACACACATACGTACGTACGCACATTCACTCACTACACATACTTTGGACCAAGAGCTTTTCATATTCATTTGAAACACACATCTTTGTCTTTGTCACTTGTAACCCTTTATTGTTAATAAATTATCATTTGTTTGTACATATATATTGGTTCTTGTCTTTTCATTTATTTACGTGGACTCACATCCTGAGTCTGCCAATTTTGTTTTGGGCATTTCAGGAGAAAGAGTGTTTATCTCTTAATGCATACACCGGGCCACAGCCCAATATTTCTCAATATTTAATGTGAAAATATACTCTTCAAACATAAAGTAATTGACGTAATTTTTCAGTTGACCATATGAATATACAATAGCGTTTCTAAATTCTTCTAGTTGCTTGCTAATGACATTTTGTTTGCTGTTTATAGATACTTTGTTTCAATAAATACATTTAAGTTTTTGCTTTGAAAAAGTCCACATTGGACGAAGTGCGTTGACTAAGCTACAGTTTTCCTATTCTCTTTTCTTTCTTTATATATATATATATATATATATATATATATATATATATATATATATATATATATTACGAACTTGTAGCATATAGATGAACCACGGGTTCTAAAAAAAGGAAAACGTGGTTTCTTTTCTCGGTCTTCACTCAGAAATGGAAGCGACACAAGGGAATCAACGAAGAACAGACACAAGACGATGGATTTCAAAATAAAACATTTATTTATAAATATATATAACGAAATAAAGAAAGAAAGAAAAAAGAACATTCATTTAACAAAGGGGGAGGACATCATTAAAGAATAGAAGGCGCGAGCGAATACATACATATATGAAAACAGATCAAGCCAAACGAATCAACTTATCTTGCAGTCGGGTTGATATCTTCACATAAAGTTTTGATTCGCCGAAGCGAGAGTTCTGATGATAAAACAATATCTTGGCCGGCCGACAATGTTCCTGGGTTCTTCTTCTTTTCACAAGTGTTCGAGGGTCCCCAGCATCTCATACAGGCGTTTGGTTGGGTCGGTCAGTTCCCTAGCAGTCCGTTCACCACTAGTCGACAGACTTTGCTGTCTTCCTCATCTCAGTGGGCGGTCTGACGATTTGGGCCCAGCGACGTTCAACTGCCGTTGGTCAGAGGGAAACTGAAAAATCCTTTTTTGGTTTTCGCTGTCCCCAAAGACAGTCCCGTGGGTTCCCTTCGTCCTTGACCGGGTACCCAGGAGGATAGGGCGCAAATCACGCAGTGCTTGTGTGATGGCCAAAAGTTCAACACATGCTCAGTACGTTCCGATCACGTGAATCGCAGTAGGAGACCCTGATGGTGCCTGGAATTCACTCATGGTCAAACGCCTGATAGCTGCGACATCTTGGAACCAGGTCACTCTCGCGTCGGGTCACTTCAAAGTTCACGGGCCCTTGGCTCGTGGGTGGGAGAGAGGATAAGAAGAGAAAGAATTTGTGAAGAGAAAAGAAGGTGTATGGCTGATCATAGAATATATTCGCTCGCGAGTCGGAAGCATTGGATTAAATTTCTATTTTTATTTATTTATTTATTTATTTTTCTTTTATATCTAACTAGTTTTCTTTTTTATTTAAGATTTTACTTTAGCCTAACGCCTATATGGTTAATGAAATCGTGGCTACGTGACAATATATATATATATATATATATATATATATATATATATATATATATATAATGATTTTTTTTCTGATTTGAATGATGCGTCCAACATTTCTAAACATTTACAGCAGCATACCGGTCCATATTCGCAATTCAGAAAAATTTTTGTTGAAAATACATGTATACTTTTTCATAAAAATAATAAACATAAACTAAAAATTTGTGAAGATTTTTATATTAAAAACTTTAAACCAACCCTTAATAAAATTAATTATGAATACTGCACAAATGTTTTAAAATGTGTACAGTAGATAGTTTAATATCGATGTTTGTATGAGTCATTCTTAATACATATTTTTAAACTCTCGGCATCTCATAACTTAGTTACTTTTCCTGAAACGTTACTCAGCTAATTTGCCTAAACTCAGAGTTCTTCACATCACTAATAAAATTTAATCAAAGTTGAACACAGCAATTTTGTCTTTGAAAATGATGAACGCTACTATATTTGTCTTGAAAAAACCAACACACTGATGATGACATCCTGCTAATTTCGAAAGTACTCAGAATAAATAATATGTACCAACACGATAATTTTTTCTCTTCCTTTAATAATGATACCAAAAAGCTTGTTCATGAATATGAAAGGATCCAATTGAAAATAAGTAGACAAAACTTGTCTAAATTATTCAATGAAACATGTCTCAATATATATATGTATACATACATGCACACGTACTTACATTCTTTCACTAGGCTATAATTTCGTTTTTATATGTACTAATTGTAGGTGGTTATATTTATAATTATTTTTTCTTTATTATTGTTTGAATTTATGTGTATATGTCTGTATTTATATGCTTATTCTGAAGTTGGAATGTTAAAGGTAGCATCCGTCAGTTAAGTGACAAACTTTTTCTCATATTAATACTATATGTGTGTGTGTGTGAAAATATATAGAAAATAGGAAGGAACTGGTTAGGTAAATAGTCCAAAGTTCCTTAGTACTTTTGTTATTATTTTTTAAAAATAGTGCTCGATACAAAAGTAGAGCATAAATATAATTATTTTTAAAAAAATATGATTCCAAATCGCTACATAAGAGGTCTCATGTTTCAAAACAAGAGCCGAAAACTTCAATATAATCCTTTAAATTAAATTGAGTTGAAATTAAAAAGGGCTCCGTTCCATCTTCAAGCGAAATTTTTGTTGGAATAACGTATATCTGAAATTTACTTGTTTTAAAAATTGAAATCAAAATCACCATGGTAACAGCTAGGGCGAATTGTCTAAAATGGGTAGGCGAGTGTAGGGTGTTAATGATGAGTAGCGGTATAGAGATACTTTCAAGGTGTCAAGTCGGGGGAAGGTGAGGGTGTCAAAAATGAAACGAAGATGTATTAAGCTTTCGTCAAGTTGGCTTGTCTATGGAGATTTATTTATTTATTTTATTTTATTTTATTATGAAAGGGAATTGTGCATATAAAAAGAAAAACTTTCGTAACGTTTGTTTTTTGACGACTTCATAAAGGGTTATCTTTTATGTAAGGTATTTAAACTACTAATTTGGGCTATGGATTATGAAGGGTGTTATGTTGTATGCAAGTTTGTAGTTAATAATTTCTACTATGAATCTGATGATTGGGTTATTTGTTAAACAAGTTATATAAATTTTTTATTTCAAACCAAAAATCTGATGATGCCTACAAAAAACCGTTATCTCGTGTCTATTATTTAATAGATTATTATTATTTAGAAGTTTAATAATGTGCAATTTTTCATGGAGGCACAAAGGGCATGGGTCATCCCAAGCTTTACATATTCTAGCCTTGTCAATAATTTTCCATTTAACTTTTGGTGTCTTATTTGTTTCCTTCAAGTGCCAAAAAATATTTTGATAGTGAAGTCTGGTTTCTTTTGTTTATATTATTAAAGGAGCACTTATGCTGCCTCCATCTATCTTTAAAATTATTCTTCGTGGACCCAATGTATATCATATTAGTGCTAGGGCTCTCTGTGGATGAAATAGTGCATTGGTATACCACAGAATTAATACAACATTTATTTTCTAATGGGCAGTCTTCTGGGTTTCTACAGTTACATAATTTTTCCCTATTATCATCTGATTTAAGTGTAGAGTTTTTATTAATACTGTTTTGGCATGGGGTTTGTTCAAGATCTTATTATTGTGTTTTTTTATTATTATGCGTTCAAGATTATCAGAGCAGCTGTAGCTCAATTTTAGGGTGTTCTTATTGAATATATTACTAAGCTTACTATTGGTGGGGAAGTGTTTATTAATTAGAGCTAAGAATTTCTGTCCTAGTTTAATACTAACCCTTTGGTTGAACGGAGGGGTGTACCATATGATATTTCTTTTCCTGTTTTTTTTCCCATGTCCAGTGCAATTTTCTCTGTAGTTAATGTTAGCATTTTTATAACCACTATTTTTTAGGGCAGTGTTATAGAAGCTGTTATGTTTTTGGAATATTTCCCTGTTTGCGGAGTTAAGGCTAATTCTATTTTCTATTGATGAGGGTATATGTTTAATTATTTTGACTTCGGGTGTATGTATAAAGGGTTAGCATTTGGTTTTCTATAAGGTTGGTATGTATTGTCTGGTAAGTCTAGAGTTACGTCGAGGAAGTTAACCCTTTTCAAGTTAGAAGAGACAGTTATCTTTAAGTTTAGTTTCTTAAATTCACTAAATATAATTTTTCTGATTTTTTCAATCTTAAAACTAGTAGAACTCCTCACCACCATGAGCCCGTCATCTCTATACAGCCCGATGTCCTTAATATCAATTTTGCGGTGTGCCGTTAAATTGTACAGTATTAGGAGACCAACAAGGTCAGAAGACTCTGCAGAGTCTAACGATCCCATAGTGATGTCAAACAGGTCGTTATTGTTTTTTATCCATTGGTGCCCATTGTGAACGAGGACCGATTTCTTTGCGCTGAGGATTATATCCATTTCATCCTTTGTTAGGTTCGAATACACAGCAGCGAAGTCCAGGGCAGTCATAAATAAATCCTTCGAAATTGATGGGTAGTAGTCCACGATATCGAGCTGTATAAGGGTGCAATTCCGTTTATCATCAATATAGTTAAACCAATTGATAACATCTTTGGTATTGATCCATAATTTTAATTCCAGTTGTTTTTTTATTTGGCAGGTAATTTTTTCCAGGATCTTTTTGCTGATCTTTCCTATGTCGGGTCGGGTAGGGTTAATTATTCTGGTCGCAGGGTGTTCTAAGAAGTCAGGCTTATGATCCTTAAGAGTTATATAACATTCTTTTTCAGTAAGTTTACCTACTCTATTGCTGATTTTTAATTTGTCTGTTATTATTTTACTAGTTTTGTTTATGTTTTCAACCATATTAATGTTGTTGTTGCAAGCCTTTTTATAAGTCCTGGTTAAGTTTTTTTTAATTAAGTTGTTGTAGTCATCGACATCTAATTTGTAGAAGTTGCCGGTTTTGTCTGATTTAACTAATATTTTGTCACATTCATTAATGCTTTTAACTATTTGGTTTAGATGTTTTTTTTTAGTGGTTTTTATTTTTTTTGAAAGGAGATGTTGTTGATAATGTTGAGTAGGTCTTTTTCAAATTCAAATAGCTGTTTGTTGAAAGGGGCAACTTTTTTACTTTTAAAGCCGTAAACTTCACGTTCTTTATCAGTAGGGTTATTTCCATGAAAATAAAGTATGCTTTCCATCTCATACTTCTATTTTCGTGGAAATAACCCTAAATAAATAGAAGTACTGGTTTCTTTTGTTTATATTTTAAAAAAATAATATATATATATATATATATATATATATATATATATATATATATATATATATATATATATTCATTCAGAATAATTTCTAGTTGTAAAATCCGGAACATACACATGTGGAAAAAGCACTGGATGGCTGTTTTGTTTTTTTGGGATTCATCAGCAGTGTGCACCCTCTATCAACTGTGTTACGATACAACGCAAGCATCAAACCATTGGGCCAGTGGATCATGGCGGTGAAGAAGAAACTAATTTACTAAACACAATATAGCAGCTCATCCTGGTTCCAGTGGTGATAGCCATCTAAGTATTCAGAGTTGGTAGAGGATGTGCACTGCTGATGAGTCCCCAAAAAGAAAAAAAAACGGCTATCCAGTGCTTTTCGGCATGTGTACGCTTTGAGCATTCTAGGCATAGACATGATGAATTATTATAAAAATTATACAAATCCCCAAATTACTAATCATATATATATATATATATATATATATATATATATATGTACACAGGCTGTGAGGGATACATTGTTGTCTAAATTATGAAAAAATGAAAATAACACTGGCATCTCATTTTAACAGATATATTTACAAAAATTACAGAAAATTATCTTAAAATACTAAAGAGTAAATTTATTCAATAAAATGGCCATTGGCTTCAACCATGACCTCCACATGAGTTTGGAATCTCCTGCAACTCTCCTTGTTTAAGTTGGTGAATGCTGCCATAATCATTGCCTTCAGTTCATATTTGGTATTACAAGGAATTTCTTTGTCTCTCTCTCAACTGTGCCCCACACATAATAATCAAGGGGCTGCAGCCTAGGGAGTTATGTGGCCAGATATAACAAGTGATGTTGTCACAGAAATTGTCTGACAGCCTTCTCCTACTTGTGCAGAGTCCAGACATAGGGTCTTCCAGCAACCACCCTCTTGACTCAAGGCAGAACTACCTCCTCAAGGCACTTTATATACGTCTTTATATTGAGTTTGAGGCCCTGTGGGAAGATGACTGGAGGCATAATGTCGTCATCATTAGTGATCACTCCAAACACCTTCATAATCACCATTAGACTCATACAACTCTTTCTAAATCCTCTGCACCATCCTCAGAGTGACACCCAAACACTGAGTGAATTGCGTGACGGTGCTCTTTTTCTCACAGATGCTGCCCAAGTGACCCCCATTATAAAATATAAAATAGTGAAAATTTATGTGTGTATATATATACAGTAGCGGCCATAATATAAGGAACGGAAACAACAAAGACATAAATATGTGTATTACTTAAAAAGTAATGCACGATTAGCAATGAAATTTTTACCAAATAAAGATTAGGGTGTAATGCATAAATATTATACAAAGTTACAAAAATTTACATTATAGTTTTTTTTAAAAATAAAGATTAAATGGAACAAAGGAAATAAGCTACTGGACAAAAGTTAAGGAACGATGTTAATAATTTGCATAAACTTTTAATTTACATTGTTAATTAAATGATATATAACATTGAATAGATTTGGCTTCCAGTGCCTGATATTAGCAAATGGACTACATGTTTCAGAAAACAGATAAATATTTCAATAAAAAAGCAAGGACCAATGTTTCCAGCAAATCAAATACATATCCATATATAATAACATAAATGGTTTTTGTTTGTCCTTTTCTTTTAAGTTCCATTCATTAGCATGTTACATTAACATGAAGAGGTGAAAAAACATTCAAAAGAGATAAGTTGTGATGCAAATGTTGTTGAAGTTCAGGTAGATGTGACTCGTCTGTTTCATGATGCAAATAAGACATAACTGAGAAATAAATATCATAGCCAATGGCAAATCCAAAATATATAGGAAGAAGAAAGATGAAAGGCATCACCATGTTGGATAAGGGAAGAGGAATCTTCACTTTGCTGCAAAAAACAATTTGTAAAAAGCATAAGTGAGAATTGGAAAAGATGACAAACATTTTATTGTTTAGATTAGCATTGACTTTAGTGGGACTTTATTGGATAGAGAAAGTCAATTATTTGATGAGAACCAAATCCCAAAGGAGGGTGGAAAATAATTTTGGCAAAATAAATACAATCAAAGTTTCATTTAAAAAATAAAAACATAAAAATTTACATAATTATCATACAGAAAAATATTTTGTACAAATTAATTTTATCAATGACATTTACTGGAGAAATGACTTTGAAACAGTTCAGGTTTTAATATACACATTGAGGCATAATTTAATGTTTGTGTTTAAACATCTTTCTATTAGTGACTAAATTTTGCTCTTTGATATAATTTTTGACTTTTAGAGTACTTAAATAAGCAAAGTTTAATAATTTAATTACTCCAGTAGAAAATTCATATTTCACTAGGCGCCTTTATTATGTAGCACTGTGCAAGCCTTACATAAGCATACATTTTCTAAAGTACATCTTTGTATGAAAGTGTGTTTTTTATTGACATATGTTATTTCACCATTAATGTGAGAATGTTTGAAAATAGAATGTTCATAGCAATTTGGTTTAGAATCAGTCAATGATTTAAGAATTGACAATTTACATTTGTCTTCAGCAGCGGTATTATTTTATAAAAATATTTGGTAGGGAAATTAAGTTTTCTATGATTTGTGCAGAAGCTTTTTTTCTTTTCCAAACAGGATGTGTTTAATTTTTTCATGACAGTACAGGTAAAAATCATTCATTTTTGAAAGTGCTATAATTTAGATGTTTCACCTGAGAAATGTTTAATAATTAATTTTATTTGCATACAAATAAAACTACTATTTAAATTAAAATGATTAAAAGAAGTCATTCTTCATTTATTTATTATTTTTATTTTTCTATTTTATATCTGATACTGGAATTGTTTTTCAGAATTAAAGTTTTACTTACTAAATTATTAATTATATTAAAATTATCTTAAAAATTCTGTGTCAAATATTAAATTTTGGCAAATTAATGTCTCATGTGTCCACATAAGTACTTACCTTACATAGTAAAAATGATACTATCAAGTCAGACATTTTACATTTCATATTTGTTTTGCCATGTTAGTTTTTAATATGAACAGTAATTTATAATTCAAGAGAAATTAGAGAAAAATACTGTTGAATATTGAATTGTTTATATACTTGTTTTCTTTTTTTCTTATGGCCAAAAACATCATAATAACTATATTTATTGCTGGAATTGTTCTTAAGAATCAGTTTTCCTTTCTAAGATATTAGAATAATCCATCCAAATAATATATTGTGTGAAATATTAACCATTAGTAGATTAATGTCTTATACACCCACTTATGATAGATAATAAAAATGCAACTGGTATCAAGTCAACCATTTTATATTTTATTTTGAATATTTTATGCTTGTCACATTAGTTTTTATAATTATTTGTAAGATTTGCAATGTAAAAATTATAAAAATATAATTATTAATTTTCTTGGATCTTAAATAACACTGGTAAATGACATGCGTTAACAAAGTGATTTTGCTAAACAGAGAAAATTCTTCTAATTGACAGAGCTGCCATGAAGTAAAGACTAGAAATTAGGAATAAAAGAAACGAGTAACCTCCCCTTTTTCAATATTTAAGAGAGAACAGATGGAAAAACTGTCAGATATTGAATTGTTTTTATACTTACTTATTTTCTTTGTTTCTTGTAGCCATGAACATCATAAAAACTAAAACTTTCTCAATGTTTGCGACAACTGATGTGTATTTCTCAATTACATCAAGAAATCCCTACAAAGTAATAACCAGTACATTTTAAATATGACAAAGAGATACAAAATTTGACTTATAGTGAATATAGAACAAAAATGAATATTTATTCTACCTCAAATCATAAGTAACAAGTGTTCCTCCTTGTTCAGACAGAAATTAGATAAAACTTCTATATCAAAACTTTAGCTTACCTTTGGGTTCAACACAGAATTTATAAATATTATTCCAAATAGTATTAATGAGAGAAAACTTGAAATACATCTGAAAATGAATGGAAAATATGCAATAAATGATTATTTTACTACAATTATTGAACAGCAAATGGTTACTTTCCAAAAAATGGTAATACTTGAATTTCGGTCTTTGGGACAATAAAGATGATACAATAAAAGCAAAGCAACTTACTTTTTGCCAATATTCACAATTTTAGGGGATTGTTCTGTATATTTTGATAAAAAACAGGCTGACAAATTGGATTCAACAATGCCAGAAACTGAACAAAAATAAATAAAAAGAAGGAGAATAATGAGGAAAGAATGAAATTAAATTCTAAAAGAAAAACGTCATAATAAAAATTAATGAAATAATATAAAAATTAAAGTGAAAAATCAACAGAAAAATGCAGTCATTTTATTGTGTATGAAAGTCAAATAATATTTACTACTGTTTGACAATGGGGATCAGTAACAATGGATATTTATTGCATAAAAATACAATTATGGCACAAGGCCGAAAAAAGGGGCGGGTTTAGGCTGCTATTCACTAACTATTTTATACCTAGCTAATCCGATTCACAACCCATTCACTCATTACAATTTGCCCATTCACCATAAAAACTCATCCATTACCAATCAATCCCCCATACACCATAATACCGCATCCTCTCAAGGGGAACCTACGAAACGCACCACATGCCATAAAAATTTAATGATAATAAACTATATATACAATTCTAAAGATGAAAAATGAGAGGGAAGGGAGATGAACCCAATAACAAACTAAACATGAACACAAAGTGAACTAAACATAACTGATGCTAGTAGGGACCATCCAACCCTCAAGAAGGAGAGAGGCCACTGTATTCTGCCCATTGGACAAAATCAAGAAGCTCTCTCACTAAGGGAATGGGAAAAGGAGAAAATATATACAGACATGGGAAAGAAAAAGGTGACCCAGTTGAGATAAAAAGGGGCCAAAACAAACTGGGGAGGTTGGGAATCTCAACTTGAATCATAACCAAAGATGTAGCTGGGAACAGGCCTGGAACAACACTTACTCACCTTATCTAGGTACACAAAGGCTTGTCTAACCTGAACAAGGGGAAGGGATCCACAATGGTCAACCCTATCAAATGCCTTGGACTGATCTAAATTGATCAGCGCGGCCTTATCATCATCTTTTACACCCACTATGATCGTGCGGATCAGATGCAGGTTGCTCTGAATTGTTCAGCCCCTCACAGAACAAGTCTGCTTCGGACACAACAGAGACTGGGCAACTGACTGCAAATGCTCCTGCAGGATCTTGGCCAAAATCTTTAACTCTGTGTTTAGCAGAATTATGGGTCTGTAATCATCTAATTTTCCCCAAACACCCTTGCCCTTTTTCAATAACAATGAATTAAGAGGAAAGTATAGATGTGAACATTTTAAGAAGTTTTATTGGTTACTTACTCATATGATGCATGCCAATACCAATAGTCAGAAAAGAGACAGTAATGCTTATTAGTATAAACACTTCAACAACTTTGGACACCCAAAAGAAAGACAGATGTTTATGGCGCATGATCTGACAGGGAGAAATAAAAAAAAAAACAAGTTTAGTTTTTATAAAGAAGGATAAAAAACAATTTAATTCGTAATAAAGGAGGATTCAAATTTGGAAATAATGAATTCCTTTTTACTACTCCAGAATTTTATTCTGGTCATTTTCACAAATATTTTTGAGAAGGTAAAATTATAATAAATAGATATCTCCATTGCAGTACTCTGATAATCTAACCTCAGGTAAAAAAAAACAAAAAAACTTGGAGGTCAGAGCACAAGAAATATCTGCTCAGTGATTGAGAGACCAAATGTTAAATATTTGCAAAGCCAAGGTTTTCCCTATAACTTAATTTTCTAATTCTGCTATGTGCATCTGTATAAAGCACTTGCATATGTGAGAGAATTTCAGAGTATTTATGCATCAGTAAATAGAATAAATAAACAATAATTTAGAGGCAAATAATATTTATACGTTTTCTCATAAGAATTTTATAGAAATTCACTTCTGAAATGAGAATTGTAATTTTTAAAAGTTTTGGAATGTGTTTTTTTCAAAGTTTCATCTTTAAAATTCTGGCAAGATTGAGAAAATATTCAAACTAAAAAAGCTTTTTCATTACTTAAAATGACAAAATGGAACTTTATGTGTGTCTGTCAAAGAAATTCATATATTAGCTTTGTAAGAAGCTAAATGTAGGAAAGAAATATTTTGAGATTTGGAAATGAGTCCATATTTTGGCTGTTATATTCATGTTTCAGCAGAAGACTAGACATGGCACATTAACAACAAAGATGAAGAGAATAGATTAAATCAGTGTATAATAGTAGAAAAGAGAGAAAGTGGAACCGGTATAAGGATTCTAATGTAAATTCGTTGTCGTCGTCGTCATTGTCGTCATCATCATCATCATCACCCCCCCACCCCTTGACTTTTGTAATCATAGGGAGGATCTGAATGCAGAAGCCACATTGAATCTAATGTAGATTACTTGATAGTAGAATCATTTTCTGGTGTTGTTTAAAACAACATCAGAAAATTATTCTACTTTAAAAACAACATTAGAAATCATTGTAATTCAGTCTTATAATTAATGTTATCATGATGGATCAGAAAATACTAATCAATTGGTTCTTATTAAAATTTTTAATATAAAAATACACCTGAAAAGTAACAAAAACTGAGAAAATAAATTAAAATACAAAAACTTCATAAGAAATGGCCAGCAATGATATGGGAAAACTTTCAAATCTTTTTTGATTATATATAATAATTTTCAATTTTTTTAAACAAATAAACTCATAATTTTTAGTTAAGTCTAATATTTGATTTCAATTGTGGAAAAGAGCTTAAAAAACTTGCAGCAAAACGTGAAGCAACATTTTCACTCAATAATATCCAAGATATAAAAAAAATGAAAGAAAAAAACTCACTCTTATCAGTGGTTTTGTTGAGATTTCTCCATTTTCTTTTGCACTAAAAAAAATTGAAAATGTTTTGTTTTTTTTTAGGTATTTTTATATTTTGAGAATTTATTTTTGTAACTCAATGTTTCTTCTTATTGTCATCTTTGTTATTTGTATTTTCAGTCAATTATTATTTTAAATAGAAAAAAATCTCAAAAAATTTGAGAAAATTACCTTTCTAATGAGTTGCATGTAACTGGAGAATGAGAAGACTGGTTAGTTTCAATCATTGGTGTACAGTGTTGGGGTACAATTTCAATCACAGTCCAACACCTGAAAAATGCAAACCATCTTAAGAAGAAAAAGGACTACTGGTTGCTTAATTTCCTTGTTGACACTACAAAACACTTAGATTTAATGTTTTTCTCTTTTTATACAGGACTATTTACAGGTTAAAATATTGCAAGTAGTGTGTTCCCAATATAGATGTGGCCACTTTGGGAATGATAAAGTTCCACAAAATATTTTCTTCAAAGTCCTAGATTTATGAAAGATTTATTTACTGCCTTGTGGAGTCAATTTTTGTGGATCTCTTTTCCAGGCTTTTAAGGAAACTAGAACTTTTAAAATTTGGGAAACACTATCAATTAAAGCATTTAGACCTGTGTACCTATCAAATATGTGTATCAGGAAACATCACCCATTGCTAAAATGTGCTCTAGTCTACCTGTTATAAGTACATGACTGATTACAAGTTCTAGTATTTTTGCCATAATTGGTATGATACCAACAGAATGGGGAGAGATTATTAGAACTGATTTGACATTAACTATGGCTGAGAAAAATAATGACACATTAATGACTCCACTTGTTTGTGTGAGAGCTTTGACTTGTTGACTGACATTAACCTCAATGATTGTCATAAGTGTATGTTTTTCTATTACATCTGTATTTGCAATAGAAGTAATACTTGGAGTATGAACCAATATTTTGTCTGCAATTTTGGCAAACTAGATATATCAAAACTGGTTAGAGATCCATAAGCAATTTCTGTAAAAATAAATACCTTAAAATGTTTTTTTTTTTGATAATGAGCAAGACAATGTAACAACTTGGAAGATTTCTTAGCTCTTATTAACTCCATGGTTAGTAGTTTCTATAGCTTTCTTGGCTCTGAAAATCATCGTCATTAAAATGATATCTTCCTTCAGTCTATCATAATGAGCAGGAGAGAAAGGATTTAATATCAAATCCCTGGCTTCTTCAGTAATTGTTCCAGGTAAGGATGATATCATGAAAGCACTCTTTTTTTATTCTGTGAAGTAATATTTCTCATGATTAAATTTGTTTCAATTTAAGGGAACTATAAAACCAAGTTACTGCTTAAATATATAACACAGATGTATTTTGGTCAGAGTCAGCCATTATTTGTTCTGATAATATTTCCATGTTGCATTACAAAAAGAAATAGTAATATTATCTACCATAAGATTCACAGATAAAGTAAAAACAAACCTGTATTAAAAATAAATACCTGTAGCACCTATTTACTATGGCAAATATTATTCTCATGTGGTAAGTGAAAAAAAAAGGAAGTGCAAAGAAAAAGAAAAGCATTATACTCCATGAAGAAACTGATCATATTGAGCTTACAAGTTATAAATATTAGTTGATTTCTACTTTACTCATGTTCACTGCTATGTTTGCTGTGAGGAGGTCTGAGAGTAAGAATATTTGAGATGGGATGTAACACAAGGTTGGGCTTAATATGGGGAATGCGGGCATGTACATTCGGGCCAAGAACAAAAATTCCCCAAGCCCCCACAACTGTCAGTTGCGCTGGTCTTGGTACAAGCACCCATCCCTCTCTCTAGTGCAATGAGAGAGTGCAACCTTGGGTATCTGTTCCCCAGGACTGAGCTCCTCACAGTGTGTGTTTCCTCAGTTGTGCCTCTGTCCTCTGATAGAGCCACAACTGAGTCACGCTCTGCCTGAAGACACAACCGAGAGATGATAAAAACGTACTCCGCATTTTGTATTCAGTGCTGTTTTTATACATGCTGTGTCAGGTGACTACATAGCTAAGGGAAAATAACCTCCTACATTTGCCACTCATGTTTTATGCCTTTATCCACATGTGCATGTGAATACTACAGTATTTTACTCTTAAAATTCCTTCAAGGTAAACACATCACATGAATTTTTGGCTATATTACAGAAAGCAAACAATATTACAAAGCTATATTTTTTATAGATAAAAATAAACATCAATTTATACATGCATATTTTACACAATTACTTACCATAAAATATTCAGAATTGCACAAGTGATAAGACCCATTAAAACTGCAAGTCGATATTTTTGAATCTGAAAATGGATGCCAATACAGAGAAGCTGTAAAAAAACTAAATTTAATTTACATAGAAATACGAAAAAAAAAAAAAAATACAGATGATGTCAGTAACAGGAATATTAGTTTTAACTGACTTGCTTGACTTATGGAAACAAATGAAAGAATAAAATTGGAGGAATGAATAGATGTATTTACCAGAAATCTGGTAAATGGTATCAATGAAGTGAACTTAAATTTGTTGGGTTACCTCCTCCTAATTTTCAAAACTGCTCCTAGTCAGTGACATTCTTTGTCATCCTCTTTTTTCTTTTTTCACTCAGGGACTACAAGATGTAGGTCAAATGAGGAAAACACTTTCCCCACTAGGAAACACATATGCACCTTTCACTTCACTTTCTCTGGGACTTTCTTCTACACCAAACTACACATACACAAACAATTCACTAGTTTAAATGTTTTCTTCTTTCATGTTCATTGTTCAGTAATATGCAAGAATACTTTATTGTTTACATATACCCTTGTTTTATTAAGACATACATTATCATTTGTTTGTACATATATATTGGTTCTTGTTGTTTCTTTACATTTCTTTATGTGGACTCACATCCTGAGTCCACCATGTTTTTTGCGGTCATTTCACGAGATGCACATGTTTATCTCTCAATCCATACACCAGCCCGCAAAAAATTTGAGTCAAAGCAAATGAAGTTTTTTAAATACAGATACCATTTGGAACAGGCATGAAATGAAATAGTCAAACTCCCAGCTAATTTAAAAATTTATCTTCTATCTGTTGTTAACTGGGGGTAAGAAATGGCTTGTTGATTCTAATGCCTCCAAATGATAAAAAGATAAAAATAGATTAATTGGTTGATTGCATGAACAATGTATGAAACCTTTTCATATAAAAATATTTTGCCTCTAATTTGGCAACTGAGATCATCTTAAGTAAAAACTTTGGTCTACCATTTAAACATTTTATCATTGTATTCAATATTGTTTTTGCTAATCCTTCAGAATTTTCAGCAAAACAAAATAAATTTCCTCCGTGATATGGTAGAGGAATATCAAGCCTGACTAGGAGCCTTGAGCAGTGCTTTATAACACCAATATTTGCTTTTTTCTACTCACATTTACATACATTACAAAAACTAAGTACAACTGACTATTAAGGATGAAAATTTTGACATCATTTTGAGGTCTTCATTCGTTTTATTTTTATTTTCAATGGTTAACGGCGACATCCATTTGCTTTGCTCTTTGATCTGAAACTTTATCTCAAAAAGATACAACTAGGAACCTTATCAAGTTTCACCTACCCACTCGATGAAAATAGCACTTACAATGGCGGAATTTTAGAATAGAGGCAACATTTTTTTTATCTTTTTTTATTAATCTTTTTTGGTTCTGATGTTACAAAAAACAAGTTGCTATCGAAAGTTGAAAAAAGGGATAAAAGCTCAACAGTAGCAAAATACATTAAGTGAAAAAATTATAAGAATATATTTTTATTTTTATATTTTTATATTGCTTTGGAATGTTTCTTGAAGGGTGTATGTTTAATGCAAAATATACAATGAATAAAACAAGAGTTGTTCACCCTAAACTGTTCGAATATTCGAAAACTTTTTGAAAGAAAATATTTTACTGGTCTCACAATGAAAAAGAGTTTGTCTGTGAAATAAATTTAGTTTTAACAAGAAATGTTCTTTGTCAAATAGTTGCAAGGTTGAAAGTTTTGTTTGACACGAATGCTATGAAATTTTACTTGATGAAAAAGGAACTTTAAATCATCACTTAATTTCAAGAAGTTTTTTTTTGTTTTAAAATGAAGTTTAGTTTTGTTTGTGCAATTCTGAAATAAATGTTAATACAACTTGTCTCTTAACAAAAATGTTCCCCAAAATGATAAATTCTGTTGAATAAAAATGAGTGAAAAAGTTTCTTTGAAGTAAATTCTGAAAAAAGCTGAAAATATGTTTGATACAAACTTCAATGTAGCTTCAGAAGTTTTTTTTTAAAGTATTTTCTTTGCTGGTGAAAATTTGCAGAAGTTGGAAAATTCAAGTCAAATTTTACTAGCGTGGCGGCGACGTGTCTTGTTGACTTTTGTTATAAAATAAAATAAGACATATCTCGGCTGATTTACAGGCAAATACTCAAGAGCGAGAACCGGATGTGAATGGGACAAAGCCCCGTCACAAAATGACCATTAACTTTCTTTACAAATGTTCCCGACACACGTGTTCCGGTCGAAAAATAAAATAAAATTTAAAGTGCTCTATTTTTCGTCCAATAAAAATGCTTCCCTCCTAATTATACTCGCTTCGTTTCTCGAGCCTGTTAAGCTATAAAAAAACGCTTAAAAGGGGTCACACGGAAGTTCAACAGGCAGTCAACAGGTGGCCAGCGAACAGACCTGACGGTCAGGCCGAGCGATCAGCAGCAGGGGAGCGTCAACCACCGTCAACATGTGTGAACTACTATGAGAGGTTGACCTAGATCAGAAACCGGCTTATGAACTTTACCACAAGGTAGTTGTCCCAAGCCCTCATGTTCCTGTTGAAATAAACCACGTAAATCTATTTCTACTGTTGTCGTATTTCTTTCTTGCAACCACACGCTTGTCTATAACACTTTCAAAAAGGTCTCAAAATTTATTGCGTAAAATACACAATTGTGGCACAAGGCCGAAAAAGAGGGGATGCGGTTGAGGCTGGTCGTCACTTTGTGATGATGATCATCATCACACACATACATACATACCTATGGAAATTCAAATTATACAACCACCATTATTGGATAATAAATCAACACTACTACGAGGATTTTATAATCGCTATATTTTCATGTAGTCGATTTTGTGCACTTTTGGGAGAATCAGATCCCAAAAGTTTTTCGTGAGTCTTCCCAAAGCTCGCTCGCTGATTGGTCAATGCCAACCAATCAGATTGTCTGCACGTGAAGAGTGATTCTTCTCGCGCAGCGCTTTCGGAGCTGATGATCACCTATATAAGCAAAGAAAATTCTTAGTAAATTAGTGAGATTTCAGCTGCCACAGGAATCCCCGACAGCTGAAACCATGTGCTAACCTTCTCACTCATACCACCACTCACATGCTGAATATTCCCTATACTCACATAATATTTTTTCTTACACAGCAAAACTGTTGAAAACATTTATTACCAGAAACTATTACAACATTATTTCTTTCAGTGAACTTTGGAACAATTGATAATTAAAGAGAGACAGCTCTTGTTTTACTCAATGCACGCTTTTCTTTCACATCTTTGTTTGTACATCTTGTTCTTTTTCTTCACGTCAGTTTGGTTTCCTAATCTAAGTTAAATTAATGTGATGAAGTCCGCCACAACTTACTATCCTATACCTAACTAATCCGATTCACGACCCATTCACTCATTACAATTCGCCCATAAAAACTCATCCGTCACCAATCAATCCTCCATATACCATAATACCGCATCCTATAAAAATTGGATGATAATAAAAATTTATACATAAAATTTTATGGATTATTTACAATGAGAGGGGGGGGGGAGGGGATGAACCCCAAAACAAAGTAAATTAAATATAATGGTCTTGTGGAAACTTCCACGTCAGCCAGTCACACCCCTGCGTGGATAAATAAACTATTCCCTGTAAGTGAATATATGACAAGCATTTATTGGTTAATCACCTTCAATCTCGCTCGCTGATTGATCAGTTCCGACTGATCAAATCGCCTGCACGCGACAAATCTGTTTTTCCGCGTTTTCCATCTGAGCCAGTCACGTGATTCACGATTATATATAAACAAAAACACGAGTGATTCTCTCTCTCTCTCGCGTCTCATTCCTTGCTGCCAAGATGTAATCTTCAAGAACTCCCGTCTTAACTAATGCAGTCAGACGTTAAAGACCATTACCAACATTCACGCAAGTACGAATGTTGAAATCCCTTCTGAACTTTTACCAACTTGTACAATACACAATTCCAAACATGCTAAAGAAACTTTATTCTTCTAAACTACAGTTTAATAATTACTTTCACTTTATGAGCTTAGGTACAAATATTACCTAGTCTAAGAGATACAACTCAATCTAACTTTTCAGTTCACATGCATGTACATCAAATACTTAATAAATTCAATTGTTACGTTTTAAAACAATATATATTAATATTCTCTGTCTTGTATTAATTGTTGTGGATGGAAGATTATTGAACACACACAATTTTAAGCCTTCTGATAATTCAAACCTTCTATTCCTCTCCAACACACATCACACATCTGCAACAGTCTCGATATTTATTGTAAAAATTTACAATTATGGCACAAGGCCAAAAAAGGGGAGGGGTTGAGGCTGGTCTTAACTAACTATCCTATACCTAGCTAATCCGATTCACGACCCATTCATACATTACAATTTCCACATACACCACAAGAACTCGTCCGTCACCAATCAATCCTCCATACACCATAATACCACATTCTCTCTAGGGAGACATACAAAACGCGCCCCGTTGTCATAAAAATTTAATGATACTAAAAGATATAGATATATATATATATAAGTCTATGATGAAAAAATGAGAGGGGAGGGAGATGAACCCAATAACAAACTAAAAAGTTAACACAAATCAAATTAAACATAACTGATGTTAGTAGGACATGTCCAACCCTCAAAACAGTCTCACTGATTGGATATGTTCGCGCTGCCTATTTATTTAGTTTTTGGTCACATGACAGGTTCCACATTGCTGTTCAAAATATTGGCCGTAAGAGCTGATTGCGTGGGCATTATTCGTATTTATTATTATTTAACCAATCATCAATCAGAAAAATAGCAAGGTCTGTGTGATCCACTTTTTTAAACAAAAGTTTTAATTTTCAAGAAGATATATAGCAAATGCATTGCAGTATTTTTCAACCAATAAGATTTGTCGAGAAAAAAAATGAAAAATTGAAGTAGAACGCTAAAAGCATAGAACGTTAAAAAGCTTTGCTTTATGCTAATCTAATAATATTTCTATTATTAGATAGATATGATATTAAATTAATAATGATCATTATCTCATAAATAATCTACATGGACAAGGATTAATATAGTAAATTTTAGCGCTATTTTTGTGGTGAAAAACATTGATTTAGAAATTCTTGCAAAAATGAAATAATTGTTAAAATGCAATTTTCATGACTTATTCACAAATGATAATAAATAAATAAAATTATTTTAGAAATGTCTTTTTAAAAAATCTTGGTAAAAATATGAAATTTCGAGAAATTAAATTTTGTCCCGCTTAATACGCAGAACTCCTTGGGGGATTTAAATCCTCAATTTCTTTTTGCTAAACAGGAGCCCCAGTTATGGAAAATATGCTCTGAATCATAAAATGTAAAATGTAATAAAACGAAAACATTATTTAATTAGAAAAGCTTTTAATCGCTTTTATGAATAAAATTATTATGGGCACTAAGAAAAAAACTTTCGATGAATAATGAATTTTTTGTTTTTACAATAATTGTTTACATTATTTTAAATTTTAATTATAATTTATGAAGTTTTAAATCTTTTAAAATTCTGTATTAGTTTGTAAAGGTTAGGTGATATTATTATTAAGTAAAAACTACATTTATTCATCATAAATGGAATAGCTTATTACAATAATTTAGTGATTCACAAATATTTTACAAAAAATTTTGAATTTTTTACGTACCAGTTTTTGTAAATACCGATGACATTATCAGAAAATAAGAGCGATAACTAGAGTTAATAATTTAAAGCCAAAGTATCTAAAATTCAATAAAACATTAGATTACACTACAGAGAATATTTTCCTAAATTTTAAAGATTACTGGGTAGTTAAAAAATATATATAACAGCGCTCACATTATATTACTCAAGTAATTTTTATAGATATCCCCAAAGAAGAAAAAGATAAACTTCCGGTTTCCAGTCAAGCTGTCAACAACTTAAACAGCTGTTAAAAATACATTTCTTCAATATTTTCAGCTAAAAATAAGTACTGTTTGTATCAAATCAGATTTATTAAACTTTAAATCAGCTAATATTCCTCAAATAGTTACAGAAAAGTATTTTTTTTTTTTAAAGATTTTTAACCTGCACTGAACACACTTGTACTTATCTTTTTATTTTATCTCTTTTTTGGGCCAAAGTTTGTCTTCAATTAATACTCGATCTTCTCAGCTTTCCCAGTGGAATGAAATTTATGAATTCATTCAGAATTCAGATTCACTTTTGAATGCAATAAAAAGTGAATAGCTGAATGAGCAGTACAAACGATTTCCCGAAAAAATGTGTGACGTTGAATTAGGGAAGAATTGACCCATGAGATCAAGAGATTTGCCTTAATTCTGCAACGTGATTTGTTGATCAGGAACATAAAAAGTGAGCTAAAAGCTGCCCGTAATTTTTAGATTATATTTTTCCGAATCATCTAGTTGATACTTACCTGAGCTTGTACATTACATTGGGTATATTGCTTACTACACCAGTGATTGTTGCAAGTGCCGAAAGAAATTTCAGCAAACTAAAACTTATAAAAAATCATCTGCAATCAACGAGAGATGAAAGGTTATACTGGTTAGCAATAATTTCCAATAAAATAAATGTGCTCAATCTCTCGACTACGATGAAGTCGTGAATACATTTGCACATGTTAAGTCTCAAAAAACATTATATAAAATTCACTATTTTTTTAAATCCATAATGTTGAATGTGTTAGAATTATTTAAATCTGTAAAAAGAAAAAATATCTCAGATTGATGTTAAAAAATGCCGCAAAACAATGTTGATTTAAGATGGAATGATCTATTATGACATGTCTCTAATTTGCATTTCGATACATTGTATTTATTTTTAATTTTTCGAGTTGAATTGTTCACCTATATTGCATATGATGCATTATTGTACATAATTAGGTTACAATAAAATGTGTATTTTATATGAATACTACCTTATGAAAATTAAGATTTAATAGAGTGGTGGTGGTGGTGGTGGAGGGGTCCCGTATCATAGATTTGTGGGAAGCACTTGAAACTGGCCCCGATGCCTAATTCTCCAAAGGATTGAATAAATATCGCATATTTAACTTGTCCCACCTGCTGATTAAAAATGATCCCACCCTTTTCCACAAAAGCTTCTAATAATTTGTTCAAGAAGGTGAAAAATTCATTTGTCACTGGACTATTTACTGGGTGGCTTCCCTAGTTGAACATTGGTGTTTGCTTCTTTTTTTGGCGTATTGTTAATTTTTGTCATTTTAGGACATTTTTGGGGTTTTTGAAGGTTTATTTTTTAACTACCATTTGTTTTTTGTTTTTTTACAGAGCATACATTTCCAGGGCTGTAAAAGCCCTTTTTAAGACTCCAGAAAAAATGAACAAAGAAACTGTAAAAGACAGATCAAAATGGTGGATCAACTAAGACAAACCTCAGTACTAAAGTGGATGGTGTAGATTCAGGGATATTCAAAGTTCACATGACAAGCCCGGTAATACGTCTCCTCTGGTAACACCAGACAGACTAGATTACTAGATATGGAGGAGCTTAGGGGTGTCGAAAAAAGGATAGCTTCCCTGTAGACAAGAAACTTAACAAGATAAGGTCGACACAGGAATGTTATAAGGACATTGGCAGACATGGGCATACATGCCCAATAGATTGTAAAAGGAAAATAATTTTTGCTGTGGGAAATAATCCTGCGTGGTACATACCAAAAAGGACCCATAAAACAAGGAAATGGTGATAATATCGGTATACCACAGACAAAGAACCGGTCTGAGCCCTGGCCAGTTTGAGGCCTATTTGATCAATTTTTGAAGGTTGAAGCGGCTGTGTGCGAGGGTCCCATTACAGAGTGTGATAAGCGCTGAAACTTCTTGAGCGGGACAAGACTTCGGGCTTGGATGGTTTTATGGAAGAGAATGACACTGTCTCGGAGCTACAAGAATTCGCGGGAGTACGCAAGGGAGGAGGACAGCGTTCATTTTTGGAATGCTGGGCTGTATTTTTGTCAGTTGAGAGAGACTTGAACAGTTAGAAAGCGATTACTTGGATCATTTTCATACAAGCTATTTCGGAAAAAATGACAGAGGGGAAGTTTGACCTAAAACTTATTCCCGAGTTTGACGACTCTGCCTCTGGACCAGCTGAACTATTCTGTAAGATGTAGCAGGTTAAACGTTCAGAACACGTAGTCCCTTTAAGACTGATGGGTGGTGCTGTCTATCAGCAACCGAGACAGAGGAAAAAAAGGAGGATTTCAACCAGATAAAATCCGCACTGTACACAGATTTTGCCACGGACGATTTTCTGGCTTATGAGCAATTTGCTGAGCGACGGTTCCGTCCCAGAGAATTGGTGGATGTCTATCTGGCGGAGTTACGAAAACTTTCCATCCTATTCGGCGGAATGAGCGACCGTGGCCTGGCATGTGCGTTCGTGCGAGGTAACCCAGACCGAGTTAAACACCCCCCTCACACTTCAACCTGGATGGACGAGTTGTGTATCGACCATCTACTGACTCGGGCGCGAGCAATTATGAAAGATGAAGTACTGGAAGAAGGACTGGCAGTCGCAGCGGTGCAAACAACAGAGGATGTGGCAAGGAAGCTTCCCACCAAGGATCCACGTGGCTCTATATCAAGCTATCGTTCAACGGCCCCAACCATTTTGCAAAGGATTGCAAGGAATCGCATACCAAAAGGCAGACACCCCGGATGCGATGTTACAAGTGCAACGCGGTAGGGCATATAGTCCACAATTGCCCGGGAAACGAATCCAGGGGAATAGGTTCCAGTCTACTCTCCGAGCTCCATACAAAGGGGGCGCTACCCGCAATTGCTGTATGCATCAGCGGAATCAGGAGTTTAGCCTTGCTATACACAGGCAGTTCTCGATCGCCCGTAAGCAGACCGCTTTGTCGCTCTTGGAAGAGGAAGGAAGGAAGACGACGTGCTCACTGTTGGTGAAAGGACACTCAAGTGCTCTGGGGTAAGACTTATTCAATGTGACGTGAGCAACAGACCCCCTATTGATGTTGAAGTTCTGGTTGTGGATGGCAAATTGCTTGGTTTTGACCTGCTGCTCGGATATGATATTATTAAGAAGTTGGGAGGTGCATGTATGTCCAGCGATGGAACTGTGAACTTTCCTCAACTTGACCGACCTTTCTGCCTGGCTATCACCAACAACGAACCTGACTTCCATGCGAAGTATGACCAGAACAAGAAGATCTGGGTTGTGCCTTGGAAGTGGTCTAGTGACCAGACTCCACCAGCATTGAAGAACCAAACAGCCGAGTATCCATTAACAAAGTCACTCAGGGAGGAGTATACTCGTGAATTACGAACCTGGATGGATAATAGCTAGCTACTTGCGTATCCCGAGGATGAATTTGGGCCCCAAGGGCCTGTTCCCCCTAATGACTGTGCTGCAGAAAAACAAACAGAAGGTCCGCTTTGTCATGGATTATCGGGAGCTCAATCAGAATGTGGACACGCACATCGCGGATGCAGATGTTTGCGCGCAAAAATTGAGGGAGTGGCGACAGGAAGGATCAGATATTGCCATGCTGGATTTGCGCTGTGACTATTTGCAGATCCACGTCGACAAATCGTTATGGCCCTTTCAAACAGTACAGATAAATGGGAAAAGATATTGCCTCAGCCGTTTGGGTTTTGGGCTCAACGTGGCACCGTTGATCATGCGATCAATTGTGAATGCCATGGTTGCACAGGACAAGACCATTCAGAAGGCCACATCCTCATACATCGATGACATATTTATCAATGAAAGTATATGCACTTCGGCACATGTACGGGCGCATCTTCAGTAATTCGGTCTGACAAGAATCCAGAGCGTTTAGAGAATGTTATCCGTGTGCTGGGATTACCTGTCCGGGAGGAGCAGGGCAAATTGCAATGAAGTCACGGGATTGACCTCCTATTGCTACCAAACGTGCTCACTCGTTGAAGCATCTTCACCGTGTGTGGGAGGTTGACTGGACATTTGCTAGTATGTGGTTGACTGCGTCGCAACTGCATTTATAAAACTGCGCGCGAATGACGGATGCTAATAGACATCATTACTAAATTGGCAGAGAAGGATCCGGCACAAGGTGATTGGTGTGTTGATGGACGCAAAGTTATTGTATGAGCTGATGCAAGCTCCTTGGACACTGATGTCGTTGTGGAAAGCGGCGAATTCCTAGTTGAAGATGCCTGTTAGCTGCAATCAGAACGTGAAGACAAGCATATCAACCCGTCAGAGCTTGACGCGATCTTGAGAGTCTCAACATGGTACTGCAATGGAGAGCGACTGTGGGGCACTTGAAGACTGACTCAACGTGTGTGCATCGATGGGTTTCCGATAGGCTGTCTGGGAAGTTTCGGGCGCGACAGAATTGTTGATAAATATTGAAGAATTAAATTGACTGTTGTCTCGTCAGAACCCATGCAAACCGAGCCGATCAGTTCACTAGAGTGTCTCAACGTTGGTTGGACGCAGTTTGGAAAGAAACGGAACCAGTGTGCACTGCATCTATGAAAGAGCAGGAATCAACCCACATTCAAGCCAACCATCGACGTAGTGGGCATCCCGGTGTGAAGCGAACCCTGTACTTTGTACGACGAATCCATCCTTAGGTCTCAAAGGTAGCTGTTTGGGCTGTGGTTGGAGAGTGCGAAATATCCCAAATCATTGACCCGGCGCCAATGCATTGGAAAGCTGAACGGTTGGATGTACGTGAGAATTGGAGCAGTGTTGGGATGTACATAACCCATTATGAAGGTCGGCATTACCTGACCCTGATTGACTGCGCCCTAGTCAGTTTTCCATCTCGCAGCCGTTAACACATCAGGACGCTGTCAGCATCATCCGACAACTGGAGTCGCTATTTTGCGAGAGAGGGCCGCCTACCAAGTTGCTCATTGACAATGGCGCAGCAATCCGCGGGGACGTATTCGCGAGGTTTGCCGAGAACTGGAGCATCCAACTTAGATTTCGGTGTGCCTATCAACCATCAGGTAATGACATCGTGGAGATATGCCATCGCATCATCAAGCGCATCGCTGCTCGATCGGGATGTTCCATTATGGAGGCGTTATATTGGTATAACGTGACGCCAAAAGACGACCCAACAGCCTCCTCGGCACCAGCCGACACTATATACAACTATCAAGCCCGCATAAAAGATGTCGATATCGCACCACCAATTGAGCACACTACAGAGCGGGAGATGCGATTCGAGTAAAACTCCTCATGGTCGATGTTAGACGCAATTCAAAAAAGGAACAGTTACTTTGGCCCGCATTCCGTTCTCATCAATGGAACGTCACGTCATATCAGAGACCTCCGCCAGCGGCAGAGATCTGCTTCGTTGAATGATGACTGCAGTGATAAGTCATCTGAAAGCGACTCAGATTCGCTGCTGTTTTTCAACACAGGGCCAGATTATTCACCTGCGGAACCAGCGGAAACAGATGCTGAAGACAACGATGATGATGATGATGATGATGATGATGCCAGTAACAAAAATGCAGAAGAGACAGTTGGAGCCCATCCAACTTTACGTAGAAGTACTCGACGAAGGTGACCGTCATCTCCGTTCATTTATGTGATCAGGAGATCAGGGAGGAGTGTAGAAGAGAATGACACCTTAATTTAAGAAAGACACCGTCTCAAATCTGCGAGAGTACGCAAGGGAGAAGGAAAGAGTTTCTTTTTTGTTTTTTGTCAGTTGGGAGAGACTTAGGCAGTTAGAAAGCGATTACTTGCATCAGTTTGACACACGAACTGTACTTGAGGTAGTTACCAGTGTTTGTTCTCTTGTTGGAACTGATTTTCTTCCCAAGAATTGTACTTGAGGCAGTTACCCATGTTTTTTCCCTTGCTGGAACTGATCCACAATAACTGGATGAGGCAAGGGCCTGGACCCCAACGATGATGTATGATGAAGTGGTTACGCACCTGCAAAAATTAGGATGGAAGAACTGTGGGCAAGAGGTTTGGCAAAGGGAGAAATGTTGCTAAGGGCCACATGCTATATAAAGCAGATGGACAGGCTGTGTACTACCCAGCGTAGTAAATATCTTAATACAATAATTCAATAATAGCCATAGATTTTTAATCAAGAACCAAGAAAAGATAATACCTGTGAGGAATCATTTTCAATTTTTTTAAATAAAAATGGCATGACAAAGATACTGCCGCCTGCAAAAAAAAAAAAAAAATATGGCAAAAAATTCAATGTACTCTGCTATAAAAACTCACACTCAACATTTAACATCAACAATTTAATTACTTTATAATGCATGTAGATAAGCATCTACTACACTCATTTTTGAAAAAAAAAAGATGGTGTCGGGTTACCTCCTCCTAATTTTCGAAACCGTTACTGGGAAACGTTCTCCGGCACCATAAATACTCTGCGATATTTTTTTATCACTCTGTTCTGAACTTATCTATTAACCAACCTCCCCACAAGGCAAGATGTAGCACAAGGCAAAATGTGGCATAAGGCCAATTTTTAATGTGGGGCATTCCGAGCCTGTAGGCTCATGTTAAAATTACCCGTAGACCCCATATACACGGGGTCGGGTTTGTTTACCTCGTCAAACGAGACTCTGTCCTTCGGCATAGCCTCATCTGGGTTCCTCGACGCCCGGAGGCAGAGAGTTTGACAAGAGATGAAAAGGGAGAGAAAGCCTCTCCGTCAACATGTAAGTCTTTCACAGGAACTTTTGTCCTTTCAAAATCAAATCGACTTGGTTATATTTATTTTTCTGTTAATCCGATTCTCACCCGATGAACTCGCAGGTGGACCAATGTAGAGCTTCCGGATTTCTCCGATCTGATGACCACTCTACAGGATCAAAACAATCACAACGTGGATGGAGGGTGACTTCGAATTGACATTGGGAACTGGAGACTTGTGTCCAACCTGTAATATTGGACCATACCGGACCAATGGCCAGTCTTGTGGAGTGCGTGGGTTCAGTGTTACAAGTGTAATATCAGTCATAACAGATAATAATGCAATAAATAAGAAAACTATATCTTTCTTTTGTAGTCCAGCAAAACTTTCAATTGTATATCAACATCCAGTTATAAAATCTAGATCCCTTTTCTTATTTGATTCAGTTTATTTACTAAAATGCATTAAAAGCAACTGGCTTGGTCAAAAAGATGCAAGTAAATGCATGATATTCCCAAAATTATGAGATAATGGAAATCATGATTTAGATAATACCCAAAGTGCCCCATTTTGTACTTTACAGAAGCTTCAGCCCTGGAATATCAGTCAATTTTAAAATATTGATATAAATTGACCTCAAAGGCTCTTTCTCCCACTAGTTTCGAAAAGCAAAATGTTTCATTAGTTTTGCAAATTTTTAACCAATTTACTATTCAGGGATTGCTGACCTTAGGGAAACAAATGTTTGCGTAACTGTGCAGAAGTTGCAGAATATATAAATATATTTTATACTTGGTGGACAATACTGAATGTAAAAACACAATATAAAGGTTGGCGGCTTAAAATGATGTATGTATTAACTGGTAAATTTCAAACAGATTAGGATAGATTTGGCCAGCATCGGCAACTTCGTGGAGATAAATATAATATCTTTTTATGTCAAGTGTTTTATTGTGAAAAAAAAATCAGAATGATACCAATTTTAAAATTGAGCCAGCCACTTAATATCCAAAGTTTGACACTGTAAGGATGCTGATAATTTGAAGAAAGAAAAAAGGCTTAAATTAAATCTAAAGTGAACACAAAGACAATGAAGGTAGTAGATAGATTGAAAAACGTACTGAAAACGTACTTTTATTTTGTTTCTCATTTCGTAGATTGAGACCTCATTAGAAGATAGCGCTGAAATCCACTCGGGCATCCGGTCAAAGTGAAGGCCAGGGTACGATGTAGGGGGGGGAGGTGAAATTTTGGACAGTGACCACCAAGCTAGTTACAGATAATAATTTTATGGCTATAGGTGAGTGAGGAAAAGGGTGAAGAAATGATTCCATGTCGTTTGTTGATAGGGGTGGAGAATGAGCATGCTGCTAAAGAAAGATTTTCTCAGGCTGGAAAATTTCGGTTAATTAAAAAAAAGAGGAAGAGTTACAGACCAACCGTGATAATTGGGAATAAAGGAATGAAAATAGTAATTTTATGGTGACGTTAAAAATAACATCGGTTTTGTGTTAGGCGTTTACGGTGGAACACCTATTCCCTGGATAGCTGGGGAGCTGATATGAGGAAGTGGGAGGAAAATGAATGCGCACACTGAAACCCCAATCCACTTTTTGGAGGTTGGACTCCATAAATAGCTATACAGAAAGCGAGAAGAAAGACAGAGCAGCAGTTGAGACAGAGACGCACTTCCATTACGCCATGTGATTAGATGCTGCAAAGAACTCATGGCTCATTCCTTATTCCAGACTATTAGATAAATGGAGCAAGTGCCCTGATGAAATTGCAAAATTGCAAAATTGCAGCGTTATAAAAATATTGATTTGAAGAATTTACAAACTCACTGTGATGAAGTGGCAGTGGAGCAAAATTTAGATATAATAAATGTAATATAGATGTAACATATGAGGATATTAATGAATGCACAGTTGTTCCTATTATATTCCAATTTGAAGTTGATTAATCCCTTTTGAAGTTGATTGTTCCGTTTTGAAGTTGATTAATCCATTTTGGAGTTGATTAATTTTTTTACCTGAAAATAAGTCCATTTTGAAGTTGATTATTATCATTTTGAAGTTGAAAAGGTATAGAACAGCTTAATTTTTATTTCAACCGACCTTTCCTTACCAGGTTTTGGCCAGCAGATAATTCTATAACCTGGATTTTAAAACCAATAGTGTCTCCATTTCATAGTCAGTTGTCAACCTCGGCCATATGGTTTTTGTAAAAAAAAAATCAAATATTTCTGTCTTGCTTTTACCCAAGGAAAAAGAAAACAAACAGACCTTCTGAATTTACTAAAATCTGGTCTCGTTTCTTGGTATTTATCGATCTATCCTTCAACCCTTAAAGTATCACAGCTCTCTTGGTATAGCCAACAAACTATCCTTTCACTCCTTAAAATGTCACATCTCTTTCAGTACAGCCATCAAGCTATTCTTTCAACCTTTAAAGTATCATATCTCTCCCTTACCTGTCCTGTCATTTACAAGTAAATGACACATAAATCCTCCAAACCACTAACAAAGCTATTTATCATGCATTGTTTCTACTATTTCGTGCAGTACAAAAGTCTTTCCTCTTTTTCTTTTTCTTATATCATGCCATGTTTTTAAGAGTTCTTTTTCTTCTTTTATTTCATGCATTGTTTTTTTTTTTTTTAAAATCTTTCTTATTCTTTTATCAAGCAATGTTTAATGATGGGGTTTGCACCACCCCTTACCAATCATTAAACTTTTATATCGGAAGTTTCAAACTTCTTTATTCTTCATTCCAATGTAAACCCTACTTTACCTAGTCTTGCTTCATAGTTTGTCTTTTTTGGTCACCTTTCTTCTCTCCATAATAGAAGGTTTTTGTTTTCTTTCTTTGTTTTACTTTTCTGATCACCCATTGTTTACTTATTTTTATATTCACTTATTCAGGAGTGTTTCACTATTTCCTCCTTTCAGTTTCCTATTTTCAAACTCTTCTTCTTTTAACCAACCTATAGCAAATTGATTGGTTTTAGACAGGTGAATACCACTTTCATTCTAAAGGTTGTGTTTCATCGATACTACCGCCAGACACACACGGACCCTTGACAGCACCAAATAAGTAATTTTTTTCTGCCCTCTGTGATGTGCTATCCACACCTCTGTACTCTCCAACCAACCCCTACTGTTAGTTACTGGATAAGCTTTTGAATTAACCTGACATCATTGTGCACCGGCCCCACCCATTCCATTTTTCTTACTTTTAAGTTTCAATTAGAACCGTTATCATTCTGGACAATCTTCTCTTCAATGTGCACTGTAATCATTTCCATGGCACTCAGTCACTTTAAATTTGATTTAATCATTTCTATGGCACTCAGTCACTTTAAATTTGATTTAATCATTTCCATGGCACTCAGTCACTTTAAATTTGATTTAATCATTTCCATGGCACTCAGTCACTTTAAATTTCATGGCTCATTCATCAGAGTCAAACAATCCACTTCATTAGTAATAAGCCACTATTACTAAAATATTCATCATTTTAAATTCACAATATCAAACCGATGTTTCTTTTCTTGTGTCTCAAAGATACCTCATATTGTGGCAAACTTGCAGGCTAACACCACATCATCCCCACATCCAGCAATGGGGTGGTCCATGTCTAAAATCAATCTCACCAGTGACAGTGAGTTCAGTCAACAATCAATCGACAGTTGGTATCTAAGCCTCTTAACACAATAAAGCAATTCTCCAAACACCACCTCTTCGTTCAAGCAACAAAAGAAAGAAAAAATCACTACTGCCGTCTTCTTTCCTTTTAAAATGTCAAAATCTTTTTTACTTCAACAGGTGGCTTCTAAAATCTGATTTCAATTTAATCCCCCCAATCATTCTGGTTCTTACTCTCAGCAATAAACAAAGACTTTTTATAAAAACATTTTCCATTGTTAATTTAAACCTCCCACTTCCTCTTTCTTTAACAGCAGACAGTAAATAACTTATTCTCTAAGGAAGTCTATCTCTCCCTTCCTCTCTCACTACCTCTGGCTATTACTCATGTAACTGGATTTCTTCACAGGAGCTGTTACTTCACTCCCCTGATTCTGTTCTCTTCTACTTTCTTTGTCAAATTTTATTGTTTTTGGAGTTGGGGGAGAGGTATTTCATCATCCTCTTCCCAATCACTCAGTTCTTCTCCATCTTTGAGATGTTTCAAGCAAGAACCCAAGACTTCATCCCTTAGGTTCTCTGCTTTAGACTCATTCAGTGACAGTTCTTCTATTTTTCTTATTATATAGGTCAGGCAAGTGGGCTTGTATGGGAACATTTTCCCTAACTTCTTCAGGGAAAGCCAAGGCAGCTCAACCCTCACTCTCAACTCTCTTGGAGATTCACCTTTCATTTGAGCTAGCTTCATGAGGCTTCTCATTGCCTCTACTGCCATCACTTTGCATATTTGCCTACTAATAGCCCCTCTAATTCTGTCCATATCAACTGTTCATTCCTCACTAGGTGACCCCTTATAAATTCTGAAACAGGCTCCTCTGCTGTGTTGTATGCCAGATATACTGTTTTCTTTTCGAACAGCTCATATATGTGCTGTCCCTTCCTGATTGATGCCAACCAATCTTTCAGCTCCCCACAAAGTTGAAACTCTTTGTCATGCAAAATTATTCAACCCTTCCCTTCTTTGAATGTTTCATCACACTTTGTTTGTAGTGACTAAGTATAGACAAGGCTTCTGGAACACAGTGCAAACTCAGAGGTCTTATTTAGTGGCAGGAAGTCACATAAGCTCAGCGAAAGCAGTCATCTCTCGCTTAGTGTCTAGTGGTTCCTCTCTTTGGTTGTTGCTTTGATCTCCTGTTTATATGGACCTTCATTCAATACAGGCATGGGGTCTGATGTGGTTTGGGATTTTGGTGATTCCCCTAATTTCCACACAGAGTTCTTTATTTGTTTGACCCTGGGAAATTAACTGCATGCACAATTTTGGAAAGGCCCCTAGAGGAGTAGTGGTAGCAGAATATCAATCCACCCTAACTTTGTGTTCCACCTAGACCTTTCACTTCTCTAGACTGCATGGGTGAGCAGGTATGGCTTAGTTCCAATCATTAATTTTAGTTAACTATCGGATACTGAGTAGCTGTTCCCTTGACAGCCTCCTTTTGTGGCATTTCAACCCTAAAGAAATTTCACCACTTCAGCAATTCACACCTAACCTTCCCTTTTTTGACAAGTGATAAAACAACAATTCTCCAACTTTGCCTTTGTCTCCAAAACACCCTAAATATCACCTTTCAACTGACATTTCTTATTGGGTTATGGCCAGTAGATATTTCCATAAACTAGATTTTAAAAACAATAGTGTCTCCATTTTGGCTTTTATACCACCTCTCTCCTCTTCTTTTGATAAGGAAAGAAAAACAATTCTTTAACTATGCCTTTGTTTCCAGAATACCTCAATTTTTATCTCAACTGACCTTTCCATACTGGGTTTTGGCTAGCAGATAATTCCATAACCTAGATTTTAAGAACAATAGTGTCCTATAGTGTTTCATAGTCAGTTGTCAACTTCAGCCATATATTTTTGTAACCCCCCCCCAAAAAAAACGAATGTTTCTGTTTTGCCTTTACCCACAGAAGAAGAAAACAAACAAACCCTCTGAATTTATCTTTCAACTCTTAAAGTGTCACATCTCTTTTGGTATAGCCATTGAGCTATCCTTTCAACCCTTAAAATGTCACATATAACCTTGAATATATTGGCAGATAATGATCCTCTTTTTGTGGACTCTTGTGGTGAGGCTCACTGTATTAAAAAATTAGATAGAATGATTGTCTGAAGCTCTTCAAATGTTCTTTTGAATAATTTTTGTGCTCGATAAAATAATAATATTACTAGAAACAAGTTAATCACAAAAAGAAAACTTTAAATGTTTAGCTAAATTTCTCATATACCTATGAAACAATTCTTTCTGCAATTATTTAGAATTTATCTTTTATTTTCTACATAAAAAATGTCAATATTGTAACTTTACTATTACAGAAAATTTTAAAATAAAATAAAACATGCAAATTAAAACCTTGTTGATTTTTTTAATTATAAAGAAAATAGTTTTCAAATAATTTTACACAATCAAAATAAGGATAAGAAATTTTTTAGTATTTAAATCCAATAATGAAATGTATACTATTTACTTTAACATAGCAACAAATGTAAAACTTTAAATAATTTTCCTTTAGAAAATAAAGTTTATTCTAAGGTAAAAATTGAAGCTTGGATTGTAATATAAAAAATATTCTGTGTTAGTAGACTTTATGGAATAATCATTAAAATAAAAATGGATTTTTAATGTATTTATTGTTTGTTCTTTATTTATTTATTTAAAGATGCAAACCAGAACTCAAACTCTGGTTTGTTTTTCTTCGTCTAATATGAAATATTATTATGTCAATTTCAATTGTCAGTATTGTAATTTTATAGAATAAAATGTTTTTATAATATATTTATTGTTTGCTTGTTTTTTCTTTATTTTTTATAAATTAATAGTGTATAAAATTCAAAGATGAAATTCAAACCCTGGCTTCCTTTTTTTTAACTGTAATTTAAAAAGTATTCTATACTTAAAAAAAAAGCCTACAATCATTCATTTTCATCATCTTTGCTTTGGCTTATACTACTTGAGGTGACATTACATTTAATTGAACAGGCCTTGTATCTCGGTGGTGTTGCTAGAAAGCAATCAATGTAATCATAATTATTTCCCCTTTAACTATATATAGTTTATCAGTTATTAAGTTTGCACCGGTACAAACAGTGGTGCAGCACAGGAAGTTTGAACTCACTGGTAATGTTTCTCAATACTACTACATGAAAGAAAACCTATAGAGTTAATTCAGTAGATTAAGTTAGATACTTGGAATGGAGTTGCTAACCTGCACCAACAGTTTCTTAATTCTTTCTCCAGAAATATTTAGATATTTTTATTATTGTAACATAGCTGGTCACTTATTTGCTGACAACATTCTTATCTGAAGAATAAGCTATAAAATTATGTAATAAACAAAGATATTGAAGCCAACTTTGAAAAAATAGCAATAACGTAAAATTTGAATGTTAACAATAGTAGATTAGTAGGTTGTAGAGTGTGGTTGATCAATTGTCTCACCAATATATTCGATGAAGCCAACAAGTTTTATAGCAGATTATCTACTATATTAGCTGATTAGATTTTATAATATAAATTTAAATATCTTTTGAAAAATTCAACCATTATGATTTATAATCTCAATTTTTTTTCGAGTTCATTCTCCCTCAGCTGCTATCATTCATATTTACAAATAAAATATTTCATTTTCTGATGAATCATTTTGTTGCCAAAAAATTACATCAATTAAAAGGGGACATTTTAGTTTTTAAAATTTTCTTGTTTCCAGAAGTTTCATCCTAATCTTAACACTCCCAAAATAACTTTACAAAAGCAGAAAGCCTGTATCTTCTACAAATTTTATCAGAATATTAAAATATTTTCTTACCTAAAGCAACTGTACTCATCAGAAAAGAATCTTGAATATAATTAAAATTATTTTGCAGATTTTCTTGGACATCTGAAGTTACAAAGAATGTCATAATCACCTAAAAAGAAAAAAATGAGAAATAAAAAGTATAACACAATGATATAAAAATGATTTCATGTTTTATAAATGATCCCAAATTTGTAGAATGTGAAACAGACTCTGTGACCACATAACTGAACAGTTATTTTCTGTTTCAAAAGAGCCTATATAATATTGGTAATGGTGAGATTAGCCATTTCTTTATAAGGAAATATTTTACATTCATTGACTAAACAATTAAAATTATTGTTGATTGGAAATTTAGAAAAAAATTTTCTTCTTAAATTAGTTTTTTAGGAAAATAGGTTTTTTTCAAGTCGTTGTTCTTTCTAGTATTGATGGGAATTTCCTTCCTAATATTTTGTTTAATGTAGTGTGCAAAGTCAACATCTTGATTGTCATTATTCTCTCTTCAAGTTATATGTGCTATTCATTTTAGTTGTTGCTGCTGTTGAAAGTCTTTAATCTTCTGTTATTTGGCAATGTTCTTAGTGATTCTGTAGCACCAGTCCATGAGGTTCAAAGAAGGAGGATCCTCACTAAGACCTACAGACATCATTGACTGGAAGCTATTTTAATTAATGATCTGGGAAAATAGTTATATATAACTGATAGGAATTTCTGAATGAGTTGGACACTGCATGATATTCCATATGAGAATCAAGATCTGATGAGAATATTTAAGAACATGACTCAAGTGCATAGATTAATATTTTATAACAATTTGTGGTGTTGGATAAACTCCCCTAAGCACTATGTTCAATTTTGTTATCTCTCATACTAAATTTGTTATAATTGATTTATATATTGAGGTTATGAAGTGTTTCATATTTATTAATTTTACATTCTGAATTTTTATGATGGATTCAGGGTATATGCCATCACTGCTTTAATTCCTGTTCATGATCATAATTTCTGTTTTTGGAAACGTTTATATTATGTCCTACTTCTTGGAAAGGTGCAGGACAACTCAGGACTGAGGCAACACAGTACCAGAAAAGCATAACATTTTTTTATAACTAAATTAAAGTAATTTATTAAGAATTAAAACCTTAATTAGTGAATATTTTTCTTCAAATAAGGTATTTGTAAAGGCATTATGTAAAATATAAAGCAGTTTTTTGTTTTTAATTATTTTTAATAATGTAAATCATAAAGAAATTTATTTCTAATAAAGTAAATTGACATATAAAAAATGAATCAATAAAATACACTTTATTTAATTATTTTTTTTAATAAAGTAAATCAAAAAAAGCAAAACAAAATGAAGCAGTTTTTATTTTTAATAAAGTAAATTGTAATGTAATTTATGTTTTAAGAAAGTAAATCAACATTCTAAAGTATTTTTATAAAAAATAATTTAATAATTTACGATTTACTTTATTAAAAATAATTAAAAACCAAAAAAAACTGGTTCATATTTTGCATAACACCTTTCCAAATGGCGTATTTGAAAAAAAAATCACTAATTAGGCTTTTAATCCATAATAAATTGCTTTTATTTGGTTATAAAAAAGTTATGTTTTTCTGGTGCTGAGTTTTCTCAGTTCTGAATTGTTTGAGCAGTGTTGAGTTGTCTTTTCCTATTCTTAGAACACTTGGCAAAGAACGTTGATTTTTTTTTCTTCAAGTTAATTCTTATTTTACAAATGAATACCAATATCACTAGTATAGCCCCCATCATCATCAGTACAATGGTCTCTGGAGGGAAAATAGGAATACTGTTTTTTGTTAGTAGCATTATTTTGAATGTGGAATAGAATGCTTAAATGATTAACACCCATTTCTTCACATTTGTGCTTCCATGTGCATGCAGCATAGTCTAGTAATAAACTAAATAAGCTAGTGCTCTCTTTTCTTCCTTTTTTATACATATCAAATATATATCAAATATATGTATAAAATACTCACATGTTACTGTTTAAAATATAAAGAAAAAAGATAATAATATTCAAATTAAAAATGTAGTATATGAATATAAAAATGTATTGATATGTGCAAGAAATTAATTCCTACATTACTAAAGATTTTAACCACATAACTACATTTGTTTACAATAAATAAAATAATAAAAAATATGACCTTTGAACTTTTTTTAATCCTAATACATCTATGATTATACAAATCTCTTCCAATTTACATAATTTGTACTGAAGGTCCAAATAAAAAGGATCTATCAGCCAACATACAATCTTGTCAGTTGAAATGTTGTCTTATTTGCCTATTGTAGAAAAATACACATTTCTTTTTCATTTCAAGATTAAACTGTCTTAAAAACAGGACAAATAAACTACAAATGTATTTTAAAATGAAATAAAATTTCTGGCATCAAATTTAAAAGCTTCTTCTGTTTTCTATTATTTTTCTATTTGTCATTTTTATTCCAAGTTAATTTGCTTTGTAAAATGCATAGAATGAAAATACTTACAACTATAATGAAAATGCTTGCAGTAAAAAAGCTAAGTATTGAGACAACAGGTTGGATGAGGTTGAAAGTAAAAACAAGGAGGAAGGCAAAACTCCAAATGAATACAGGAATCACATTTATGTACCTGAGATTAGAAAGAAAAAACTGGAGTAATAAATGGAGTAAGTAGTGAATTAACGTATTGTATTACTGTGTTTTGTAAATTCTTCAATAATTAAAGAACTTCAGGTATCTATTCAATTTTGTTTGATCTATTTCTGTTGTTCAATTCAACTCAACAAATGGTTACAGGAATGTCACTAGTTGCAGTACTGATAAAGAGGATGATAAAGCCTGTTTGGGACTTGGTGATTCCTCACAGGAACATATAAAGAGACAGTAGAGAATTAACAACAAAGCTGGTTCTGTCTGTGAATTTCAAGAAGGTGATTCTGTGCTAGCAAAAAACTTTTATGCAGGACCAAAATAGTTATGTGGGGTCCCTTATCATATTTGATAAAGTTGTACTCAGAGAAAGTAGTGTGGTAGTTTGGTCATCTGAAAAAAGAAATGGATGAAATCTGCGCTAAGCAAACCAAGACAAGTTGAAACTCAGGATATAGAGTTAAGTTTAGATAATGAATTAAACAAGAGTTTCAATCAAACCTAATTACTCCATAGGTTAAGCTAAATAACTCAGGTCAGCCTGTAAGTCAGAAAGCCTCTATATCAGGAACTGCAGTTAAATAAACAAGGCCTAGTACCTCTTGATGTTTCGATGAGCAGTGGAATTATATACAGTACAAGAGTTAGAAAACCACTTCATCAGAAAGACTATATTACATGAACTCTATATGTAAGCCAGTAGGATAAAACTAAAAGGAGAGAAGTGTAATTTAGTATTAAAAGGTGAACCCTAAAACAGAGTTGTTATCACTTATCAATATAATGCTACAAAACTGCTAAACATTTGTTGGGTGGTTTCCTTTAATACTTACAAGATTTCCCTGGCCATATTCTTACAGTTCAGGAGATTAATCTAAGTATGATCAATTCTGAATGTAGAAAATTTATAAAGATAAAGTGCATATAACATAAAATAAAACTTAAAAAACAAAGTTTTGTTACTTGATTCCAAGCATTTCCCCATAGGCACCACTCCCTGCAAGGGAATAAGCAGTCAACAGAATCACCCTAAAAATGAAAAAAGAAACATATTTTGAGTTGATATTAAAACCAAAATAATTATTGCACAATTTTTAACACTAATGTTGTTCATATTTAAATTTCAGGCCTTGTTTTATTTATGAAAGATTTAATGCATATTCAATTCCTTTTATGTTTCTTTGTTCTTTAAACATTTCACTGTTTATGTAAATTTGGAGAACCAATAGGCTTGTTTATTTAAGTAAAATAAAATATAAATATCCACATTGCTTTGTATAATGAGTCACTCAGATATGCTTACTTCTTATATGTGCTTTGTCTATTTAAGACATGGGCAGTTATTGCTCTCCACAATTCCATATTCTTTGTAGCTCTTATCAATGAGTAAAGCTAGATAAGTTGAAACTAATTAGATTAATTGTTCATATAATTATAAGGATATCCTTATTTTCAATTGCATGGCTATTCTGTCAACTGGTAATTAGTCTGACTTACTTTTTTGTTCACAGGTAACATATATTTTCAAACTTTTTGCTTATTGTGAAATTATATGTCAACCACTTTACCACATAAGAATGAGATGTAAATGAAAATCAATTCAACAAGATCTTTCTTGTGCATTTAAATAAAAATGTTGAAAAATGAGAAAATATTGGATTTATATTGATTATCTTCAAAAACTCTTTTTCACCTGTCAGTAAAGCACCTGTGGCTGAAGTGGGAGTCCAGACTAAAACAAAGTGAAGGAATAATTATAATTGAATTATATTGAACAGAATTTTTAAAGGTCCTATTAAATTTTGTTATTTTACACGGAAAATATCTTCTTTTATTTCTTTTGACTTGTGTTAGTTGATTGACTGAAGAATGAATCTCTTCTTTATTATTATTATCATAACAACTATTTATACATAGATTGATACTCACATATTAAAAATAAAGAGGATATCAAAGACATGTCTAATGCCATAACACAGGAACATCTCCCCTAAGAGATGCAGGTCAGGTGACCTTATACATTTCTCTTCTGAAGATATGTCATGACATGTCAAAACTGGATCTGAACAAAAAAAGATATACAATTCTTTAATGCACTGCATTAAACTCATTATAAAGGACAATATTGATTAGAAATAGCAGTGAATTGTTAATAAACTGATGAATATTAATTTCTAAAGAAACAAAAAAGTAGAAAGCAAAAAGATAAACTCTTTCTGCAATTAGTATATCAAATTTTACCAATATTCTTTGATTGATTTTCCAGTCCATAACTCATGACTTCATGTGTAATCTTATTCAAGGGCAACAACTCAGTCTGAAAAAAAAATATGAATGACTTTATTCCTAAGTAGGTGTGCATCGCTTAACAGATGGCTTCAGAGAATTTCAATCCAGATTCTGAGAATAATTGAAATTGGTTTAAGAATCAAATTGCTAATGGAACAAAACTTCTGTTAGCAAATGTGAATATTAGACACCATCTAACAAATTAACAAAGAAGAGAAAAAGAAAGAGATTCATGAGAGGTGCTGATGAATCAAGGAAACAGAAAAATTTCTAACAAATTATTTTCTATTTTTGTAATATTTCTTTTGTATTTTCATATTTCAACTTTTATTTTAGTTCTATATTATCAGGACTAGGTTTTATTTTTTAAATATTTTTGCATTTATAAGGAACACAATTATAAAATTATAAATATATACTTGTGTAAAAGATAACATATTTGAGACTTTCCATACATTTTAGACAAAGGCAGGATATTATTTCAGCCAAGATGATTAAAATAATTTATAAGCTTCGGACATTACACAAATTAACTAAAATATTGACCCATGCATTTATTCTTTCTTTATAAAAATATTTTCAGTAACTTAAAGAAAGAAAATTTTTCTGCTTGTCTAAATGAAAGTATCAATAAATATGTCACCTGACTCATTTTTACAAGCTTGTGCAAATTAATTGAAACGAAACGAATAATTCCATTATTATTTATTTCCTTTTCATATTTTTTCAATGAAATATGACTTAGTACACATGTTAGTACTTTGTATGTCCATTCCATGAAGTCTTTCCTTGCAAACTGACCATAGATTCTCAATGGGATTTAAGTCAGGAGTGTTTCTGAGCCATTTGATAGTACTTTGATTTGCTCACTGGTAAGGCTTGCCAATGTGTTCATGCAACACACCAATTTTTGTATGCTTCCTTGGAGTAACATCCATCACAGACAATGGTCATAGGATAACTAATCAAGAGCTGAGACAATAGTGTCTGGGTGTGATGAAAATCTGATGCAATCACAAATTTCATCATACATCCTGAAAATAGATTCATATTATTGCACACCACTGCAAATGATCTAATCTGAGAAAAAAATAGAAATCAATTACACCCTGTCACTTCAGTGGGTCTAAAACTGACCATATGGTGAAAGAACGGAAACTAAAGTGACTGTTTCAGTTAATTTGTACAAGGGTGTATTACTTGAATTTTGATCTTATAATGCTTGATCTATGGGATTAACATTCAATATTGAATTAAGTTCATTGACAAAGGATGGGATTATATTGAAAGATAATTGTTGTGTAAAATAAATAATTTTGGCTGTTAGAACTGATTGATGCACTTGAATTCTTAAAAGTAAAAGTAATATTATGAATAATTTCATATGAAGGATTTATGCTGTTGTACATACCCAATCGTAGACTAAATAAGAACATTTTCATTTTGATTTGTGAAGAATAGTTATACAATATTTCAATAATTAAACTTGCATTAATCAGTTTAATTACCAAATTCATTTTTAGTAACAAACTGCAGAAAGATCTTTTCCAATGCTCATGACAGCATCTATATTTTTAACTCTTGTGATAATTGATTTCTTTTAAAAAAGAAATGAATGGAAGAGATATTTTATTTTCTCTGAAGCTTTTACGACCTGTTTTTGTCATGAGTTGTGGATGTTGAAGTAAGCACTTCCATTTGGATTAAAGAATTGGAGTTCTAATAGGATATGATATTAGAAAGGACATAAGAAATATTTTGTTTTCCTCTGCATCTTTGTCAACATTTATCCTGCAATATGATAAATCTAATGGGAAGCAAAAATCTTACATAGAAACTTTCAGTAAACATTTGAATAATTTGATTAATTAGTAATTTAACCGATATTTGATATTTTTTATAAGACGATATGTTTATTGATTTAAGAAATAAAATACCATTTTTGATGATATTAATTTATAATTTAACCAATATTTGATACTTTCATAAGATGATATTTTTGGTGATTTCAAAGAGAAAAAATTTGATGACAAAGAAAAGGTTCAAAGAAAATTCCTGGGTTTTACATGTGAAACTGAGGTATTTGAAAGGCTACAGTTTACCCAAATGCTAGAGACTGCTATTACTTTTTTTTTTAGTTTTATTTTTGTCTGCAAATTGTGAATATCAGACAAAGAAAATAACTCAATTTGAAAAAAAACAACAAAGAAACAAAACTGAATGACTTTATTCCCAAGTAGGTGTGCATCACTAAACAGATGGCTTCAGAGAATTTCAGTCCAAGATTCTGAGAGTAATTTAAATTGATTTAAGAAACACATTGTAAATGGAACCTAAATTTTTGTCAGCAATTATGAATACCTTTTGCCATGTTGACAGTTAACAAAGAATAGAAAAAGAGAGGGATACATCATTGTGCTGATGAATCAAGGAAACAAAAACATTTCTAACAGATATTAGCCTATGTTTGAATTTAGTGAAGAATTGTTGAATGGCATATTCATTTTCATCCTCAATTCTGACAAAATTTAGCTTGCTAATAAAAGGAAAAATACTAAAAATTCAGAGGAAACAATATTCAAAGTACTCTGGAAGGAAAAAAGGAATTGTATATCAAAAGATAATTTTCTCATAACACTCCTATTACATGCCTTTTAAAAAATTTAATAAAATTGAATATAGAATTTTAATAACACCCAAACATATGAAACTGGATTTACAGATTTTTTTTCTTGAAAATTGGCAAAGAAATGTTAAACTCAATTTATTTCTTAGATTGTGTAACAAGAGCAGAGCTAGGAAAAAAGATTTATTTTCTCATTTACATTTCTCCAATTATGTGCATTGTTATATCCATGTTATAACAACACCGATATTTCATGGAAGTAATGGAATAGCTGAATGAAAGAAGAATAACAAACATGCTTACTTCTCACAGAGTTTTATAATGCTATGTTGTACACAAAATTAGATATATACACATGTGTCTCACACAGAGAAATTATAACATAGCCTATCAAGGTTCATAGAGAAACTGCAACAAATGGCGTAATATTTCCCAAAGGGAAAACTGGTGTTGTGGCAATTTCTCTATGAACTTTGATAAGCTATGTGGTTTTTCCTTTAAGACCTACTGCTGTGGGCTAGGGATATCCTTCTTCTCTGAGCTCTAAATAACAACTGTCCCTCGTCAATTTATCTCCAGTCGTCTGGTCGTCACGTGATCCATGTAACTAGCTCAATGAAAGGGAGAGAATCGCTATTTGTAACCCAACAATTGTTTATTTACAAGAATAATTTTATATTTACAAGATTATAAAAATATGTGAATATGAAAACATAGTTGGGAGGTTCAGATCCCAAAATCATAAGTTCAGGGTCATAATTTCAAAGGTCATAAATCAGTCTTGTAAGTCCAACATCAGATAATGCCACAAGTGTTAATCAAAAGCAGTAAAAAATCTGTATCTACAACTTGCAACACACAACTTCCTTCTTCACCCACAAAGATTTAAGAATTTCTTATCCATCATCAAAGCAGGTGATAATTGATTGAGACATGTATGGAAGGAAGCACAAACAAAACTTGGTTTTCTTTATCATTTCAGTGAACCAACTATAATGCAATGTAATATATTATCTGTGAATTATAAAACAAGAAAATTTAAATAAACACTTAACAAGTAACTGTGATTATAAATTTTAGAAAATAAAATGCATGTATAAATGCAAATGTTCTCAAACTATCTTAGTGAATTTGTGGTGAAAACAAATAAAAGAAATGCTCAGAAGATGCATGGATTTATTGATGCATCACATTTTTTTAAAATTTTTATTACATTTAATCATTGTTATGTGCTTATTTAAATTTTCTTGTTCACATTTTTATAAATTTATAAAAAAAATTGTTTTCCTTGCTATTTCTTTATAATATGGTAAATAATAAATATTGTATTGCAATTGGTTCACATAATTTTATAATCTTGTAAGTAAATAAATAAATAATTGGTGTTTTATATTTTTGTTGTCAATTCTTAAGAAAAAAATAAAATGCATAAATTCAGTTTCATATGTTTGCATTTTATTAAAATTCTAGTTTATTAAAACAATAAAAATTGCCAAGGGAGTATACAGTAATAACAGTGTCAAGAGAAAAATTTATCCTTTTTGCAGGTACAATTGCTAAAATTTGCCATAATTTCTTTTCTTTTTTTTTATTATGACATCAATTGTTAAACTGATGGGTTGGTTTTGTTCATAGGAAAATTATCCCTTCCTATGGAGTAGGCAATATGAAATCACTATTTATATAAAGATGTTAAAGAAAACTGTAGAGTCACAATCTCTTATAGGACATGGCATTAAAAAGTCCCTTAATAAAGCTAATTTTTTCAAAAGTTTAAGCAAGTGAATTGGATAAGTATCTTCATGATAACATCAAGTGATAACATCAATCAAAATATTCTGAAAGCAATAAATACTAATAATAAGAATGTCATTGAAACTGAGAACATCATAAGGCGAATGTCATATATTCTGAAAATTTTCCTATTTTAACAAAAGAACTAACAAAAGAAAATTGAAGAAAGCAGTATTTTCATGCAGACACCAATTATGATACCAAAGACATAAGAGTTCAGAAAAAGGGACACAATTAGATTGGGGAAATTAGTTGGTTCAAAACAAAAAAAGAAAAAGAGAATTACTGCTTAAAAGAGTAAATTTTTCATAATTAACAGTTTTTGAGATTAGTTGCAAATTTTACCTTATTAAATTGATCAGACTTACTATTAAGACAGGAGTAAATAGTTTTGTCATCAGCATAGATACCGAGTTGGGAACTGATGCCAACAGGAATATCATTGATGAAAATTAGGAACAAAGTAGGTCCAAGGAAAGAGCATTGGAGGACACCTGTAGTAGTATGAAAAGATCTAGAAGAGTGGCCATTCAGGACAATTTTCATTTCATGATTTCATAAGAAAAAAATTCAGCAAGAAATACTATAACCATTCAACTTGTGAAGAAGACCGGTATGCCAAAGCCTGTTAAATGCTTTCAAGATATGCAAAACAGCAGCTTGATTTTTAAAGACTGGAACAGCAGAGAAGGATTTCCAACAAGCAGGAAAGGAAGAGGCGGCAAGGCATTTATTGTAGAGTTTAGAGAGAACAGGAACCAGTTTTGGAGGACATTTCTTATTGTGGGGATCCAGATTAGATATTATATTATTTTTTGCATTTATAAAAACATTACTATAAAATTAAATCATATAAATGTGTGTAAAAGGTAATAATGTATTGAAAAATAAAATATGCTGAATTAAGTTCATTGACAAAGAAGAAATTATTTTGAAAAATAAATATTTGTTGTGTTAACTATTTTATTTTATTCTGAAGCTGTTTATTTATTGATGTATCTCCACAATTTAAAAAGTAAATGGTTAAGAATGGCATTATAAAAATATTCTGATGTTTAATCATTTCATAAGATTTTGAAAACTTTTTCACACGTCCCCATATATCTTTATTGATTGTTAAATGCAACAGTTTCAAAATTATACAATTACTTTTACAAAAATATTAATTTTTTCTATATTTCTATAAAAATAAAATATCTTCCTGTTATAAAAAAGGAAAGGTATAATTTACTGTAGCTATATTATTTAATCTTGTTAAACTATTGAATAATTCAGTTGCAATCTCTCAGTACTTAAAAGTACCGAGAGATTGCAAATGAATTATTAGGAAATGAAAGAAATAAGCGTATTCTGATGCACCCCATTATATCAGGTATTGGTAGTACTCTCTACAAATTGGAAAAAACATAGCAAAAATTTAAACACCTCTCCTTGGAACAATCAGCCCATCATGATTTAAAAATTCAGACAGCCTTGTTAAAAAACTAAGGGGAATAAATGTGACAGATAAACTCATGGCTAGTTTAAATGTTAAATTTCTTTAAACCAATATTCTTGTTAACAAATGCTTTCTTTAAAAAAAAAACATCTAACAAAATCAAAATAAACCTCTCCCTACTAATAGCTAAAATCATAAAAATCTACCAACTCATCACCAGTCAATACTATTTCAACTTTAACAATAATTTTTAGAAAAAAATCTTTGATTACAAATAGGTTCACCACTAAATATTTTCGTAGAATTTCTTGAATTTGGTCCTTTCCAGAGTATTTTACCAAAACAATCAGCATGTTTCCAATATATTGATCATACTCTCTTAATATATCCAAACAAAACTACACTGCCTAACCTTGTAGATAGACTAAACAAAGTTGAATATATGATAAAATTAATTTACAAAACAGAAACAAATAACATTTTACTTTTCCTAGATATTATGTTACACTGTACTGACAATGACCAATGACAAATTAACTAATAAAAATGATCTCATAGATTTCTATTCTCAACATAACAACAAAATAAAATCAGGAATAATCATTGGATTCTATTTAAGAGCTCTCAGAATTTGTAGCCCTCAGTATTTATATGAAGAGGAGAAATACATGAGCTACTATTCCTTTGTTTTACATCAATGTTCAGGATTTTAATTATTCATGAAACTTATTTTCAAATTTATTTTGACTTGATTGATTCCTGAATATATAACAAAAATGATAATCATTGTTGAAATCATTCTTTTAAATTTATTTCTCATCACATATTACTTTATTAGTAAATCTCTTCATTCAAATCAGACAATGGAAAGATTTCTTATGGCAAATGAAAAAGTTCATTTTTATCAGCAGTGAAGAAACATCTAAAAAAATGAATGGGAGACCAACCTTATCATATTCAACTTGAATAGCATAGGCTTTCTGCAGGATCTCAACACCAATCAATATTATTAGAGTCTGAAAGGAAAAAATTTCATTTTTTTGAAAATTAGAAATAAAGTAATGTCCAAAATATTGCTTAACTTTTTGGATTAAATGAGAAAAACGTTATAAATCTGGGAAAGTTTTAAGGAATGAAGAACATTTAAAGACAGAAGCTGTAAGTGGGACTTATTGGCACATTGTTGTATCAATTTATGAGTATGAATTTAAATACTTGATTCCAGAATCCATAAATAAGAGAATTGTGATATCAGTTATTGTAAAACCCACTCATAGATAAGCAGTTTACACAAAGCTTTTGATAATATCGTCATATGCTTTAAAAGAATATACACTTTTGGGATTTAAAAAAAATAACCAAAATTAATACAGGATGCGATGGATAAATTGTCATATAAATTATGCAAAATGTGAAAATAACACTGACATCTCATTTTAACAGATATATTTACCAAAATATCTTGAAATACTAAAGAGTAATATAATCACCACAACCACAGCCACCAGATGACTTTGGAATATCTTGCATCTCTTCCGGACAGTTTCCTTCTTTAAGTTGATGAATGCTGCCATAATTCTTGCCTTCAGTTCATCTTTGGTGTTACAAGGAGTTTTTTTTGTCTCTCACTCAGCTGTGCCACACATATTATAATCAAGGGTGTTGCAGTCTGGGGAGTTAGGTGGCCAGATGTAAGGAGTGATGTGGTTGCAGAAATTCTCTGACAGCTTGTGTGGCATGGTGCAGAGTCCTGTTGCCAGACCTAGGGTCTTCCAGCAGCCACTCTCTTGACCCAGGGTAGCACTACCTCCTCAAAATACTCCATGTTGAGCTGAGGCCCTCATCAACAAATTCAGGTGTTCTTTTCTTATCAGAATGATTAGAGTGAATTTTCTGAACTAATGTACCTTCGTAATCACCATTAGACTCATCCAACTCTTTCTGAATCTCTTGCACTGTCCTCATATTGACACCCAAATATTCTGAAATGTTTGTATTGGAGCTTCTTCCATGAATGCCAAGCAGTACAGCATGCCACTTTGAAATTTCTGGCAGAATGAATTGTGTGATGGTGCTCTTTTTCCCACAGACAGTGCCCAACTGACCCTACTATACTATGCAGTTAACAAAATCAAAAACAAACAATGCATATGTGCAAAATTAAAAATATAAAATGGCGACAATTTACTCATCGCACCCTGTAATTGTTTGAAGGTTAATTTTAATTTATTATAGTTGCAGCAAGATAAAATCCCTCTATTGTAAGATTTTACAAGCAAGTAGTATTTGTGTGGTACTTTTGAGCAAGTTGAAAAATTAATATCAAAATTTTTTTTTTTCACTTCACAGAAAATTTGTTAAGAAAATAGAAAAGATTGGCAGACAGATAGATGAACAGATAAATAAATGAATAAATACTGGGAGAAGTCAAACAGATCAATGAGACTTTGTTTAGCAACAATAAAAGTGAACATTTTTGATGACAGAAGGGATTGAGATAAACAGTTTACACAAAGCTTTTGTCAATATATTCATATTAATAATTGTTTGAAAGTTAATTTTAATTTATTACAATTGTAGCAAGATACAAATCCTCTATTGTAAAATTTTATAAGTAAGTAGTATTTGTGAGATACTTTAGGACAAGTTGAAAAGTTAACAGGCAAATCTTTTCCTTTTTTCAGTTCACAAGAAAATAGAAAGAAAAACAGCCAGACAGATAAATAAATAAATAAAAGAATAAAGAATGAACAGAGATTGTATTTATGAGCAATAAAAGTGAATGTGTTTGGTGATAGAAGAGAGTGTTTGCACCATTTTCAAATATCATGGCATTCTATACTACAGGCCTACTCATGGTACAACTAAGTGCCAAAACTAGAAGTCTATTTCAAAAGATCTTCATTCCACTGAGAGTAGGACTTTTGGTTTCAGTCTGGGTTTGCAGTAGTTTACTGCTGTAGTTGGTTTAAGAAATTCAACGAAATTTTTACTTTAACACTTGGAATAACTTTAGCTTATTTAATTGAAGTAAGTAGAAGATTTATTTATTTCCTTCTGACTTGCTATTTTATGTTGATAGCAAAAACAAAGTTTTTTGTAGGAAATTCATTAAAAAATACCTTTGTTATCTTGATCCTGCCACTTGAAAGTCTTTTTAACATTTTTCATTTACAGTTAGTCCTTCTTCTTACAAATGTTATAAAAACTCACTAAAGAGAGTTAGTTTTAATGATGTTTTGTTGTTTAATTTTTAACATTGACATTTTTCTAAAGACTTCTTCATTGCTTCTGTTTTTACACAACAAAATTTATTTAAAAATGCTATAACTTAACACAATGTTAATTTTATATTTTTCTCTATGATATTGTTATGCATAAAACAAATATATTGATGATAAAATTTAATTTTATGATTAATTTGCATTTTTCTTTCTAAAAGGTATTTCAAAAACCATGTTGAATTATAATTTAGTTTACCATTAAAAAACATAAGAATAGTCACAGATGTACTATTTTTATATTATAAAGAATATTATTAAGGAGGTTTTAGAATTGACTTTTTTCCAAAAATTTCTGAAATTCTAACATTTTGAAATAGGCCTACAATTATGATCCTTAGTTGCACCATGAGTAGGCCTGTAGTATAGAATACCGTGATATATGATTGAGGGCCAGAAGTCAGGCCAACTGATCTTAGCTCATAAGGAAATTTCAGAGGGAAAATTATAATCAAAAGGATTCACGAAAATTATGTTTTTGTTTTAAAAACCTAATAGAATGATCTTTACTTGGGGTTTCCAGCAGTTGTTAGCTCTGTGCTTAGGAAAACTTGATTGTTTTGTTCTGTTGTTTTGACTGTCTCAGGTGTTGAGAGGTAAAGAAAATCCAACCAAATATTGCCACCTCCCTTGCCTATTCTAACCACTGCCTCGAATATCAGTGTGAAGGAAAAGCAAATTACTTCTGTACAAAACAGAATAAAAGTCAAGTAATACCAGTTGCAGTTGATATTATTTCTCTTTCATAGAAAGGGATTGAACAGATAAAGTTAAAGAAAAGGATCCAATTCATTATATGTGAGTATTATTACCCAAATCATTCAAAGGAACATGATAGCAATGTTTCACTATTGGAGAAGAGTATCAGTCTGTATAAACTCACTAAGGATTATCATGGACAGTAAGTGACATGGTTGATAAATGAGTGATGGTAGTAGATTCAAAGAAGTTTTTATAATTAAAATGAACAATCACAATTCTAAACATGTGTGAGTAGCTATTATGATGACATTGAAACAAACTTTTAATCTTATGTAGAGGATGACAAAGGAAAAAAAATATTATCCACAGAGAATGAATCCAGTATTAATCAATGGTTTTAAAAGATCTGAAATCTGTTTATTTTTTAAATAGAAGGGATGAAATTAAAAGGGCCTTTATCTCTTGAATTGATAAAATATCAACAAAATCAATTCAGTTTTATTTATCAAGCAAATATTGATTTAAAAGTTGTTTTTCTTTTTTAGCATTACCATCATTCTTCATTTCAAAATTATTTGATTGACACAATATGAAAATGTATTTAACATAAGTACAGGAAACTTCTACTCATTTTTGCAGTAGATAGAAATGTTAGGAAACAAACACTTACCTCCATAACAAAAGCAATTATAAAGACCACAAGAAATGGGTAAAAACCAGAATTGTACAGAGTTATTGGCAATCCTAGAATTAAATAAAATCAAAGACATTTTTCAAAACTGTTTCAAAAATCATCTTGGTTAAATTAATAGCAATATTTTGTCATCAATGACACAGTATGTCTGGATTTAAAGGAGCATGGACATAATCAATACTGGATCCCACACCTAATTGACATATCACTAGGTACTCTGCTGCCAGACTGATTAAAACCTAAAAGAGTGAAGAAATTATTCACAACATATTTTTAATAGGGATATCTTATTTTGGAGCTTCCAAGCATCTTTTGTGACAAAGTGGGAGAGTTTAATAATGAAAACTACTGACAGGTGAATGAAAATTTAAACATTGAAACCTTCATTACTACTGCAGAAAGTCCATTTAGTAATGTTATTGTGGAACGCTGCAATCTGATAGTGGCGGAAATAATGAAAAAAAAATTAAAGGATGAGAAATATGAGCTAGAAATAGTTCTGGCTTCGGATGTTAGTGCCAAAAATCCACTTCAGAATCATTTGAGACATAGTCCTAATGAACTTGTATTTGCTTTCAATGTAAACATGTCATCAATTTTGACTGGTAAGTTACCTGCACTAGAATCTGCAACAAACTGTTACATGGTTAGAGCAAATTTAAATACTTTATATGCAGCAAGGAAAAGTTTTATGGAAGCTGAAGCAAGTGAAAAAAAAATCATGAGAGCATTGCAATCTAATGTGAAAGCTAACTTAGATGAAGATTTTTTGACAGTTGACAATGTTTATTGCAAAAGACAAAACTGCAAGGGATGGTGTGGTCCTGTCAAAGTATTGGGCACATAAAGTCAGTGTGTATTGATCAGCCTTAGAGGAACATTTTATAGGATGCAACCATGTTATATGATGAAAATAAATAACAAAAAGCAAGAAACAAAAAATTGGGAATCACAAAGAAAGAATATAAAAATTTATCAAATGAGATAAACAAATTCCTGGATGAGGAAGATGAAGAAAAATATAAGAATAAAAGACCTAATGGTAATATTGGAGAAGTGAAAGAAAACACTGAAAAATCAAGTAGAGACAAGGTTGTAGAGTATAAAATAAGTGAAGTGATGAGTGGAAAAGAAGAAAGATTATGAGTACCCAGCCAAAATCAACTAGAAAATATAGCTGTTAGCTGAATATAATACCAGAGGAGGGAAATTAAGATCCTGTCTGCATTAATTGGTATTGTGGGGATCAATGGTGAGAATTACCCCAAATGTAAGATGGAATAAATAATTAAAATCATCAAGAACATGTATTTTTATTCACATCTGTATAACAACAAGTTAACGATGTGATTGAAAAAAGAAAAAAAGAAATGGAAAATATGAAAAATCATGATGTAAATCAGTTGTGCTTTACACATGTCAGAAATATATATCAACAAAATGTGTGTTAACTGAGAAATACAAAGATAAAAGGATAATGAAAGGCCATCTTGTTGAATGTATCATAATTTAAAAACTGAATCTCCAACAGGCAATCATGATGCTATGTGTCTTGTAATGTTAACAGGTGATCTGAGGTGAGGTATTATGTACACTATTTACATTATTCAGACTATTGTCCTCATCTTTGTTGCCATATTTATTACAACGTTTCTGCCGTTGTATGCTCTGGCCTTCTTCAGGTGGTTGGAATGTCGAAGTGAACCCTTTATTTTGCTCACTGGGTTAGACTGTTCTAGTTCCATGTGCCATGTTTTAATGGATGTCAGTTGTCAGTTATCTCCTGTTAATTCCCCTCTCCAAGTTCTCCACTGCCTTAGCTGGGTATTGAACTCACAATCTTTGGTTTCTGTCACTGGATCTAACTAATGTCGTTATCCACTGTGCCATGTGTCCTTGAGGACACATGGCACAGGACATCTGTGTATGAATTTCTGGGTATTATAAACCTAATGTCTTCAGCAACCGTTTTTTACCAGTGCTCATATTGCAATTTTTGTTATTATCACTTTTCTCTGGCACTCCTTATTACTGGTTCCCATATTGTATTCATTTCTATGCTTGGTCGGCTCAGGAGATTTTTGCGGCTTAGCATATGTGCTGATTCCTTAAGTTTACAAAACATGTCATGTGGAACTAGAACAGTCTACCCCAGTGAGTGAAATAAAGGGTTCAGTTTGACATTCCAACCACCTGAAGAAGGCCAGAGCATGCAACTGACAAAAAGTTGTAATAAATATAGTAAATAATGTAATGTGAATAATGTAAATAGATTGTTATGAGTTGTTAGGTTGAGACTCTTGATTTCACCTCTGCATTTGTGCTTGATAGAGAGTTGTTTCTTAGACCACCAGCTGGTGTGTGTCCAGAATTGCAAGTGTGGAAGATAAAAAGATGCATCTTTGGATTAAATGATGTGCCCTGTTTGTGGTACAAGAAGGTTAACCAAGAATTTAATAAAATGAAATGAATAGTGAGTGTCAATTGGCAAATTGATTGGTATTCTGGCAATGCATGTGAATGACTTTATATTCTGTGAGAATGAATCATTTAAGAAAAATATGATCACAGAATTAAAAAAGATATGCAAGGTAGGAACTCATCAAAATGTAAACTTTAAATTTCTGGGGTTGAATGTTAATTAATGATGATATATAAAAATTTTGATCAATAATGATTCATTATCAATTAAAATCTTTATATACCATTCATTCAACTTTTTATGAACTCAGATAAAAAAAATATTTCCTTAGTAAAAACTTTAATTCCAGTCAAAGGGAAGTGACTCCTATTAATTATGCTTGTATATCATTACATACATAAATACAAACATTTTCATATTTTTATTTTGTGGTATTTTGCATAAATATAAATTTGAGAGGTCACACTAATTAACAAACCTTCTACAATATCACTAACAAAGATAAAGAAAGGAAAGTCCTTAAGGAAAAATGATGAGATCAGTCAAGATGAGAGAACAGAATTGAAAAAACTTATGGAGCAAATTATGTTGGTATCTACATACCTATTTTTTGCTTATATATATATATATATATATATATATATATATATATATATATAATATAATAAACAACTGATCACAAAGGATAAGATCTTTTTTTTTGTTTTGAAGACTAACAAAGAGCGGGAATTCAAGTCCAATATCCCCAGCTGTGAAAAGTTTCGTTATATTCACTTACATTCAAATACCCTCTTGGGAAAGGTATATAAATCCACTTCTTCCCCGCTAGTAGAACTTATAAAGAATTATTCTTACAATCCAAAATATGTTTCAGTTTTAAGTAATCCACAAAGAGTTAATAAGCCATAAAAACAGATTCATCAACCCAATATTTTTAAACCATCGCATCAACTTTAAATTTGGAGAAAAATAAAAAAATGGAAAACATAGATATCAGGCAGGGGAAAATAATTTACTTCCCTTATAAAGGACAATAACTCAAAATACAATTGAGTTACTTCCCTTGTACGTGATGAGCGTGCCACTTCAGAAGTGAACATGGCCATAAACTAACATGCACGTGGAATTCATTGTTTCAATCCATGCAATCCTTGCTTTTCTCAGACAGTCTTTTATTTTCATTCGTTTTTGTTCATCCCAACAGTCTAGGATATAACAATACAGAAATAAGAAAAATATTTTCAAATAAAATCTAAAAACTTCCTTTAAAAAAACAGGATTATTAAAATATTTAATTTTCCTTACCCAAAATACTTGTTCCAAGGATAGATGACATTGTTAGAAAATCTACAAAAGAAAAAGAGAACTTAAGAAGTTAAGAAAATAAGAAATTAATGGATAAATTCATACATTCATATACAAGGGGAGCTGTAAACCTTTTGGTCCAACCAAGGAGCTCTGCCAATAAAATATCAAATGCTTGGTCAAATATTGGGAAGTGGCTTGTGCCAAGAACTTTTCCGCATCTAACTATAAACAAGATGTGTTCTCTTCCTCATCATTACCAATCTGTTCTGCTTTAGCACCATTTGTTGATTTGTCTTTGAAATTATGGTAATTATCATCACCATCATACATACAAATCATGCGACAAGCATTCATTGGTGAATCTCCTCAAAACTAGCTCGTTGATTGGACAATTCCGACCAATCAGATATCCTGCACGCAAGGAATGAAATTTCCCGCTCACTAAGGTTTGAGCCAGTCACGTGATACACCACCTTATATAAAAACTCTCTCTCTCTCTCTCTCTCTCTCTGTTTTCTCTTCATTGATATTCTTCTTTGCTGCCAAGATGTAATCTTCAAGAGCTCCCGTCTCGACCATGCGGTCATACGTTAAAGAACAATACCATTTCACGCAAGTACGAACCCTTAACTCTTCTGAACTCTTACCAACTTTACCAATTCACATTTCCTAACATGCAGCAGGAACTTTATTCTTCTAAAACTTCAGATTAATAATTACTTCCTCTTTATGAGTTCCGGTACAAATATTTCCAAATCTGAGACATAACTCATTCAAACTTTCAGCTTATATGCATGTAGATCAACACTAATAAATTCAATTATTATGTTTTGAACCATTATGTTCTGTCTAGTATTTTATACTATGTGCTATTTTACGTCAAATATAAGTTGCATTGTGACCGCTACATGTTTGGTAACTTCCAGCGTTTTTGATTGTCCTTTTACACGTCATTGCCGGTCAAAGATAAATAATTGTGCTGATGCGCGCCACAAAATCATTTGTACAAAAAAGTAGGCAAGTCCACAATAAAAATCTAGAAATAATAAATAAAAATAAGAAAATAATAAACACATTACCCTACACGCAAGCCACCAATCTGCCACTGGGTGGCATGCCACTGGTGGCTTGCCGTTGGACCACCGTTGTTTCGACAATGTTGCCACTGGCGGACCGCTAGCGTTGCCACCGGCGGTCCGCTAGCAGGCCACTAGAAGCTTGCGTGTAGGGTACTTTATACATTAACCTATAAAAGTGAATTGAACAAAAATTTCAGTGACTTCAAAATATATATGTAATGAAAACTCGGAGTTTAGTTCGGCTTAATGTGTCTTTATTGAACGTAACTGAAAAGTCTTTCTGTTTTGGCTAAGACGGCGTGACTTATTTATACAAATCAGGTTGTCTTAGCATATAATCACCGGTGTTGTTTTCCGACACAAAATCATCCAGGTGACTGGGTCTCTTGACAATTTTCTGGGATCGTCTCGGTGGCAGCTGATACGGTCTTTCAGGTATTACGGGAACAGTCCGCCAGAAGTATTTCATCTCATATTATTTTTGTCTCCTTCTTGGAGTGGGGCATTCTGATTCTGAAAGTTGATTATCAGAATCTGTGATAATATGCTCTCTGGTGTCGGTCTCTGAATCGTCACTCTCGGGGTCTTGTTCCTCAGGAGAATCCAATGGCATTGTGCCGTCGTTACTATTAAGAGGGAGACATATTGCTTCAGGAGAGAGCTACTCCTCCCTCTGGTTTGATAATTCGCCGGCAAGGACCAAATCTCTGCGGGAAACATTCGATTGTCTCCCGTCGGGGTGCTGGATGCACGCATAAATTGGGTTCGTCTCGAGCAGTTCCACCTTACTCACAGGAGAATCATACTTGTTTCGTCGAACATGGTTTCTAAGTAAAACAGTTCCTGGCTGTGAGAGCCACGAAGGGAGGGAGATCCCGGCCAAACTTCGTAATGTGTTGCATTAGTTCTTGTACCAAATAGTGTTCTTATAGCGTATAGATCCTCGGTTATTACGTCTTCTTAATGTTTAATTGGAAGGTCTTGGTTATCAAGTGCTAACTCTACGGTCTTCCATATTATGCCATTGTATCTACCCCATATAGTCTTAAGGATTGTATGGGGTAGTCGGCTACTCCCTATACCAATACGAATCTTCTTGCTCGAACATAAAAGAGGTCCCGCGATTTTTATTAGTATAAGCTGACGCTCCGAATACTGAGAACTGAGCAAAGACAGTGTATGACCATTGTTGCACTTACATCTGGACAGGGAAAGGCAAAAAGGAATCGTGAGTACTCATCAACGACAGTTAGTAGATATTTGTTTCGGGATTTAGATGGAAGCGGGCCCTTAAAGTTCACGCTCAGCCTCTCAAATGGCTGTGTAGCTTTTAGTAGGGTTCCCGGTTCGGGTTTGTAGGACCTTGGTTTTACTCATGCGCAAATCTGACAAACGTTTGTTATTCGTTTCACGTCCTCAACTGAAAAAGGCAAATTCCACATGCATCATCCTCATGATACCTGGATGACATAGATCATAATGAACTTTTTGTAGATTTTTAATGCTGTTTATTGATGGTATTTATCAATTCACCCACAGGAATTGAATGTGGCACAAGGCCTTTTTAATGTGGGTATGTCTGAGCCCGTAGGCCCACCCAAAAATAAAACCCATCTAAACCCGTCCAAGCGGGCTATTTCCGTCAACCTCCCCGAACGAAACCCTACCCTTCGGCAGAGCTTCGTCCGCGTTCCCCTCTGCAAGCAGAGAGTTCGACAGACAGTCGACCCGGCAGCTCACAAAGCGCAGATACTACACTTTGATCCTAGCCACCGGGCCGAGCTGTTTATTGATCCTCACACACTTGATAGCGCGTCCGCCATTGCATTTTCCTTTCCCGACCGATAGAAAACTGCAAGCGAAAACAGGAAAGCTCTACTCTCCATCTTGCTATCTTTTCACTTTTTTATTTTGTTTGAAGTCTTGGGATGAAACATAAAAGAGACTGACTTTTGGTCAGTGATTAATTTAAAGCAGTGACCAATTAAGAAATGTCATCATTTTTTAGCGCTTCAAGTATGGCATAAGCCTCCTTTTTGACAGTTGAATGTCTGCGCTCAGATTTTGAAAATGTTCTGGAGAAGAACACTACAGGGTACCCGGATAGCTTTGACGCGGCAGCTATGGCGTGGCCGGAAGCATCGGTCTCTACTTCTAGGAGAATGTCAGGATTCACCCAAATGATGGCTGATTTGGCAATATTTCTTTTTAACCCCTCAAAGGCAGAATAATGTAAATGGAAATTTGGTAATTTTCATTAAGTGGGTGTATTTTTTTGAGAATAATGAGCGAACATACCCATGGTTCGTCGCAAGGCGGCTATGTTGTTGGGAATAGGTAGTTTTAGCATTGGTTTTAGCCGTTCTGTTTCCGGCTTCATGATTCCTTTACCCACAATATATCCAAGTAGTCTGATAGTTGTCGAGCCATAAGAACTCTTGTCATGGTTGAATGTAAGATTATATTTCTTGACAGCCGCAAAGAACCGTTTTAGGTTGCGATTGTCACAATATCTATGTAGGCAAAGGAGCCTTGTACTTTTTCTTCAAGAATTATTTTATCGAGGACTCTTTGAAAACTTGAAACCTCGTTAGTGACCCCAAACGGAATACGTCGGAACTGATAAAGTCATCGTAAGCTTCAAAAGCTGTATAAGGCTGATCTTTAGGGTCTATAGCTACTTGGTGGCAAGCACCCCTTAGGTCTAACGTGCTAAATATTCTGTATTTAGCGATCTCGTTTATCATCTCGTCAATACGGAGTATAGGGTATGCATCCAGGAAGAAGTACCTTTTTATAGTTTGGGAGCAGTCTATGACCACCATTTTTTTTATTATTATTGGAATCTGCTTTCTTGGATTATTCCTTCTTTTAACATTCTTGTTATTTCTGCTTGAACCAACGTTTTGTCTTCAAGAGAATATTTTCGAGATTTGGTGGCTACAGTTTTTGGTTAAATTTTCGAAAAGAGAGGTATATTATTGATTTATAGGAGCCAAGTCACAGGTGTTCAACGCAAACAGGAGATTAATACTACAATGCTGTTTGAAGAAATCATGGCCCAGTATGACATCGCAGCACAGATTTGGCATCACGAAAAATTTGGTGTTAGTATAGTTAGTTTGATTCAACTCTAGACCGGCCAAAATATATTCTCTAACCTGCGAAGATAGTGAAGCGTTCGCCATAGCTACCTGACTATTACAATGTACGATTTTAAATCTGTTTCTTTTTGCAATATCAGCACTAATAAAACTCTCTGAGCTTCCTGTGTCGACTCGAGCATTAATTTCTACCCCGTTTATTTTTACCGTTAATATAGCCTTTGAAAGACATTTAGGGTTTGCAGTTGATACGATACTAGTCACAATATGAATTTAGGAAACAGCATAATTGAGGTGAACAAACTAAAGCATAATCCGACATGGAAATCTTTTTAATCATAATTGATATCTTTTAATACGAAATTTTTTATTGACGTTTCTTGGCATAAATTGTATTGCATATTTTTACAGCATGTATTTTGTAATCAGTTTTAATGTTTGATTTAATATATAATTTTTGTAAGTATCCAAAATCTGTCCCCATTTTAAAAGCATTATATGGTGACAAGTAGCAATACAAAAGTTATAATGAAAGAATGCAGTTGACAAAGCAGTTCCACATTTAGAATTTAGAATAATTTTAAAAAATAGCAAAATGCATAATTAATTATGAGAATTTATTGTTTATGTTATAAACACACGTATGTAGCACAAGAGAACAAAATAAACAATAGGTACTACTGGGGAGGCTAAAGGAAGAGAAGACAAGAATTGTTTATATATATCTTTGTATTTCCGATATAGAGGATGCGAGCGGATTGTCTCTTTGTGGGCAAGAGAAACGACTTAGAGGAAAAGTAGATTTGATAGGGCCTGGAGTTGATGCGTGTTTCGGATCGGTTGACCGAGGTCACTGTTGGTGACGTTGAGAACTTGTTGGTAGCAGATAAGTTGAAACTTTCCGTTCGCCGCGATTCAGTCGTTATGAGTTGTTCTAAAAAGAAAATGTGGTGACTCATAAACTCATAATTTTTTTTCACGTTTTTTTGTTTGGTGGCAACGTTCGTTATTGTCTCCTTTTACACTGCATTTTATATTTTTTGAGGGGATTTTTTTGCGGGCCGGATGTGAGTCGTTGCACAATGCTTGACTTTTTTTCTACTTTTGGTTTTGCTTTCTTAGCGCTTACATCCAGACTACATGTAGAGTGAATCAGAGAGATCTAATTTGAAGCAGAGTATAACATTTATTATCTAATAAACAATTTTAAAATTCGTCTTATAAGCAATTTTGTTTGAAAGAATAATTCCTTTTATTAATTACCTTGAATTATGAGACATTTACATTCAAAAGTCCAATTCATTTCTTTCAGAATGAGCTAGACAGTGAAGCATGTATTTTATGCAAACAAAACAAAATGCTTAGTGAAGCATTTGATGAAATGACATAGAAAGGAAAAAAGAAAGAAAAATATACACTTGTGTATATTTATTTTTGCTGGTTGTACTTTGTCGTGTGAACCCCTTTTATACAATGTGTTAACTGTCCTTAAACCGTGTCATATTTTAATGATACCTATTATTGTAAACTTAAAATACTTAATACTTCCATTTCCAATTTATACCCTTGGTCTCTCAGCTATATGCAACCTTTGACCTCTTTGCCATTTCTTCATTCACTTAATTTGTATCTCTTTATTTATTTTGTTATTGCGACTAAAATATTCTCAAGTTTGTATTTATTTATGATTTTTCTCGTTTCACCCTTTTCGTTTTCATTAAACCTGCTGATTGACATAATTTTGTTTCCAGGTTTTTGATTGCTGTAAGGTGTTTATTTGATTGCCTGAGGTACGCAAGCGCGTGAGATGGGGTACGTATCGGGAGGTAGTATAAGTGATACCTAGGCTGCAGTTAATATTCAAAATATGGGTATTAAATAACGTTTCAGAAAAGTATATTTTATTTTTAAAAGATTTTTAATCTTGACTGAACACATTTTTCCTTGACTTTTTATCCCTCTTGTGAACCAAAGTTTGTCTTCAATTAATACTCGGTCTTGTCAGCTATCCCAGTGGAATGAAATTTATGAATTCATTCAGAATTTAAACTCACTTTTGAATGCAGCAAAGAGTTGAAATTTGAACGTTTTTCCGTTTTCTAGGAGTAAGGAAGTACAGAAATGTTCATAATTTTCATTGTCCCAAGCGCTTTCGGCCACTTATTTAGCCATTTTCAAGGTGGGGTTGTTTGGGGCGTTGTTAGTTTTTCCTCATGGTTTGATTGTTTAAGTTGTATTTTATTTTTGTGTTGTTTTGAACAGAAACAATCAAAACACGAGGAAAAACTAACAACACCAAAAACAAAACCATTTGAAAATGACTAAGGAAGTGGCCGAAAGCGCTTGGGACAATGAAATTATGGACAATTTCTGTACTCTCTTACTCCTAGAAAATGGAAAAACGTAAGGATGTTGGAAAAAATATTTAAAAAAATGAATTAAATCCTGTGGCCCTGTTGCTGCGTGGTTCGCGGAATGCCACTCTTATTTCGGTCAGTATGCATTGGTTCGTCACTGGCAAACCCGCTCTGCACCAATCCTGCATCCCCACGTTGTGTTTCAGTATCCGCACTAATATCGACTGTCGAAGATCAGGTTTGACTCCACACTGAACTGACTCTGCTTCTGAAAGACTAAAGTTACCGATGTCTTCGGTAAACTTAATTAACAACACTCATTAAAAATTGTAAAAATAACAACTTTTATTTATGGTACTGATATAATGGAATATGCGTACACCTGTGCTCCCCCTCACTGGAATGTGATTGGCTGGTGTCCGTCATAAATACCGACGGGCGTGTAGGAGAGAGAGAGAGAGAGGGAGAGAGAGAGACTTAGTCTGAGAGCTAAGTCTATAACGACGCCCATTGGACTACGCCATTGATCTACACTTCTTACCTGCGTCTACGACGCGTACCAGTCGATTACTGCTACCATATTCTACTTGGTTATAGTAGCGAAAACCAATTAGCTACTTCGTTCAAATATATCCCTTTACGGGACATATCAGGTACTATTGTAGCGGACCGTAGGTTTACGTGTTGTTAAATTAGGAACACGTGTGTTTATTCTTGCTAGAATATTAAAAGGTCCACTACAAGAATATGGAGGACTCAAGTTGAGTCCAAGCAAAGATGTGTAAAGAAAACCAACAACACCGATATATATGTGTCAACAAATATATGTAATAAACTACAACATTACAACGGACATATACATTAACATTTGTGTTTGTGTGTGAATGTAAAGAGTTTGTATTTTGGTGAATGTTCGTACATACATGTATGTGTGTATAATGTTGCGTCTCCCACGAATGGGAAGACGCAATCTTCTGCGAGAGCTTACATTTTAGATGTTTTCGCTGAAAATGCAGAAATGAAAAAGAGAACGAGGCAAGAAATCGCCCAGTATTTATAGTGTAGGCAGAGCCTGCCCTAGTGAACAATTTGGGCAATTAAGGAGGAGTTAACTCCGACACTATGATTAATATCATGAATACATAAACAAAAGGGATTTAGATAATTTTCTTCGTATAAGGAATTTTTAAACTGGGAGGAAGTGGTTGACTGGAGGTTGCAGTTATGGCTAAACAGCTCAGAGTTGTTCAACTATTTAAATGAAGGTAGCTGATCGAGTGAATTCAAAAATCGACTTAGAGAACAGGTCTTTAGCTGATTGATGCACCACGGTCATCTGACAGGGAGAGTGTTGGTCAACCAGCGGCGAGACCAGTTCGATATCACTTCTGTATTTTCGGCAATTGCTTTTATGGGGGTGGTGTGCAAACCCCAATTGCACTGCTCTGATTGGCTAGCCAGTAATAATGTTTGAACAAAGATATTCGCTAGCCAATAATAATGCTTGAGCAATGGTCTTGTGTCATACGACTTGAAGGTGAGGAAGGAAAAGACCACAAGAACCCAATATAGTTGGTGGTCCAATCAAATTAATAACACTGCATCATAAATATCGGCGGGGTAGACGTGAAGCTCCATCCCAGCCCTTCTCTCATTGGCGGGCCAAACAAAAATGGTGGCCTTGTATCGCTCATATCCATCTTCAGTTGAACATTTTCCATGTTCCATGTTTTCACAGGTATAATCGTCATCTTCATCTGAAAGTGTGTCATATCTCTGATCAAAACAAACCTTACTTGTAAAGTTTGTGTCACTCATTTTGAACCTTAATTGCAAACTTTGTGTCACTCATTTCAACGAATAATTTTTTGATAAATGAAAACAACGCTCAAGTTAAATAGACCTAAGTTAAGACTGAACCTAACAACCAATCCCACCCAAGCTGACAATTTCACCTTTCACACTATATACCAGACACATACCAGAAAACTCATGGCATCATATTGTTTTAACATGGAAAATGTTTTTCTTTCTTTAAAAAATTAGATCGCCAGTCAGACTTTGAACCAGTCACAGTGACATAAATGTCTGTCTGTCATATGAAAGATGGTTAAAAGAAACGTTGCTGCCTATATATATATATATATATATATATATATATATATATATATATATATATATATATATATAATTATTTATTCGAAAATTATAACATAAATATGTTATAAAATCAAAAATAGCCATTTTTTTCAACACTTCTGGTGTCTTATCAAGTGATGATGTTGAATGTAGAATAAAGGGTTTTAAAAGGTTCAAATCAATCAAACACACCTCACCAAGGGAAATGCTGTTACATAAGCTGGAATGACCAATCAAAATACAAGTATACGAGGATTCAAAAAACTTGACAACGAACTAAGGTTATAATAATTATTTAATGCTTTAATGTTGGGGTCAGACTAAAATAGAATTTATTCTAATAAATATTAAATTATACGACAAAATTTGAAATTAAAAATTAAAAATTTTCCAATTTAAAATTTAAATTTAATCTATATTAAGTTTAAAATTATGAAATTACAAAGGAAAAAGAAAAAATACATATGTTATTCTATTTATTTTGTTTTTATTGAAATTAAGTTGGAATAAACGTTAAGATCAAATGTTGCTCTGAACTTCATGACAGCATAGATACATTTGAAGCATAAACAGAGGCAGGGGAGGAAGACATCTTGCAAAAGACAATACATACACAATCAGATTATAATACATAAACACGCAGACGTATATACACACACAAAAAAGCGACGAGGCAGGAAGTATCTCTACAACCCTTAAAAAAAACCCCGAAAAAACAACAACAAAAAACAAACACACAGCATACACACACAATGAAAGGTACACACAAGTGACCATACACACAGACACCGATAAGGACACATACATTGACAAAGACACTCCTATACACCTACCAAGAATTATTCAAGTTTGAAAGTATTAGTAAACGAATTCTAACCACTTATTAAAATATAACTTCTACGGGCAAATATACATAGATAAAAATGGTAGAATAGATAAAATTCGACATGGGCAGAACAGAAAACAAACATTAAGGAAAGAAAAGACATTAAAACAGATAGACATGGACAGAAAAATAGATATATACCCGTAAAAATAACACCATCTAATATATAAAAACGAAAACTCCAAACATACAAATATATATAAAAATATATTTCATATATACCTATATACGCACTAGTGCACATACACGAGTACAAAAATATAACAGTAGGTGAAAGAAAATAAAAACTACATACAGACATATGTGTACACACATTCTTCACTACAGGCAGAAACACAGAAAAGCCTACCTACAGATAAACATATACACACACACACATATATATACACGTTTACACAGATACATATATATATACATATATACACATACACACACATACATATACGCATACGTATATGCATACACACACACACACACACACACACACACATATATATATATATATATATATATATATATATATATTAATAGCGTTTAAATTACTTTTGACTTTCAATAGAATTTCCAGCTTTCAATATATATAATAGACAAGAATTATTTATTGATTTACAGAGTTAAATACTATGTCCATTTTTGCATTTTAAAATTCAATATTCTTGTTTATTTTATTTCTTCTTCAGTTTCAGTTTTTGCGTGGTTTAATTTTTATTTATTTACTTTTTCACGGATCAAAGTTTTTGTCACTAGTTAAACAGCGAAATTTAAAACTTCTCGTAACACAAAGGAAATTTAAAACCAACAAAAGCCTGTAAAAGAAATGTGATTCCCCACATGATATTCAAAATAAGTCAGTTTGAAAAGTTGTTTCTTAGTGTTCTTAGCTATCAGTTCAATCAGTTTCCTTGATGTTATGTAATGTTTAGTTTCTCCTTGATATCAGAAGAATGAAATGGCATAACAGGTAACTTCCGGATCTCTCTCTATGTGACTACATTATATTCAGAATACAGTAGCCAATCATAAACGTTGCCCCTACTCCTACCAAAAAACCTGAAGCTGGGAGACACGAGATTTGCTTAAAAGAAAGCCTCTCATAAATGACTGGCAGAATCCAGCCGACACGACCGCTCCTCTCGACGTCAACACGGTGATCTCGGTCAATCCACTATAATGGCAATCAGATTCATGACTCCACCCGACTCTTCACTGACAGAACCTGTCCGACAGGCCAGCTGCCAACACCGGCGGGCTCTTGATCGAAGATTTCAGTTAACCGACCCAACACACATTTCCGCTCGATCATTCTTCCCTAGTCACCTCCAGGTCCCTCACGTAGTTTCTACTGTGACCTCGGTTAACCGACCCGTCAAATGTACGAAAATCAGGGCTTACCAACTGTACTAACATTCAAAATAGCCAGCATCTGTTAAACTGTTAAAATTTTACGCCTTGCCGACAAAGAGCAGTTTGGCTTAACACCAGACGGATCAACCTCGCCAACGCTTGTGCTACCAACTGTATATAATTCGTGAACTCATACTGGTGAATCCCCACCAAATAAGTCCTTTTTCACACAACTACGTCTGTTGGTATTGTCTATTTATGTATATTTTCTGAAAATTTGACAATACATGCATGTTGAAATTTTAATCCTTGTTTGTTCTTTCCTTTGCTTTTCTATATGGGTATCCGTCAATTGTGACCTTAAGGGTGACTTGATCTTGATTAGGTGAATAAGTGGTTGAAAAGCATGAAAGCATTTTTGTGCGTGTTGTCTATTACATGGGTATTCTATTGAATTTTTCCATATTTCAATCGGATTTTTCTTAGCGTCAGATAATGACTTTAAAATGCCATCTTCTGAAAACTGAATTTCATCTGTAGTTCTTTAGGGGCCTTCAACTAAGTGAGGTGGAAATACTAATTTGACTGTAATGTCATGATTCTCAAAGTCAGTAAACCATTCATGGCAGTTTCCAATTAATAATTCTATAACAGCTGCAGATTCTTCAAATGATTTGCATGAACCCTTCCTTTTTATCAATGATAACTGGGGAAAATGTTCATTCGAAATTTCCTTTTGAAGAAGAAGAGTTTTGAAAAAATATAACTTTATTTGGAAATGGATTTTTTGCCGCATATATATAGAGACTTAGTTTTATCTTGCAAAGAAATATTCAAGTCATTTTGCTTTAGCATGATATCACAGAGAAGTATAGCATTTCTATAGAAATATCTTTTCAATAATTCCCATTGCTGATTCTATTCTTTATAAAATCGAATTATCTGTTCTCGTAAAGGTTACATTTTTCCAAAGCTAAGTACCTTAAAATATACCTTTTCATTTATGTTGAATACAGCCGTATAACTTTGATGTGAAAAACGAACTCTTTTAATTTGTTTTAAACATTTTGGAATATTACTTTGTGTCCGATGATTTAATATGAACATTTTCTCTTTTTGACAATTCATCGAAACTACGAACTTTAAATATTTGGTTCCTTTTCCTGAAACAAGCCACTGACAACTCCAAATGTGTAAACTTGTAAATAAATTCATTATCTTGCTATATTAAATATAACACGTGTGTTTCCTCGTCATTATCCCTCAATGCTCCAGTTTCACTCGTCATCATAAAAAGAGTAAACGTCCGTAATAGAGTTTTGTATGTCTCTATCTCTTTGTTTGCTTATTGAACATGCATCCACATAAAATACGCACAAATATGGAATCTTTTAAATTTTAAAATCTTGAAATTATTTGGATTACCACGGGCAGTAGTGGCGCCGGTCAGGCAGGGAAGTTAACCTACATTCTAGAATAGCGTTAGAAGAACTAAAAATCATAAGCGTAGTAGGTGTCGAAATAACCATTGGCCTTATGACTGATTAATTTTGTGTGGCGGTCAGTTGGGGAGAATTATTTCGTTGAATTTTCTTTTACTGATTGGTATTTTAAATATGTTCATTTTAAGGTTAAAATAAAAACAAGAGGAACAAAACATTAATAAAAATAAAAGATTTGTCCTGCAAAATTTGGATTCATTGAAAAGGTCACGCATAATCCCCACCTTTGACTTATTTCTATAAATGCAAATATACAAAAGAAAGAACAAAAAAACTAATCTCCTCTACTAAATCAATGAACAAAAATTAACTTTATTCATAAAAAATTAGGAACATTTTACATGATATTGCAGATATAATAAGTCGAAGGAAAAACTTAATGAATCTCTGACAATCAATAAGATTGCTAAATTTTATTCCGTGATTTTTGTCACATCCATAAGTATCTATCTTTGTTTTACAGAAGAAAATATTGGATTTTAAAGAGAATTTTAAATATGTTCTTTACATGTTTCGTATACATTGGAGTGTCGAAAAAATATTCTAATGCTTTAAAAGCGCTTCAAAAGTTTATTTATATACGGAAATTAATTTTTCTTTTCATACGAATTAGCATTACCATTATATTTCAAATAGAACCGAAAGTTAAATTCAAAGAAGGCATTTAAATGATTTAAAATGTATTTTTCGGGTTTTTTTTTCTTTTAGAAAATCAGTGGGAGTACTTATTTTAAAAGCAGTTCATGTTGCAAAATGATTATCAATTTTATTATTAATTACACATTTCAATTTATATTTCAAGACGGGAAAAGAAGGTTTATTCTTCCATTGGGCTTCATAGTTAACAAATTACGTGAAAATGTGGGTTGGAGTAATAGCTTAAAACATGTTTAGTCTTTTTCAAAATAATAAGTATATTTTTATTAACCATTATTTAATAATAAGTAAAAAAAAATGTACAGTCCGAAAACGAATGAAAAACACCAAAACGCTTTAATGCAAATGTGGTGGTACTGAGCAAGCGAAGGACCGGATGTTAACACTCAGAGGTCTAGATAGCAAATGACCAATACTGGTCTTTGCGCACCAGGCTCGACACATAAGTTCCGGTGGAAAATCAAAAAGAAATAAAAAAAGAATATAATAAGCAATTTCCACCAATTAAACGGCCCCGCGCCATATCCAACAGTTTGTTTCAGCATACTGACTCAGATCCGATGGACACACATAAATAGAACGATGAATTCACTTCTGGTCAGAAAGCCTTGAAGTTACCGTCATAGAATGTCGCTACGCTTTTCTCACCCATCAACCCGACGCCTCCAGTTTTCCTTCACCAACGGAGATATCAAATGACACCTACCAACCCATTGACCTCACCTTTTCATCTCCTGGGACCCGCACGCCTAAACGTAAGTATTCACAAAATGACACTTTAATTCCTTTCATAATCTGATTTCTTTTCTTTGAATGAACATTTTAATAACGGACTTTGTGCGTGTTAATCAAGAAACATTATACTTATCATTGATGTGTATTTAAATATAAAGTGTTTCTGATATACCTTCTCTCTTTCATATTTTGTTTGTTTATGTTATGGTGACCTCAATTTGATTGCTTGTTGAACCTTTAGGCCAAACTAGCAGCTGTCCATAAGTGACTGCTACTGCTTACCTACCTTCTTATACAAGCAACAATTACCAACGAATATACACTTCCCACTACACCACAAGTGTTGACCGCCGACGTGATTTTAACACATATATACACACGCACAACAAAAAAAAAAATTGAACTGTCACAAAATTAGAATTTTTATTCAAAACAAACCAAAAACATGGCAGCTGACGCTGAAGAAACTACAATTAATCAAAACCAACCAATCCAAGCTGTTGCGATAAAACCACCAAACTTCATTGAATCAAACGTAATAGCTTGGTTTGCGATAATGGAGGCGCAATTTAATATTGCAAATATAAGACAGACCAGTCAAAAATTTTTTAACACTTTGGCAGCTCTCCCTGTGGACATAGTAGGAAATATACAGCCAACTATACTGCAATCAAAAGATTATGACGCACTAAAAGAATCAGTGACGGGCGCTTACGAGAAAACAAAACCAGAGATGCTGGACAAATTAATGTCGTCATCGACTGTAACAGGTAGTCCCTCAGTATACCTGAATGAACTTATGTCATTAGCAAGCCGAATTGGCGTAGGGGACGATATCGTACGTCACAAATTTATTCAAGCCCTACCTCCTCCATTAAACCAGTGGTAGCTGCACAAGTCGATTTAGACACAGATCGTCTTGGAAAAATGGCGGACGACTTATTATTATTTTTAACAAACAAGACACCGCACATATTCGACAGATTTCGGGGAAGCAAAAGGATGAACAGCAAAATAAAAATGAAACTAAAGGATACATGGCTGTTCCCACAGTGAAAATAAATTCCCTACCAGTGTTCGCCCTTTTAACAAGGACCAAAAAACCTCAAATTTGCCGAGCGCATTTATACTTTGCGGAACGTGCAAAATTTTGTAAGCCGTGGTGCAGATGGCCAAATAAATGGAATGTTCAAATGCAACCCAACTCTCGCCCATTCACCAGTTCCTCGTGAGACTTCGGAAAACTAACTAGGCGAGAGGTGTTAGCTTCCATTCCTCGCCGCTTCTCATTGTAGCCGCACGGTTAGGAGCTCAAAGTTTAAATTTTATTGTGGATACAGGAGCTGCCGTATCTATACTTCCGAAGAGATATTTAAGCGGAGCTGTAACATACCCAACCAATATCTCTTTAGTGTCTGCCAACGGTCGAAAGATTGAATGCTCAGGACAAACAGTACTGAATCTAACACTACGGAACGTCAGACGAGAATTTACCTGGACATTTATAATAGCCGAAACTGCTCAGCCACTCCTAGGATACGATTTCCTAAACCATTTCGGGCTAATGGTGGACTGCACAAACAATAAGCTAATTGATAAAATGACTAATAGACAATCCGATGCACATCCATCGTCTATTATCATGAATATAGATTTAGTACCGAATAAAGATGCTAACAAAATGGTACGAGCAATTCTGGAGAAATACCCAAACTTAATTTCTCCTCATCGCGACACGAATGCAACAAAACCAAAGATATTCCACAGAATAGAAACTCGTAGTAACCCTCCTACTTTCTCCAGAGCCAGACAATTATCAGCTCAGAGATGTGAAATTGCAAAAGAGGAATTCAAGAAACTCCTAAAGGCAGGAATAATTTCCCCTTCAAACTCTGAATGGAGTTCAGCCTTACACATGGTACCGAAGTCAGACGGCACATATAGACCTGTTGGCGATTACAGACATTTAAATACCATAACAAAAGCCGATCGATATCAAGTCCCAAATATAAATTCCTTGTCTTCGAAGCTTCACAATAAGAAGTTCTTTTCAAAGATAGACCTGTCGTCTGCTTATCATCAGATACCAGTACACCCGGAGGATGTTTGCAAGACAGCCATCTCTACCCCTTTTAGGTTATTTGAATATAACTATATGCCTTTCGGACTACGGAACGCATCATGTACTTTTCAGAGAATGATGGACAATATCTTTCGTGATACTGATTATACCTTTGTATATATCGACGATATCCTTATATTCTCAGAAGATGAAGAAACTCATTCCAAGCATATCGACCTAGTACTACAAAAACTGAGTGAGTACGATTTTAAAATTTGTCTCTCAAATGCATATTTAGTGCTAATGAATTAGACTTTTTAGGATTTCACATTTCTGCTAGTGGTCTCAAACCCAGTGCTAAAAATTTGAATGAATTAAGTGAATTTCCTCAACCAAACGATTCTAAATCACTACGCCGATTCCTCGGAATGGAAAATTTTTACAGAAAACTTGTGCCAAATTTCAGCGATATCATACTACCTCTCACGGAAAAAATACGTTTAAACCAAAATTCCAAGTCATTAACCCTAACAAAGGAAGAAATTGAATCTTTCGAAAATATGAAAAAGTCTTTATCAAATGTAACTGTTTTGGCTTTCCCCAGCTCGAAAGCTAACAACTATCAACTTGTAACAGACAGTTCGAATTATGCGGTGGGTGCAGAACTTCATCAAATGATTGATAATCAACCCATCCCCATAGGTTTCTTTTCAAAGAAATTATCCCAAACCCAACAAAAATATTCTACTTTTGACAGAGAACTACTAGCTGCCTATCTAGCAGTACTCCATTTTAAACATTTAATAGAAGGCAGAAATGTAATGTTACTGACGGATCACAAACCACTTTGCAGTGCTTTTAAAAAGCCAGTCTTCCTTAAAATCAGATAGACAACAGCGTCACCTCTGTTTTATCAGCGAATATGTGAATGACATTTCACATATAAGAGGTTCAAAAATATAGTAGCTGATTGTTTATCACGACCTATCAACGCGATCACTATTGATGTATGTGACTTACAAGAAATAATGAAGCATCAAGCTACTGACAATGAAATTCAGGCATTCAAAGATCAACTGAAACCATACACAATAAATCAAAATTAAACCATATTATGTGACACGACATTACCTTTTCCACGACCTTTTGTGACTGAGAAGCTCAGAAAATCGGTATTTGACAGTCTGCATAATCTATCACATCCAGGAATAACATCTTCAAGAAAAATAATAAAATCCAGATACTATTGGCCGAAGATGGACAAGTCAATAAAAACCTGGTGCACAGAATGCCAGCATTGCCAACAAGCAAAAATAATAAAACACACAAAGAGCAAAGTAAATCCATTTGAATTACCTTCCAGTCGTTTTGAAACGGTGCATGTGGATATTGTCGGTCCCTTACCACCAGTAAAGAACCAAACTGACTCTTATTTTTCACCATATCGATATTTATTAACATGCGTTGATAGAAATACGAGATGGATAGAAGCATGCCCAATAACAGAAATTACGGCAAAATCAATATCAACGGCTTTTGTCAATCTGTGGATCTCCCGATTCAGGGTTCCTCTTCATGTCGTTACGGACAGAGGAAGCCAATTTGAATCGAATTATTCTCAGAACTATCAAAAATAATAGGCTTCCACAGATTACGAACAACGGCGTACCATCCGCAAACGAATGGATTAGTTGAGCGAGCACACAGAACTTTAAAAACGGCTATTATAGCCAGGAAAGAATCGTGGTTATCAGCTCTTCCTATCGTCCTTTTGGGAATGAGGATAACACCTAACGAATCAAACTATTCTTCATTTACTGCAGTAACAGGGAGTCATGCACAAGTCCCCCGATTATTAATTGACTCTATCAAGAACAAGAATAGTGAAATGACAAACTCGCACGTTAAAATTCTAGCCGACGAGATGCAAAAATTTGACATGGACAAATTATCCAGGGGACACCTGCATACAATACCTAATTCTTACATTCCAAAAGATTTACAAACATGTAAAAAGTATCTGGCTAAGAACAGACAGAGTAAAGAAAGCCATTGGAAGCTCCATACACAGGTCCCTTCCAAGTATTAAGTCGTCATGAAAAATATTTTACTATTAAAAAAGATCGGATGACGTACCTAGTAATGTTTCAATAGATAGACTAAAACCTGCATATATTTCTGAAAATATAAAATCAAAAGATTCCATTGGATCAAGACCGGATTTGGATAACTCCTATCTTGTTCCGAAGAAACTAATGATAACAAACCAGAAACTAGAACGAAGTCCGGTAGAACGGTTAAATGGAAGAAAGAAAACACATATTTTTTCTTACTGATATAACAAAAAAAAAAAACAAAACAACAACAACTCCGTTTACTGGGGCGAAAGTTATGTGGTGGTACTGAGCAAGCGAAGGACCGGATGTTAACCCTCAGAGGTCTAGATAGCAAATGACCAATACTGGTCTTTGCGCACCAGGCTCGACACATAAGTTCCGGTGGAAAATCAAAAGAAATAAAAAGAATATAATAAGCAATTTCCCACCAATTAAACGGCCCCGCGCCATATCCAACAGTTTGTTTCAGCATACTGACTCAGATCCGATGGACACACATAAATAGAACGATGAATTCACTTCTGGTCAGAAAGCCTTGAAGTTACCGTCATAGAATGTCGCTACGCTTTTCTCATCCATCAACCCGACGCCTCCAGTTTTCCTTCACCAACGGAGATATCAAATGACACCTACCAACCCATTGACCTCACCTTTCATCTCCTGGGACCCGCACGCCTAAACTTAAGTATTCACAAAATGACACTTTAATTCCTTTCATAATCTGATTTCTTTTCTTTGAATGAACACTTTAATAACGGACTTTGTGCGTGTTAATCAAGAAACATTATACTTATCATTGATGTGTATTTAAATATAAAGTGTTTCTGATATACCCTTCTCTTTCATATTTTGTTTGTTTATGTTATGGTGACCTCAATTTGATTGCTTGTTGAACCTTTAGGCCAAACTAGCAGCTGTCCATAAGTGACTGCTACTGCTTACCTACCTTCTTATACAAGCAACAATTACCAACGAATATACACTTCCCACTACACCACACAAATATATCCTGATTTAAAGCATGAAATAAATTATTTTACGATAAAAATATATAAGATATAAGTTTTACTTTTTTTTTACATTAAAAGAGAATTTTCTTCCATAAAATGTACTTTGAATATAAAATTAATACTAAATACGGTGAAAGAAAGTTTATTGTTTCACTGGGTTTCATAGTTAACACACTGTGCGAAGATTTAGAATAATAATCTAAAATAGCTGTGGTCTTTTTCAAAATAATATGTATATTTTTATTATACATAATTGTTTCTTTATTGAATTTATTTCAAAATACGCAACGGCAGCAAATCAGCGTGCATCTAATTATTTGTTTATAATTATGTGACTCATAACCTTTTCACCTTTCAAGTAGTTGTTTAAAAAAAGTTTTAATATAATGTAATAAAGTGTAAATATATGTGATATTATCCATATTTAAATTTATATAATAATGTTGTTATGATGTACTATGAATGCTAATTATTTTTCAACACATAATATTTGTGTTATAATATGCATGTGTTTGTTTATATACAAGGAATGATATAATAATGTGTATCGAAAACAAAAACCGAATTTCTTATTAAAAATGCTGTAAAAACAGAAAAATGTCTCCAGCTAAAGGACCCCATGTCTAATTTTAATGAAATTTGGCTCTATACTCGGCAGGGGTTCAAGGTATAATATTGGTTTGGGTATTATGTATCGTTTAAGCTGTAGCGCTGGAACTCATATACATACAAGAGTTTTAGTATTATAGAGATTAAAATCAATTTACATTAACAGGAACTCTAAAATTAACAGGTTAATTTGGTAAGTTAATCAATTCCTTATAGGTAAAAAGTTAGAAAATTAAAAATTACCCGGCAAATGTTTCTTTGGATGGATAAGTATGTTATTTTTTTTAATAATTTGGTAAACATATTTTTACTACTTGAAAAAAATATGCATTTTAAATAATAATTATGTAGTTTTAACGAGAATTGTATAAACATTTTTATCTTATAAATAATATTTGAAGATACAAAACTTTTAGTGCTGGTTCATGATTCCCTAGTAGAACCTAACAAACAATAATTAAAAAAATATATTTGACAGTATAATACTATGATTTCTTTTTATATTGAAATGATGCATTTCGAAAATTAACGAAGATATTTTCTCAAATAATTTCTACAATTTTTCAATTTAACAACATAATGCAGAAAAACACCCACCGAACTATGGTATCCAGTGGAACTTTTAAATTACCACAATCTATTTCTTTCAGATAATTTCAATATTCTTGAAAATAAAATGTTGTATTATTGAATATTTATTCTTCTCTGGGACAATCTTTTCTTGTAACATAGCCTGCTATATACAAAAGTTACATTTTAATATCTTTAGAGATCCTAGTTCCAAGGTCTGGTAAGATATCAAGTTTCATCTAGAAAATATCCACACTAACAATTTTTCAAAATTGCAACACTTCCAATGATACCAGTGCTGAAACATGAATATTTGGTTTTTGAAAGATAAAAATTTATTGTCAAAATGCTAGTATTGTAACATTCAACCCTCGAGTTTTTAGAAGTTTTAATTAAAAAAAAATGAAATACTTCTAGTGAAATAAATCAACAGACTGGTTAAACAGTTGATTGTTCATGTAACGGTTGTAGCATGTAATAACTGACACAAAATCTTGTTGAACAATATTGTGATAATTTTTTGTAATTGATAATTTGGTCTTTTTCTAAAAATTATACCAACTCATCATTTTGCACAAAGGAGGAGAAGTTTTACTGGTGGTTCTTGGTTTTGGTTGAAGACTAGGTAATAGATTTTTGTTCGTACTTTTTTTCGCTAGTTTCATAGCCAGATGGAAAATGCCGTTCACAACCACCAGTGATTCTTTGTCTCGGATTATTACCTTTAACGACCATTCTGCCTATGGGAAAGGCAAAATACACAAATCTTATTTTGTTTTAGTTACTATAGCAACAGCACTTTTTCAGCCTTTTGAGAAAGATTGTCACATATTAACGAAACTGTTATTTTATAAAAAAATCAGGTTGATTCTAAAATTTGTACTAACCTTAGATTTTAAGTTCTGAACGTTTTGGACTTAAGAATTTATGATTCAGAAACTAGAATTTAAAGGTCTGGGTGGAGTTGTACGGGCGGGCGCACTACCCTCAAATCCACAGACATTTGCCCTTTTCTACCTATATTTATATACGTTACAAATAAATTTAAGGACACCTGATTAGTAACAGATGAAAAATTTTCGAGGATTGATGTTATTTTGGTGTCTATTTTTTTCGTCTAAACGGGAATTAGCTTTTTTACTAAAAAAAAAAAATAAATAAAATTCACTATTTTTTTATCTATAATGTTGAATGTGTCAAATTATTCAATTTCAAGAAAAATCTCAAGTTGATGTTAAAAATTTCCGCGAACACTGTTGGTTTATTTAGCAGCATATCAGTCAGTTATGTGCACATGAGTCTTTCAACAGTTTCAGCGTCGCAGAGACTTTCTATCGGTAATTGATGATCGATAGTCGCAGATCGTGTCGTTGTTCCCACTAAGCTCAGGCAGTTCTGAAACAACTACATTCAGAACCCGCAGGCATTAACCGGATGAAATCCATAGCCAGCAGTTTGGTATACTGGTCTAACATAGACACAGATATAGAACACGCCGTTAAGAGTTGCATCCAACGCATGGAAGGACAGAAAAATCCACCTCGTACTGGACATACCTAGAGCGACCATGGTCTCGGGTGCACATTAGTTTTGCTGGCCCTATCAATGGCCTTAGTTTTCTGGTAGTGGTATATGCCTATTCCAAATGGCCAGAAATCTTTACGATGCAACAGACATTCGTTTAACAATCGCAATCCTCAGACGACTATTTAGTCAACACGGCCTACTTGAGACACTGGTCTCAGACAATGGATAACAATTCACATTACCTCTGTATCTCATACTGTATCACACACATCCGGGCACCATCTTATCACCCACTATCCAATGGTCAAGCTGAACATTTTGTGTACACGTTCAAACGTGTTATACTTAAAGCAAAGGGGGTGGGAACAACGACAGAGGAGATAATGCACGATCAGCACGAAATGGAGCAGTGAGGAATGGTCTATCACCAGCAGAGGCACTCACGAGTCGAAAGCTCCGTACTACACTGGACACCTTACGGCTAGAACATCATCAACAACAGCACCTCACAAACCAAAAGGAAGGAAATACATTTTCAGTTGGTACACTAGAGATTGTCAGGAATTACAGGTCTGGCCAGCAGAACTGAACACCTGGCACCATTCATAAAAGAAACGGACAATACATCTAATGATGTACAAGTTGGAAATCAACTCTGGGCACGGCACAAAAATCAAATATGTCTCAGATACACCAAAAATGATATAGTTAGCAGTAGTCCAACTATTCCATTTAATTTACTGATGGAAACTTTTGAATTGCCATCTCCTTCGCCCCCTCCCCCATTCAGGAAAATCGAAAGACAACGGAATTTGGTCAAGCTGATGCCTTATCACAGGCACAGTCAAAAGTGCAATCGCATTAGGGTGAGACACCTTCAAGTTGATCCTAAGCGTGCACGATACGACTAAATACGGGGGGGGGTGTTAGGGCACAGTTGGCTCTAACGAAAATATTTAAGAAAAGTTATCCCCCATTAACCCGAGGGATAAAAAATAAGGGCTTTTGTCACATCTCCTTTTTGGAAGAACAGGACATTCTGTGTACAGAGAGTTCGTCCATAACACCAAGGTGAGATAAAACAGATCTCCAAGGCCCACATCTTATCATTACGCACCATTCGAATTGTATTTCAATTAATAAAGTTTTGTTAATAGTTTATCCTCTCTTTTCATCTTTTTATCTTTCTTCACATAACCACATTTCACCCCCCCACCCGGGGACATAACAGTGAGAAGCAAAGAAAAGTGTGTAGTAATATCTGTTCTCTTGTATGGCAGTGAATGCTGGACAATCTCTTCACAGATGAAGTAGAGATTTGAAGCAACAGAAATGTGATTCTCCAGAAAAATGCTGAGGATACCATGGACCAAACATGTAAGCAACGACGAGGTTTTGGAGAAATTGGAAGCAAAAAGGAAATATTTACTTAACATCAAGAAGCAGATGAGCTTTCTGGGGTACGTATCGAGGAAGGAGAGCTTGGAAAATCTGATACTCACAGGACAGATTGAAGGAAAGAGCAACAGAGGAAAGCAGCGTGTAACATACTTGATGAGTTTGAGTAAATGCATGGTAGAAAAGGGTTTGGGAGAAATAACAAAAAGATAAAACTTATTAAGAGCTACAAAAGACAGGAAAATGTAGAAGGCCTGAAAGGACACGGCACATAAAAAAGGTTTGAAGAACAGTTGTAAAACAGCAAAATGAATTTACTTAATTTAATTATGCGATAAATTCTTAAATAATATTTTTCATTAATTTTGAAGTGCAAAAAGTTACATTTTTGTGTTCTATTTATGAAGGAAAGTAAAATTAAGAATGTCAACATATCTTTTTAAAATACAATTAGAAAAACACAAATTATTTATTAAAAATTAAATTTTATAACGTTCATTGTGAATATTATCACTGAGGGAAATATTAAATTAACTTTGGTAACTTTTTAATAGTCACACTTATTTGTCAACTTTGCACCGAAAGGAATTTTTGTTATTTTTAAGATAAAATTAAAATACCGCCCCGGGTGTCAGCACAGGAGGAGTGACACAATGTCACTCCCAACTTTGTCAACCAGACTAAGGTGCCAAAAATAATCTGAAAACAGTGGTAGAGACAACACAGGGTTTCGCAGGCGGGCATATGACCCCCCCCCCCCAGTTTTGTCACCCCGTCAGAAATTTTTTAATAAATTGTCGGGAAATTTGTGAGTAGGAAAAATAGGAATGTTTTCAGCTTTCATGTGTTTCAGTTGCTACAATCTTGGTTACTAACAAGTGACATTGTTGTAACATTTTATCGGATGATATGGTGTTTTAACTCTGCATCATTAATAACAACAAAGCGAAATACGAAGCCAAAAGTGCAACAATTTCAGTCTTGCCTGTGTATCAATTCGCTGAGACACAATTTTCCATTGAGTGAGCGATATACTTTTGAATACTCGTGTTGGGACGATTAATCGGAATCGGAATCGGAATCGGAACTTTTTGGGGTATCGGAAACGGTATCGCAATCGGAAAAATTTGTGCCTATTTTCCGATCCCAAAAACGATTCTTTTAAATTTTTAACTTAATTTTCCATTATTGGAACTAAGGATAAATAATATTTATTGTTTTTAAATTATCACTAAAACTAAAATCATAATAACATCAAAATACGATGTAAATTTATTTTACTTGTATAAAGAAAAACAAAAAAATAAACTTTGCATAAATTCTCTCGGTAACCTTTAAAAGAATGCAGTTGATTTACAATGTTCCGAAAAATGCTTAAAAATTAAATAGAACATTTTTGTCAAGAAAAATACTTTCAAACATCATTGATAATTAAATGGTACCCAGAAAATGATGCAACGGAAAATTGGACACCGGAAAATTAGCAACAGAAAATTACGTCAACCATGAGACAGTCGAGACTGTCGGATCTGGCTATGCTGTCCATTGAAAACGAGCTTACAAGACAAACAGATTTTGACGATGTCATTGACCAGTTTGCCACAATGAAAACAAGAAAACATTCATTCTAAGACCATAGTATCGAATGTCATTCTTTTGTGTATTGCCGTGATTTGTATTTAGTTGTTCTGAAAGTGAACAGTTGCATTTTTAAAATCTTTTGATTTGAACTGATTATTTTGTGGTATTGGATTTTGTCTTGGATCATACATGTAAACAGTAACGTACCGGTCAGTAGAGTAAAGTAGAGGTAGATCATGTATGAAAATTTAGCTACAGCTAACCATTCACCATAGGGTGAATCGGGGACATTGGGGTGACATTTGAGCGGACCGCCCCGGGTGACGTTTACTCTAGCTACGCCACTGCCCAGTTGTCCAAGATTTGCATTCGTTTTCAGGTTTTCGCTTTGCATTCACTTTCTGCATCCTTAGATTGAGGATAAACTTGACACTTCATGAACAAAAATATCACCTTTTATGTTTAATTGAAATTTTCAGAAAAACCATTGTGTGTTTGTGGGGGGGGTGTATGTGTGAGCACGTGAAAAAAGATTACAAATTTAATTTGGTAGATTTTTTAATCATAGTCGCTAGTATGTATGCTTAAATCAATTCGGCCAAGCAGAAGAAACTAGGAGCAATCTTGATGACTTTCTAGCTGGAAGCTTCACAAAAAAATTGGAATCATATTTTTCTTTCAAGTTCAATATAATCCATAGTTTGATGTGATGTGTAGTTTTGGGTTATAACAAAATGTGCAAGCGGGAGCAAATTTCAAGACAAATTTGACTGCTTTCCTTCCACGGAGAAAATAAAAAAATGGCGAAAAGAAACTATTTTAGCAATGAAAAAAAAATCTGTATTAAATTTACAAAGTCAAGTATTCTGCTCATGAGCGATAAACTTTTAAAGAAACAATGAAGATATTTTCGTCGTATAGTGTGTAAAAAATGTTTGTAATAAAATGTAAGGAAGTTCAGAATATAAAGATTAACCCTTTTTCTTAAGGTTTGTCGCAGCCGTCGTTGGCTGCTACCAAACAAGAACGAATATGACACTTCGACCTTTTCATCGTGTTCCCTACACACTATGGCCATTTTTAAACCTTCATTTTTCTTAGCAAATCTCAGCTTATTTTTTCTTGAGATTTTTAGCATGTTGCAAAACCTGTGATTGTTGTTGGTCTCCCTTAATGCAACTTCTTGCCAAATTTAAGGTTGGAGAGGAGGAGAAGAACGCAGGCCCAGGGCGTTTGAACGGGCCTCGTATTCCATTTTTTTTTTTTTTTTTGTCTGCCAACTAGACGCTATTTCTACTCCCGGCATTCTGTCCCTACTTGCTACCTGCACGTCGTCTAGACTTTCCGTACGGTTATAATACTACGGGAGGTTTCGAAATAGAACTCGACCAGCAGATACGCAATGCTAGCACCACATCGCAGCGCCAGCTTCCCTTTCCTGCCCGGCACAAACCAGGCCAACCAACCAACAGCGATCGTCCACCAACAATCACCTATGACGACCAGCAGCGATCAACTTACCAGTCCGACCGTCAACTGCACCTCAACTTCCCGTGTCGACACGACCAGTCCAACCATCAACACGTCCCATCGGACCATTCTTCAATTAACAGACCATCTCACCGCGGCCACTCAGGTCTGCATTATGAATAGATTTTGTATTAATTTTATATATCCTCGTTCTGTTGTCCATTTTGTTTCACCTGCCAGATTTTACGTCATTAGTTTAAAAAATATTAGTGGGCTTCTTGTGACCTCATCATACTGATTTGAGGTGCTCGGGTCATTTCACATCGGGCCCTCCTCCCGGGGGTCCACTACAAGTTTTTGTTGGTTTACTAAAACGTACTCTTTTGTGAAATAAACATTTATAAAAAGCCATTTAGAATAACAAAAATGTTATATTGAAGCTGAAGAGGAAAAGTTCAACAAAAAATGAAGTTGTAACAAAAAAACAAAGAAAATCCAACTTACATATTTGAAGATAAACAGTATTCATAACGATGAAGAATCTTGTGAAGTTAATATTTTAATTTTAGATTTATTTATGATTGGTAATATGAAAATCGCTGTTCCGTTGTTATGTTAAAAGAACAACATAAAAAGTGCTAATTAGAAATTATTAAAATAAGGTTTGTTTCTTGGAATTTGGGATTATTGAGTGAAATGCAAAGTTATCAAGACTAAAAGCACGAAGTACAACATTACATTCTGTTGATAAAAAAGCTTTAGTGTTACTCTGTGTCCATCTGCTCCTTTTTTCACTTGGAGTTGAAAAGTGGAAAATAAAGTGAAAGCTGTTACGCACGGAATATTACCCTTTTAGTTTTATGTGTCTGCAAATAAAATATTATCATTACCTGTGCATGCTGGCGTACGTGTGTCTTTTCGTTGTTTGATCATGTTGCCCATAAGTCCAAATGATTCATTAGATTGGAATAAAATGTATGTCGAATATAAATGCCTTTGTTAAAAATTCAAGTTTAATTCTCACGGTCTGCTTCGCTCTGGTGACAGGTTCTTCATTTATTTTTCACAAAAAAATACTTAAATACGTGAAATCTTGATAAAGACTATAATCAAGAGTTAGTGGTAATTTATTGATTTTTTGCACAGGCTTGTAAAATACAGAAATGGAATCTTGATAAAAATAATTCATAAAGATTAATAAATGTTATGATTACTATCGCACTTCAATTTAACTTTGAAATAACAACAACCATATTTTACTATTGGATTTGTAACTTATTGAAAAGTAACTATTAGATGTGATATACATTTCTTCATTTTTAGTTGAACTTTTCCTTTTCAGCTTCAAAATAACATTTTTTTTATTCTAAATGACTGTTTATAAATGTTTATTTCACAAAAGGGTACGTTTTAATAAACCAACAAAAACTTTAAGAAAAAAGGTTAATCTTTCTATCAAATAAATACAATTTTCTTTAGCTTCTCCTTCTACCACCTTTTTAAAAAATCATTTCACTCCAAGCAAGATGATAAAAACGATAAGAGGATAGCTAGAGGTTAGCGAGTGTGAGAGAAACAGAATGGACAATAAAAGAATAGAATTCAAGGAGACAGATGAAAGCAAAAAGGAAAGGGAGAAGCCGAAAAAGAGTTCCACAACCAAGAAGTGTCGGGAAATGAAACAATTGGAATAGAACTTACAGTTAAAACTATCAATTTCTACAGTGAAATTATGAGGCCTAACTGCCAACATAGTAAGGTGCTTAAATTCTTGAAGCCATGATACAAAAGAGGAAAGTTCATCAGAACAATTAGTGTAAAAATATTTATAGAAAAGGCACAGGGGAAAATACATTACAACGTTGGCAAAGTGAGTGAAGTCGAAATTCACGAACAGCATTGATAACATAGCAGATTCTTCTTTGGGTTTTGTCAGGAATCTCTAGATATATAAGCAGAAGCACCAGTTCATATGTGACAGCAATATTTAATTGTGGACTCATAATGATCTAAGATATATTATTATAGCGAGAAAAATTGTCTAACAAGAAGGCACAATAAGTTGCTCTCCTGGAAGTTAGTATCAGCCATGTTGATTAAAAAGTTAAGGTTTTTTTAAGATGATTCACGCGGAGCACTTTCATTTTGGTGGCTTTGAAGTTAACAAGCCAATTCTTACGCTAGTTAGCAACTGATTGTAGGTCATTTTTTATTTTTGTATGTCATCAAACTGATCAGTCTAGACTTACCATTAAGACAGTATTAAATAGTTGTGTCATTAGCATTAATACCGAGTTGGGAACTGATGATACCGGGAATGTCATTGATTAAAATAAGGAAAGTAGGTCCAAGAATAGAGACATGAGGACACCAGTATTAAAGCAAAAAGATCTAGAAGTGTGGCCGTTCAAGATCATATTCACTATGTGGTTTGATAAGAAAGATTGAATCAAATCAAAGAAACAGCCAGAATCATCATAACAGTTCAACTTGTGAAGGAGATCAGTATGCCAAACCTTGTCAAACACCTTCGAGATATTCAAATTGAATAACAAATGAAATCTACAACAGCGGGGATATACCAGAAGACCTCAGCAGATCTATCTTCAGAGGTATGCTTAAGAAACAAGGCACAAACAAATGCGAACTCCACTGAACAATAAGCCTGATGAGCCACATAACAAAACTCATCATTCGTATTCTGTTGAATAGAGTGCGTAGCAGAATCAGGCTAGAGGTAAGACAAGAACAGTGCGGGTTCATTAAAGACACCGGAAAAAGGAACGCGATATTCATGCTCAGAATGTTATAAAAAAGAGAGATAGAGATGCGGAAGGACGTGTACCTATGTTTCATAGACTACGCAAAGGCCTTCGGCAAACTACGACAAAAGGATCTGATGGAACTGCTCAGCAACCTTGATATATTCGGGAGGGATATCAGAATAATCAAGAACCTATACTGGCAGCAAACAGCATGCATACGCATAGGGAACGAGTTCAGTGAATATACAAAAATAGAAAGGGGCGTAAGGCAAGGATGCGTCTTCTCACCTGACCTGTTCAACCTATACAGCCAGGCAATTCTAAGAGAATTGGAAACCCTACCGGGATTTAGCATTGGTGGCCACAACCTTAACAACATAATATACACAGACGACACAGTACTGATAGCAGACATGGAGGAGAAATTACAAAATCTACAGAAGGTAGCAACGGAGAGTGAGAATAAAGCACTAAGAATAAACTACAAGAAGACAGAATGCATGGTCATCAGTAAGAGGAAGAGCCCAAAAATGCGATTTGCAGGTCGGGAACTCTAGGATCAAGCAGACGCAGGAGTTTAAATATCTGGGATGCATCTTGACAGAAAACGGTAAGTTTGACACTGAGATCCTTAGACGTATTGAGATGGCCAAGTATACATTTCAGTGTTACCTCACTTGGGCACTTCAAACCACTCTCTGGTAAGTATTAAATTTGATGCCAAACCAAAGGCATCACCCAGTGTATCATTTCATAGGATCATCTTTTGGTTTGCCAAAGCTGAGTGGAATAGCCTATGATCATACATGCCGGAAACTTCTCTTTCAGCATTCTTAAAAAATAAAACCTCCAGAACCACTGTTCTCATTTCTGAATAGATCCTTCTGGCATAGAAAATTTTATCTGATAGAAAAAATATCAACAAAAAACAAATAGCCAGTCTTGGTTCGCACAAAAATGTTCTGTAGCCATAGCTCATAATGACCACTACTGCTATCTCTATAACAGGGAATGGCATAGTAGGACTCTTGTTGCATTCAGAACTACCCACAATCATTGCAAGAGAGTTCTAGAAAATGCAAAGAGTAGCTATGGATATGCAGTCCAAGCCAAGGTGGAAAGTAAAAGACTTGGTTCTCGTGAATTTTAGAAGATCTCAAACAAAATTTTCAATCCAGGCAAAGCAGCTGTACTTACTATCAGTAATAGCCCTGATGGCATATCATAGTCAGATAAGGCTAAGCTCCTTGCAATGAATGTTACCTCTAACTTTACCTTAGATGACAAGGGCCATCTCCTCCCCAACTTGCCCCTTTTCACAAAGCACAAACTTTATAATGCCTCTATCACATCATGACACAGACTCATCAAAAATCTCAACTCTAAGAAGGTTACTGGTTTGGATAAAATGCTGGTGGTTATTTAAAAAAAAAACATTAGTCCAGAGCTATTACCAATCTGTATGTTCTGTTTTCAAGAATGTGGGTGAGTGGTCATCTCTATTACAATATCAACCTTCTTAGTGCCATCAGCAAACTCTTTGAAACTCTGATCAACAAGAAAATTGTTGATCACCTCAGCAGGAACAACTTCCAAAGCAACAAACAGTATAGATTTTGGCATTCTAGGTCCATTGTTGATATCCAGACTGTCATTGCACACAGAATAAATTCATCACATGGACAATTGCCTTAGATATATCAAAGGCCTTTATCAAGATGTGATATAGAGGGTTGCTACACAAGCTATCCAAGTATGGAATCTCAGAAAGTTTTTTCTCAATTATCAAGTCCTTCCCAACTGGTAAGTCCTTGAAGGTTGTTGTTAACAGTCAGTATTTTGAAGCCCATCTGATCAATGTAGACATTTCTCAAGGCTTCTTACCTGGTCCTATCCTCTTTTTGCTATATATTAACAATCTCATACTCAGATTTCTCATAAATATCTATATAGATGATAAAACAGTGTATGGGTGCACTTGCAAAAATCTAGATGACCAAAGGCTGGCATTTGATCTTCCCTCTGGCAACTTGATGGGAGAGGGACTGAGTTGTAACATTCAATATCTCCAAAACCAAACAAGTAATGTTCTATCACTGAGCAGAACCTGAGCTTTCATCTATGAATTATTGTTCTTTCAAAGAGGCTCCTTGACTATTAGGGCACAAGTTCACTACAGAACTGAAGTGGAACTCATATATATTATCTATCACTAAAGAGGCTAGAAAAATGTCTGTTTCCATAGTCTATTCCAATAAGTACCTGACTCCATCTACTATGCTCTATTTTCACAAGAGCCAGATCAGCTCAAAGATGGAGTAGTGCTACCATATCTAGGCTGGAGCTGTCCTGTCATTAATTTCTAGCATTGATAGAATTCAAAAGCACCTTCCCAGCCTTGTGGGTGATGAATTGTTTTTCCCTCTATAAACCCTATACTCACTACTCTATTGCTATTTCCATGTCCAATGTTCTGATGAGCTACATTTCTTAGTTCCACCAGTTCTGACCTTTGCAGCTAAGACCTACCATGCCATGTACACATCCCAATTTTGTTTGTATTCCACTAGCAAGAAAGAAGTGCCATTCATACTGCTTCTTCCCAAGAGCCATTCTTCATGGAACAAACTCCTGAGAGGATGCTCTTAACCTCTTTATGTCTAGGGTTAACCAATATCTTTCCTACATATCCTCTTATACTACACTTCATACTTCTTCTTATGAATAACAATTTCAATTCAAACTTCTAGTGACTGGGTGAACAATAATTATTAAAAAAAAGATATGTCAAAATATTCATTCACTGGTTAGTATGCTCTAAGTACAGCCTGCTACAGCAAAAAAAATGGTTATGTGAGAAATCTGAGATGTTCAAAAGTTCTTAATTAAAAAATATGCAATAATATAATTTTTTATCAAACATTTTTAAAAGTAATTTTAAGCATTTCCTATATGACTTTTCATTGATATTTATTTTTATCTACAAAGATCCATATTGAACTTTGGAGTTAAAATTTGTAATAATGTTTAATATTATTTTGAATAAAAATTCAAATATTAAAATAATCTGTTAAAAAAATCAAATATGAACTAATTAAAATGAAATACTGTTGCAAATGATTACATTTAGCTGTCATTGAAAAACAAATATTTTAAAGCCAAACCATATCTTTTGTGAAATAAGAGAATAATGACAAAATGTACTAATTTTCATAAATTCAATGATTATTTTAGCTTTAATTTCAATATTTAAGAAATCACTCATTTGTTGTCAAAAGTCTAATATTTTTCATTTATCACATATTTTTTTTTACATTGTTATAAAATAGAAAATTATGAATAATTCCAATTCAAAGTTATTGAAGAATATTAACATTTTGATGCTTTCCACTTCAGGTGATCATTGCAAAAACTTACATTTTTCAGCAAAAACAATATAAATTATGAATCTGTTTTAAAAGTGTTAATTAAATTTTAAAATTAAGGTGGAAAAAATTGGTTATGAAGGACAAGATTTGAAATATGCAGTTGTAATGTAATGTGGTAATATTTCTTTCAATTGTTTAGGGCCAAGGGAAGAATTTAAAACTTAACAAATTAATTATTTTTTATTTATTTTTTTATTTTAGTACATTGAAACAAAAGGTGTCTGTTACCAGAGATTGACTGGAAATTAGAAGTAGAAATTAGGAGTAGATGCTGATTACTGTGTGCTGTTTTTTTAAAACAAGTTACTTAGAAATAGATTCTATATTGATAATGTCAGAAAGAAGCATGTAGCTACTTGACAGTGTGGTGTTTTCTCATGAATCTAAAATATACATTTTTCAGAAAAGGAACGAACATGAGGAGTTACACTAAGAATGTAATTGAACCTATTTTCAGTAACCATCATTCTAGAGCCTCTTTAAAGACTAAGTATATACCAAAGTGTTATCATTTTTCAATAGATGATGGAAAAAAAATCATTTTTTTATATATGGAGATGCTGATTGTAGTGGTATTGATGGCCTAAATCAAGCCGTACATTTTTTAATTTATGAATGTGTAAACAAACGAATAGCAACAAGAGAAAGAACACAAAAAATAACTTTTTATAACAAGGACAATATTTATATTTTATGTCAAATGATACACATGAATAGTTAATAGGAGTTACTTTCCTTTGATTGGAATAAAAGTCTTTACTAATGAAATAAAAAGTTGTATGAACTTGCTGCTCAAAATGTTCACATTGAATTGAAAGAGTGAATGTTCTGCAATGTTTGTAATTAAGTTTCCATTGCTTGTAGATGAATATTCGTAATGTAATGCTCATAATGAATTTTGAAAAGTTTCGTAAAATTCAATAGTGTGATTGAACAGTAAGTTCCAGAAGAAGTTGGTGAGTGAGTGGTTTAGTTGAATGATTTAGCTTGAATTACAGTGAAGATATTTCATGTTGAAGAACTTAAAATTCTAACTTGTACTTCACTGTAGTAATGAACTAGTTTAGCAAATGCTGGTCGTCGTAAATTCTCACTGGCTAGGTTCACTCGTACATTCTATTTATATGTTTTTTAATCACGTGACAGGCTATAAAAAGCATGTATTTTTTTAGTTAGGTCAAGAACTAGGTCAATGTTATTCAGATGTAGTTGAAAACATGATTTTAATATAAAGTGACCAATCAGAAGTTGAGGATTTCTGAAAGTATGTATGAAACTCTGTGATCCACTTTTTGCACAAAAATCAACATTGATAAAAAGAAAAGTGGTAGTGGAAAGCTAAATGATGCTTTTCATAATGTGTTTTGAAATTTATGTTGTCAAAGGCATGATGGGTAATTTTAAAAGAAAATGACCAGATTATTGATAGATTTATGCCAAGAGCAAAACTGTCTTCAGAAAGTCACACCACTCAAGATTAATATTCTTTATTTATGTCTTTATTTATTCTTGTATTTATGACTATATTTCATCTTTGTAAAGAAAATGGACTGTAAAGACAAAGTTAAGCATCAAATCATAAAAAATCAATTCATGGTTCCTCTTAATAATTGAGCTTTGTCAGACATACACAAATTCTAAAGTGACCAGAAAAGGACCATCTTTTGTTGTTGGAAAGAGTACAAATGTTTTCACAGGAACTTTAATTTCCCTTAACAATTTTCAAAAATCCTTTCCAATAAACATTAAGTTCTGCTTCCAAAACCTGATATTAGCAAATGTTCTTCATTTTCCATTCCAGAAATAGATAAATATTTCAATAAAAAAGCAAGAACCAATGTTCTCAGCAAATCAAATACATATCTGTTGTAACCTAGGAAAAGGTTACAGAACAAGAAAAAACTAAAGCAAAGTTTGGAAATGGAACAATAATATTTATAACAAGAACAACAAAATTCTCCAGTGGCATGTAGTAAGTAAACAACTGCTAATGGTGAGCTAAAAGTGAATTGTAAGTGAATCTTGCAATGAATCCAAATGACTACCACATATTTATATAGATTGGGACATACCCATTATAGTCCAGAGGTACAGTATAGCAATATCCATATATAATAACATAAAAGGTCATTGTTTTGCCTTTTCTTTTAAATTCTATTTATTAGGATGTTGCATTAACATGAAGAGGTGAAGTAACATTCAAAAGAGATGAATTGTAATATAAATGTTGTTGAAGTGCAAGTAGATGTGACTTGTCTGTTTAATGATGCAAATAAGACATAACTGAGAAATAAATATCATAGCCAATGGCAAATCCAAAATACAAAGGAAGAAGAAAGATGAAAGGCATCACCATGTTGGGTAAGGGAAGAGGAATCTTCAATTTTATGCAAAAAACAATTTGTAAAAAGTATAAGTGAGAATTAGAAAAGATGACAAACATTTTATTGTTTAGATTAGCATTGACTTTAGTGGGACTTTATTGGACAGAGAAAGTCAATTATTTGATGAGAAGCAAATCTCAAATGAGGGTGGAAAATAATTTTGGCATAATAAATACACTTAAAGTTTTAATCTCAAAAATAAAAACATAAAACTTTCAATAATTATCATTGAGCAACATTTTCTACAAATTTATATTGCATTAATGACATTTAATAGGCAAATGGCTCAGAAACATTTGAGCTATTAAGAATCAAGGTTAATTTTCCCATGAAAGCCATGGGTAAAATTATTCATTTTTGAAAGTGTTGTAATTAGATATTTCACTTAAGAAATAAATAATAACTAAATATCCACTATTATTTTTAAGAGTAAAATGATGAAAAAAAGAGATTCCTCATATTCTCTTTAAGTTCTTGTATATTTTGTACAAGAATTATTTTAAAGAATGGTGTATTGTTTGAAGTATTAGTAGACTAATGTCTCATGCACACACCCCAGTACCAGAGCAATGTTTAATAATTAATTTTGTTTGCTTATCAAATAACTAAATGTTTACTACTATTTTACATTTTATGTGTGAAATAGTAACCTTTAGTAGGTTAATGTCTAATGCACCCACCCAAGCATTTATCTTACATGTTTTCAAGTCATTCATTTCACATTTTATTTTTAATATTTCTGTGTTTGCCACATTAGTTCTTATAATTTACATTTATTCATAAGTAATGGTAGGTGACAAGTTTGCAATGTAAAAAATAATAAAATTTATCACTTTCTGTGACATAAAGAGCAGACAATTGAAATAAAAACATGGGTAACCTCCCCTCCTTCAATATTTCAAAGATGAGAAAGGAAACTAAAAACTGTCAAACGTTGAACTGTTTTTATACTTACTTTCTTTCTTGTCAACATAAACATTATAAAAACTAAGATGTTCTCAATGTTTGAAACAATTGATGTAAATTTCTCAATCACATCGAAAAATCCCTGCAAAGTAATAATTAATATAAATTAATTAATTAATGTTATAAACAGATACAACATTTGGCTATCCACCCCAATTCTGCTTGGAATCTTTTAATAAACAGTTATTATTTCATTTTCTATTCCCGCCTTTTGATCAGGAACAAATATCAAAAATTTATTTCATACATTTCATTAAAAACCTTTTCATATTTGATTATTAGAAAGAAAAGAAAAAAATGAGTTATTTTATAGGCTAACAAGACAAGTAGTAGTATTTTAACAATATAACAGGGTAATGACCCTGAAATTGACATTTTATAAGTAGAAATGCAAAAATGGCGTTTGAGGGTTAAAATTTAAATTGTTGGGGACGTGCAGAGTTTATTAATGATGTTAGAAAGAATCAGAAGGAATTTGAGTGACTTTCTGCATCCCCAAACAAATAGTTAAAAACGAAATTTAAAAATAAAATGCAATTGAAAAACGAGACATATTCAATTAGAAATCAATACAACATTTATGTACAAATCAAACAAGACAGGATAATTGATGTATGTTGTGTAGGCGAAATGTGTATGCGGTTTCTTCAGATTTCAGAATGTCTCTCTTCGTAATTGTTCGTTCATTTGGAGTATTTTTTGTTTGTGTCGATATTTGCGATTGTTGATATTAAGTGTCTTATAGAAAGAGTTTTTTAAGAGGTGATCTACCTTTAACTGTAATATTTTTCTAAGGTCGTTCGTTCGTAGAGTTTACTTAGTAAGTAGTGAATTTGATTCACTTTAGATAAGCAAATGTTGAGAAATGATGTACACAGAGTTGATTGAATCTTGATCGAGTATGAGTCAGCGATGTATCTTTTTGCGCGGTAAAATCGTGATTCGTAGTGACGTGGAGTATTTTGGAAGGTTCTCTGTGAATGCGTGTTACTGACTGCATAAAGTTGGTCTTTAACGTCTGGTCAGCAATGACTAAGACGGGAGTCGGTGAATATTACATCTTGAAACTTGGTAATTACTATTATTTATTTGTAAGAAATACAAAATGCGGCACAAGGCCAAAAGGGGGGTGGGGGATGACGGTCTTCATCTGTCTTAAATCTAAACTTAGCTAGTCGCAGACACTGACCCAAACATGCCAACAATACTCCATTCACCAAAACAACACAATCACTCCTACCTTTCTTACTACGTCCACCATAATACCTCAGTTTCTCTAAGAAGTCCTAACTAGTCCCCTTATTTACAGATATTGTTCATGGGGGGAGGGTCATAAAATAACAACTTTTAAAAACCCCAAATGAATATTTACAAAGTGAATTAATTATTTACAATAAACTAAACAAAATTGAGTTAGTAATAAAACCCCCCACAAACTATGAATGTGGCAGAAATATCAGTTAACCGGACGAAATCGATGCGGGACTAAGAAAATAAGGACACATTCAAACCAACAAGCGTTCACACAAACACTCACTCATTCATACACAACAACAAATACGAAAATACACACACGAAACGAAAGGCGCCCCACATCCACCAGAGAACTGACATCACTAACCACCTAACGAGGGAGGTGATGGGGAATTAAACAAAAGAAAAAATAGGGACAGAAATAAAAGGGACCAATGAGCTTGCATACCCTAGCTAAGTTAACCGGGGAAAAAAAGAAACTAAAAATTCAAAATCGAAAACCTAGACTAGCCTAATATCTGGGTGGGTTGCCTATGTTCAACCCTGTTAGGACAAAATCCTGTACCTAACCGACATCCAAATGCCACTCTAGGTCAGCCCCTTTCACCCTACACATTCGCGCAAGATTCACCCACCTTTTGCCAAATTCTGATGATGGGAGCCGCCGCCTTTCCGTTGATGCTTAAAGTACAAGATCAGTTAGGAAAAGGTGAACTTCTCGCCTTCATAGAATCCCTTCTGTCGCGTCGTCCAAATCACGACTCTCATAACCCCTAGTAAGCAACAGAACACATAGTGTTCAGCCTTCGTAAATTGCGACACCACATTGCTACAAACAGAACTGGCTTCCAGGACAAAAAACTTTCCCTGCAGCATGCGAACCATGAGGCCTTCAACAAACTTGCACAACGGGACTACCGTCTTGCACTGAAAAAAGGCGTGACCAATGGTCTCGACTTTCCCAGTACAGCGACGACAGTTTGGATATTTCTCCAAGCCTGCTGAACAAAGTCTTTTGCCGACCCAGAGGGTCCCACGAATCATTAGCCAGGTGAGTGATGCCTCATCATTATTGAGACATTTCAACCCAGGCACCCAAGGCCATATCGAGCGAGCCTACTGCTTCGTAAGACCGAGCTCGTCGATCAGACCATCTCGAACGGACCCCTAACTAACAAAACGATATAATGCCTTACGAGACAACGCTTGGGCGTCGGAGAGGCCATCCGACGTCCGCAAGAGGAGTTTCAAAGCACGACGACATTCGCGGTAGAAGGAGCACTCGGCACGAGGTGTACGACCGGCCTCCTCCTCGCACGAGTGCACACTTCTCAGGGACGGGAAATGTTTTCGGACATCTTCTTTCCAAAAGGAGCCCACCTCATCCAAACCGCGACACATTCGGTCTAGAAAGGTAATGCGAAGCATATATTGACGAATCTCAATGCTAGGCATACCCAGACCGCCCTCAGAGGGATGAAGGCAACAGATCTCGCGAGATACCATATGGGCCTTGCCTCTCCACAAGAAAGAGAACAAGGCCTTGACTAATGACATTAGTCGGGTATACGGGAGTGGAAGCACAGAGAGTCGGTAGAGGAGGATCGGATAGATGTGTGAAACACAAACTTCCACCCTTCCCTTCAGGGAAAGTCTCCTCCGAGACCACAGATTACCCGCGGCCTCAGCCCGCCCTTGTACCTCCGACCAATTCATTTCCAACTGGAGATCAGGACCGAACCAGACGCCGAGTATCTTGATCGGCCCATCCGTCCAGAGGAAAGGTCCGGGAAGAGAAACTCCTTCCACGCACCCAACCGCAAGCCCACAGACTTATCGCGGTTGATCTTGGACCCTGTCACCACCTCATACCCACTGATCTCCTTGCTGACTTCGTCAATCTCGGCTCTGCTCGACACAAGAACCGAAACGTCGTCAGCATAGGCAGAATACCTGGCCGAGGTGGAAGCACCAGGCAGCGAAATACCGCGTAGGACCGGATTCGCTTTTAACTTGCGAAGGAAAGGTTCCAACGAAAGAACGTAAAGCAGAGGCGATAGCGGACAACCTTGACGAATGGAGCGAGACAATACGAAAGGCTTCGATCTTACCCCATTCACTTCCACCAGCGCACCGGGGGTCGCATACAAGAGTCGGATCCAGGAGCGAAAGTCGGCTCCGAAACCGGCCGCCGAAAGGACAGCCTCCGGAAATCGATGGTCAACCCTATCGAAGGCCTTGGACTGATCTAAATTGATCAGCGCGGCTTCACTGTCGACTTGTTCTAAGATCAAGCGTACCATATGAAGGTTATCCTGAATAGTCCTGCCCTTCACAGCACAAGTCTGTTCAGGGCCAATCAGACTAGACAGGACAAGCTGCAAACGGTTGGCTAAGATCTTCGCCAAAATCTTTAAGTCAGTGTTTAACATCGTTAAAGGGCGAAAGTTCCCTAACCCATCCCCACCGTCCTTGTCCGTACGCAGCAACTTGATGACACCCCTGGTGAAGTGTTGAGGTAAAGATCCCTGCCTCATCCAGTGGTTGTACATCAGTCCCAGCAAAGGAACAAAAACGTGCGACAACCTCAAGTAAACTTCGTAGGGAAGACCATCTAATCCCGGAGACTTATCCAGGCCAACCTGCTTCAGCGCTTCCCAGATTTCCGACTCTGTTATGGGACCCTCGCACCTAGCCACTTCAGCTGCCGTGAGGCAGGGAAAGTCAGCTAAATAGGCGTTGAACTGAGCAGAGCTCAGACCGGGCTCCCTGGTGAAAAGATCCTGAAAGTAATCCCGAAAGACCTCACATATGCCCGTGTTTGTAGTCACAGTCCGCTTATCCGGTAATGTGACGCACGCTATATGTCGCCTAGCCGCGTTTCGATTCTCCTCTACACGCAGTTCAGCGGCCATATTCGTAGCCTCAGAAGACATTCTTTTTAACCTAGCCCTAACTACCAGAGCTTGATCCTTCTTGATAAGCAAGGAGGCCAACTCTGCCTTAGCTAAGGCTATGTCCCCACTAACACGGGATTTCACTGCCCGATCGACTTTATCTTCTAAAGCAGTTTGCGCCGCTAATCTATCTAGATTGAGTCGACGACTAAAATCGGCAGCAAACGTTCGAATTTTAGATTTTAAATTGCCCCACCAGGCATTTCCCACAACCGCTCCCGTCAATTCCCTTTGTATCATTAGTAACAGCTTGTCCCGGAAACCCTGATCACCGAAAAGTGAACTGTTCAATTTCCAGTAACCAGCCAATCTAACCTTAGGTTTATCTAAGTTTACACGAACCCGGACAAGCCTATGATCCGTATAAACTATATAATGGAAACTTGGACACCCTAAGAGCCCTACATCGACTCTCCTAACTAAGACTCGGTCCAGGTAGCTCGCAATCGAGCCAGGAGCCGAGTTGCCACTAGTTGTCCAAGTCCAAGCTACCTCCTGAGGGTGTTCATTCCGGAACTTATCGACGAGATCAAACCCATCGATAAAGTCCCGAAATGGTTTCACATCCAGGTTGTTAGTACCTTTTTTGTGCCCTATACGATCTATATCGGGGTCAAGGACGGCATTCCAATCCCCCGCTAAAACTACCCGACGAGACGTCGTCAAGAACGGCGCGATCTGCCGAAACAAAGCAGGCCGCTCGGAATGGATATTGGGCGCATAAACCCCAATGAGACGAAGAACCTTATCCTTTATGGTAACATCCAGCACGCAAAGCCTGCCCGCCGGATCCGCGAAGACAAGGGTACATGCAGCCTTCAAAGACCTGCTCACTAGCCAAGAGACACCCCTCGAACGACCATCAAAACATGCTGAATAAAGGGCGAACCCTTAGACAGTATATCCTCACGATCATGAGAAGAAAACCGGGTCTCTTGTATACAACATACATTCACCCCGAGGCGCTGAAGGTCACGAGAGAGCCTCGCCCTGCGAGACTCGGACCTCAGGCCCCGGACATTTAAACTAGCTAACCAAAGTGCCATTGTGAAGCCGATTAGGGTTGTCCTTCAGGATAGAACATGGCTGGGGAGAGGACACCCACAGCCTGTCCCAATGAGCCAGACATCATCTCAGTATCGAGCGTGTCATCCTGGGACAAGCCGCCGATGTCCGCAGGATAGGTTAGTTTAAGAGCTCTATACAGGGATGGGTGAACATAAATAGGGACCCTCCTTTACATTTTTTAGTTTCATCTAAATTTTCCTCCAGAAGGACGACAGCTGGGGCACCACTTTCAAGGATGATTTTGCCTCCTCTATCATGCCCCAGATCTCCCGCGTACCCGGGCCAGTTCTTACGACGGTTAGCTGATTACGGGCCTTGTGGAAATTTTCCGGCACCTCCACATCCACACCCTTGATGTGCCGGAAATTCCACAGGATTTTCAAGGGCTTCGGGTTCTTCATTTGCCCGAAGACCCTTTCCGCCTGATCCCGATACGCGGCAGACGTCTTCCCCTGGGAGATATGGTGGTTTGACTTTTTCTTTTTTTTCTGTAGCAGCTTGAGAGTCTGGGCTTCTTACTCTTTTTTTTTCTGTGGTGACTGAATAGGTGTTGGAATGGGTGTGATGTTTAGAGTAGTGGAGGGTGTCATGCCCGAAGGCGTCCTCACAGGTGACGGTTTTGGAGAGTGAAAAGTTTTCGTCGGTGAGTTCGACAGTGATTTTGGTGGAAGAGGTTTCATGAAAGGTTTTTTTGATGAAGTAGGGGAAGACGTGGCAGAGAATAGAGGGGCCGGTGCCCCCAGCGATTTTTGGTTTTTACCCCGCTTAGCATCCAACTGCTATTTTAATTTCTTTAAGTCCAGGATCTTTCGCCAATTTGGTTCATTTATTTTCTGGGTTTCGGAAGCATTTTTTTCATAAGACGCCGAGGCGTCGCCCTCAGAGCTGGTAGAGGGAATGGGGCTGTAGGTGACTTTGTCCTTGGGGTCATGCTGGGACTGAGGAACCGCTGTTTGGGTCTTCCCCTTGCCCCTAACTACGAGGCGCCATTCCCCTTATCCTTATCCTTTTCCACACTTGTGGAAGGCGTCGTTTTAGGGGGTAATGTGGGTCTGGGCCCAACCGAGGGATTTTCCTCATCGGTCCGCCTCGCAGCTAGGCCCACTACAGGCGCCGCGGATTTTACCTTTTCGGCCAAGGGGGGATTTTGGTCACCTGCGACCGGACCTCCAGGGGCCTTCTTTCCTGGGCAGGAGGAGGAAAGGTGACCAGTCTCTCCACACCTCCAGCAAGTTGGTCTCCTACCGGTCACTATGACCGGCATTTTCCGGTCGCCAAACACCAAACAGTTGGGGACGGACTTGAAGGCCTTCTGATCGAGCATTATATCGAAAGTCCATCCCCCGTTCAAATTGTCAGAGAGAGCCCTAAAATTTGGCCGTACTGCATAAAAAATGCAGCCAGGAGCTCTCCCGAAATTTGAGGAGGAACCTCAAAAACGGCCACCCTGGTCCGCCTGCGGCCTTCATACTCGGTTCTTATTATTAAATCCTTCGTAATTAATTCTTTTTTGGCCATGGCCAGGCAATCTTCTGGTGTGGGTAGCAGAATGTCCCACATGAAGTACCCAGTGCCCTTAATAACTCTTTGGGGTTTTATCCCCAAGGACAAAAGTGATTTAATCACAGTGTCTTTTGTGGAGTGACAAATCTTACGAGTTTTCTTGTCCACCACAAAAACGGTCACCATTCTTTTTGCGAACACATCGAGTTCCTGGACCACATCGACGAACCCATCTTTATTAACAAGATGGGCGTAGCCTTTCGCCTTATCCAGGAAATCCGCCATGTTCAGAATACAACTAGGGGGGGACTTCCAGCAGGAGGGCAACTCCTCGGCAGTCTTAACATGTGCCTCCTTTGGAACTTCGTCTTGTTTGGTGGTATCTCCTTTTTTGGAGATACTAGGGTCTGATTTTGGGCTACCATCAGCCCGCTTTCTTGCTAGTTTATCAGGGGGGTCGGCTTTAGCAGCCGTACCGAACAGGTCCTTCTTAACATTTGGCCGACTAGCACCGTCGGCCATATTGAAATTAAAAGTGGAGACTACCACCTGCGGGTCTTTGCAATTATGTACAACTTGGGGAAAGGAGTTGGGAGAGAGAGAAAAAAAGAAAATTAATCAAAAAGCCTGGAAACACCAGAAAAATAAAAAATAGCAAAGACAATCAAAATAAAACAACTAAAAGTAAAATAAAAGACAAACTTGATCAATAAATAAATATACAGTTAAAAAAAAAAAAAAAAAAATGGCGCCCAAAGGCTGCCGAAAAAAAAAAAACAGAAACTCCTCTCTCTTTTTTTAAAATTCAAAAATTATACAAAAAGAAAAAGAAAAGAAAAAGTCTGGTTTACCACCAGAAAAAAAAAAGTTTTGCGTCCGAAACCACTAAAGAAAATAAATTAAAAGTAAAAACAAACTAGTCAAACCAAAAGAAAGAAAGCGACCGAAATCGCTAAGAAAAGAAGGAGAAAAAAACGGAAATAAAAACAAAGCTTTCTTTTTCTTTTGTCTTAAACTGTTCTTAAATTTTTAAAACTGAAAGGAAATAAACAAAATAAAAAAGTCGTCGTCCGGTAAGACTTTGTCAAACCGGACTAAAAAAAAAAAAAAATGTGGGCCGAAGCCCAAAAACAAATTAAAAACAAACAAAAGAAATGGAAAAAATTAAAAGAATAAAAATTTAAATCAATAACTTATCAGAAAAAACTTGAAATTTCAGTAAAGTTCTTCCAAATAGGTAGACAGATCACAGGAGCAAACAATAGCGGACCAGAAACAGGCTCGCCACACAGCAGTACTAAAAAAAATTCAAAAAATGACGTTCAACACGGAAGTCAAGAAAAACAGTCCACAAAGGTCTGGACAAACTTGGTAATTACTGCCCGGAAGGTTCACACGTTTTCTGTTTATATAATCACCGGGTGGCTCCCAGTATAAGAGCGGGAAAACAGCTTAGTCGCGTGCAGGCAGTTTGATTGGTCGGAACTGAGCAATCAGCCAGCCAGATTGGAGGTGATTGACCAATGAATACTTGTTATATTGTCTGAAGGTAGAATTTGGCTTATTAGGTAGGAAGAGTGCATTTCCTACAAAGAGGTAAGGCTGGTTGTGTTGTGGAAGAGTCTACATATGGAGATAATAAAACTTGAGCTATGAGCATTGTAAATTGTCATTTTATAAAGCCTGGTTGGGTAAAGTGAAAGCCATCAGTCACTGAAGTTATTATATGGAGAAAATTTCCCTATATAACGATCATACGTTTCATTTGGCAGTCATTTTCTGTGAGGGGAGCAAATACATTCAATAATACACTCACATTATGTCAAACACACAGACACAGTGAACAAAGAAAACCCTCAAGTGTCATTTTGCAGAAGTTAAATTCAGTAGATTTTTTTTTCTCTCTTTACATTAAATTCTGTTTAGTTTACGAATGCATTTGTTTTGTTTATTAAACAACTTTTCTTACCCTCAAACTGATGACCAACACTCAACTGTAACCAGCAGTGAAGTGTTACCATGCTTGGTGGGAGATTGATTACATTGATTTCTTGCAGGGAAACAGTGACAGAATTTGGGTCCAACTACTGATGATTGCCATCAACCAGACAGGTGGAACTGAAAAGACTTAATCTCTGTTCAAGTTAAGTGGGACAGAGAAATCAACAAAATGTTTTAAAATATTTGGCATTCTTATCTTAAGTAGCATTAAGAACAAGATCAAATGTCATAAAAGGTTTGGTGATAAAAAAAAGTGATGGGCAATATTTTTAAAATTGTCCCATACTTCTCTTGGACTTAAAAACTTTTTAAAATTTATAAATTACTTTATGGCTCCAAATATTCAATCATGCTGAGACTGATAGAAAACGTTTTCACCACAGAACTAAAAGACTGAAAAGCATTTTAATTCTTTACTAATCATGGAAAATATCACAAAGATGTCCTCAGAATTTGATATAAACTTTATCTTTTTAGAGTTGGTATTAAATATTAAAAGGTTTAAGTAAAATAAAACGTTTTTTTTATATATTCACTTACCTTTGGGTTCAACATAGCAATTATAAATATTATTCCAAACATATTTAAAGATAGAAAACTTGAGGTACATCTGAAAATAAATGAAACATTTACAATAAATAAATATTTTAGTAGAATTATTTAACAACAAAATTTACTTTCCAAAAAGAGAATAAAGTTTCAGCTTTTAAAATTTGTTCTATGCAAATAATATTAATAAAAATAAAACACCAAAATATTTGAACCCTTGACTACAGCAGTTGGTGAGGGGAAATAAATGTTTCAAATATTTTAATGACATTATGAACCCTCAGTGAAACCTGAAAGTAATATATAATTATTTTATTTTTTATAATATGTTCAATACATTAAAATAATTCTGATAATTTTCCATTGTATCAAGATTTGATTTCTGATACATAATAACCATACCAAAATATTAAGAATTTTTAAACATTTTATAGTTTTAATAGTAATTTTGAAGTTTAATAATAATTACAGTAGAAGTAAGTCTACTTAAGTCAAACCAAGTCTGGGAGGGTGAAGGTGGAGCATAGTGGGAACAGAAATAAGTAATTATTTAATGTGGTCAGAAACTTACATTTTGTTATATACTCTTTACTTAGATTTCAGTCTTTGGGGTAATTTCTAAGTGAGATTTTATAATAAGAGTTAATAAAACAAAAGAAAAACAACTTACTTTTTGCCAATATTCACATTTTTAGTGGATCAGCTGTATATTTGAAAAACAGGCTGACAAATTAGATTCAACATGGCCACAAACTGAACAGAAATAAATAAAAATGGAGAATAACAGGTAAAAGAATAACAAGAATCATTTCAAAAGTAAAAAAGACCTCAAAGAAAAATTAATGAAAAATTAATTTATTTTTTAAAATTTTCATTTCCTTGAAATGAAAAGTCAACAGTAAAAAATGAAGCCATTTTAATGTGTATAAAAGTCAAATAATATTTACTGCTGTTTGACAATGGGGGAACAATAATTAAGAGGAAATTATAGATGTTAAAATATAAGCAAGATTTTTGGTTACTTACTGATAACTACTGATGGCTATAGCAATTGTCAGGAAGGAGATAGTAATGCTTATCATTATAAACACTTCAAAAACTGTAGCCACCCAAAAGAAAGATGGATGTTTATAGCAAATGATCTGACAGGGAAAAACAAATAAGACAAGTTTAGTTTTGTAAGGAAGAATTAAAACTAATCAGTTTGGTTAGTAATAAAGCAGAATTTCAAATTTTTATATAACGTTATTTGTACAGAACTGGTACTTCAATTATCAATTCATCACACAGGAATATATATGCTTTGTGCAGAAAATAAATTTCTTGTACAGAATGATCAACCCTTCCTGCTTTGTATGTTAACATGACACTTTTCTTGAAGTTTGAAACAAAGTTTCTGGAACAAGACTTAAGTCTGAGATTTTCAAGTGAGATCGGACAAAATGGTTGTCTCTCATCTCCAATGGCAACTTTACACAAGCCCTACAAATGGTCTTTTGTCATCTAACTCCAGAAAATTAACTGCATGCCCAATTTTGAGGAGATACTTCCTCCTAAGAGTAGTGGTAGCAGAATATTGATCCATCCTAACTCCTCCCTTCTTATATTGGTACCTCATAACAATATTACTTAAGGGCATAGGCAATTCCTTCGCCCCCCTTGCTATATCATCTGAGCCCTTAAATTCTGTTGTGATTTTGACAAACTCGATTTTTAGACTGCGTAGGCAAACGGACGTGGCTTAGCTAACAATCATTAATTTTAATTATTGCTCAAAATTTTCGTTTACAGAATTCCTTGATCCAGGCCTCATTCCCTCAGTCGGACATTAACCATTTGTTCCCTTGACAGCCTTCTTAGCAAGTTTGACTTGTGACACTCGGGGTTCAGTTCTAATCTAAAGAAATCCTATTTCTTTAACGATCCACACTTTTCACCTATTCCTTGACCCTTTCAGCGCCTTACAGTGTTACATCTCTTTGTTTCTCGGTATAGCTATCGGGCTATCCTTTAATCCTGTCGGTGTCTAATGGTGTCACAATTGGATGCATCTAGCATCTAGGGGACAGCCTCTGGTGTAGGGTGGTACGGGGTGCCCACAACTGGGTTTATCTCCTGGAGGAAGCGACAGTTTCACCGGGTCACCCGGTTGCTCCTGTCATTGTGTACATATTATTGTCTATTGCCTAGCGCCTCCACAACTCTCCCAGTTTTCGCCCATCGTCGTGGGTATGGACCAGCTTGGTTCTGTATTTTAACCGATCCCCCAATCTTTAACTCCCGAAGTGGGCGACTGCGTGCGTCATAACGCTTTTCGTTCTTCATATGCCTTTTGGCCATCGCTGGGAGATGGTCCTTTATCATACGGTCGTACATCATCATCATCGGAGACATGTCTAAGTCTTGGACTGAGGTAGTAAGGTGTGTTAATAGGAATCTGGCCGCGTGGTCATAGCATAGGCGGCTATTGGGTGTCGGTGCTGTCCGCCAATATTTGCTTGTCATTTTAACGGCCAGTTCTGCCCTTCCATTACTCTGGGGATAGTACGTTGATGGTGTGCGCTGTTTTATTTCTTACTCATTATATTGTTATATCCCTGGGAATCGAACGGTGGTACTCCGTCGGACGATATTGCTTCTGGGGCATCGTATGTGCAGAACCAATTCCGTAGGGTGTCACATGCTGTTCTGGCCTTCCCATATGACATAAGGGCAAATTCTACCCATCCCATGTACCGATCTGCCTATACCATGTATTTTTTCCCTTTGTCGCTGTTTTTTGAAATGGGAATTCGGGATTCGACGGTGGTATCAAGGATTCCCTAAGCTGTGACGGGGTCATTACGCTGCATGTTTTGCATTGGGCTCTAGTCTGTCGGATACGCGCGTCTAGCCCTAGCGAAAATAATCGATGTCTGGCATTTTCCAGTATGCCATTAATGCCCTGATATGCGGAATGGAGTGACTCAAGTACTTCTCCACGTAGTTATTTGGGTATGAGTATCTTGTTGTCCATTATCGCCACTCCTTCCAGGAAATATAATGCTTCTTTCATCAGCCAACATCAGCGGATTATCTCTGGGTTTTCATACAGAGACTTGTGGAATCTTTTCCGTATGTGTTCCACCAGGAACCGACATTCCTCGTCTGTAGCCGCGCGGCTACGATTCTGTCTCACGTGATTGCCCTTATTTGGGTCTTGTTTGTAGTTGGGATTAAATGATGCCTTTATAGTACAGTTGATCATCTGTGATGAATCTTTACTAGTTATACCATCTTGTCTTGGTGCTGCAGGGTACCTTGATGTGCAGTCTGGTGCAGCATTGAGTTTGCCAGGGAGGTGCTTTATACAGAACTTGTACATTAATGAGCGTTTCTTGAGGCTGAACAGTCGTGGGGATTTTACGTCATCCAGAGCATTGTCATAGAAAATTTTTATTGGGGGGGTTGTGGTTCGTTCTCAAAAACAGCTCTGAACATCCCAAAACGAACATTCGACACGATTCTAATCCATATACTAACGTCAGTGCCCCCCTTTCCACCGGTGCATAGCGTGATTCGGCGTCACTGGTAGGTTGGGATCCGGCTAGAGTTACCTTCCAGTGGTCTTCACCGCAAATCGATCCGGCTTCGATGGCACAATAACAGTGTTTCTGTAGCAGAAAGTAACCTACCTCTGTTCTGCTAAGGTCTCTTGACAGACATGTCGGCCTATTGACTTCGAATGTCTTCATACCGTCCTCGATTTCTCGTGCAATCCTTTGTTTTGATTTGTAGAATATTTGTTCGAGTATATTGTTCCAGTAGAACTTCCGCTCCTTTGTTCGTAGTAATTCCCGAAAAGGGGCGATTCTCTCGGCTTGGGAGAATGTATATGAGCCTTGGTTCACAAGTCCAAACCAGGATCTGAAGTTGGTGACGTTTTTAGGTGAAGGGGACGGAAGGAATGCTTCCGTCATCCTTTTAGTGGGTTTTATCCCGTCCTCTGTTATATGGAACCCGGCGAAATATACCCTCTTTTCTCTGAAATGAAATCTCTCTGGGTTGAAGAAAATGCTGTAGATGACACACAATGGCTAATATAGTCCATCGTTTGCCAAAATGATGCTTCTATGGAGTCATCCCAGATCATATCGACGATTTTGTCATCTAATCGACGAGTATATACATCCCCCGACGTATGGAAACACTGTGAGGTCCGAAGGTATCGATATCTGCCACATTCTGTGTTGAACGTATTTGCGTCCTGTGCATCTGAATAGAAGGGAAGCCTATCACATGCGGTTCAGAACAGTTTTCCTCATATGTGTGCTGAACACATTCGGGGCCAACATGAGATTCCTGTTTTGTCTTGCTCGTCGTCGATCTGTTGGCGACCCATTTTTGAGTCTCTGGCACACCCTCTCCATGTACCCGATGTTAGACATTTTCATGACGGTCATGTCATGAATCCAGAGTTTGGCAGAGAATATTTCGGAGACAGTAGGAAAGCGTAGTGCAGGTTCGCAGTTAATATTAAGCAGCAAAGTAGCAGAGCGCAGTTCTTCCGTCTGACATGAAATCTTTCGCTGTTTCTTAATTCCAGCTGATTATTGGGTTACCATTTGCTAACTTAAAGCAATAGCCTGTTATACTATTACGGTCTGGGGAATTGGCCCAATCAGCATCACAAAATCCTTCCAATTTTAATAGTTTATTGGATTGTCAAAATACTAGGCATCGACTGTTAGTCCACTTCAGATAACGTAATACTTGCTTAAAAATTGTTAAATGTACAGTCCCCGGTTTATTTAAGTTTTGGGACAACTTAGTAACCGTATAGCAGATATCTTGCCTAGTTGATATCATCATGCAAATAAGACTTCCGACCAATGTTCTGTATTCATTTTCACACTCCGCTATACCATCTTTCTTATTCATAATTATGTTTCATTCCATTTCACATGGAATAATTCTTATTTTATAATTTTGCATGTTAAATTTCGATAAAAGCCTTTTCCATGTATCTCGATTAATTCATTGAAATAGTGTTGCCTTTAAATTTTTACTGTATACCAAGAAAACATGATAGTCGACTCAAATTGGTCATTTTAAACCTCATTTCTAGAGAACTCTTGATTTTTAATAGAGCGGCCTCACTCTTTGATGCAATTAACATATTTTCGACCCAAATAACCAGAATTACTAATATTTCATTATTAAATGTCTGTGTACAGACATGGGTCAACTTGGGGAGATTGAAATTATTGTCTCATTAAATAACAATGGATTAAATTATTCCATGTTTTTCCACTCATTTTGAGTCCAAATAGTGACTTTTTTAAAAAAGTTTCCATACATAATTATCACCTTTCTTCAAAACCTTCTGGTGGTTCCATATATATTTCATAGTCGATGGTAGCATTCAGAAATAAGCTCCTTTAACATCCATATAGTGTAAATCCTTACCATAATGGGCATCCATTGGCATCAAAACTCTAATTAAGACTTAATGTTTCTACATGTCCTCTCCCCCTCTCTTATAATCTACTCCATATATCTATGAAAATCAGTTAGCTACAAAAACGAGCCTTGTAGACTGGCGATCCATCCTCAGTTCGCTTTACAGTACGGCTGCCGATGATATTTCTATCATCCGGGGCGTTTTGATTCAAAATCAAAATCCCTTAATACTAAAGATTTAATTTCTTCATTTTTCTTTTATTTTTGGATTAAATTTCTTCATTTGTCTTTTGAAGGCATGGCCGCTATGGTCTTGACAGAATGTATGGCTTCTTGGTAGTTCTTTGATATACATTGTACCGCATAACAACAGTTAATATTACATTGATTCATTTCAAATAGTCTGGCTTTCCTCCATTTTTGTCGGAATTTGCACCTGATTTTTTCTCGTATACCTCATCTGGTATAATATCATCCTCTGATTGTGGACTCTGAACGGGTTTTCTACTTATAGGCCCATAATTAGGCCATACTAGTTCCTCGCAATTAATTTTTTTTTCGGGTTCCTCTCCACGATCAAAGGAATCTGTAAATCTGACGCATCTAATCTTCCTCATCGTTTTAGTTTGTGGAAAATAAATCATATAGGCTGGACTTGGCTTATCATATCTAATAAATATGCCCCATTCACTTTTTGGATCTAGTTTCGCCCTGTGGTCAACATATGTACAGCAAATTGTACCAAAAATATGCTCTCATTGAGTTTTTAGTTTCTTTCTTAATGCATAAAACCACAGATTTTTGGGTAACTTAGATACTATTAACAAACATCCAGCCATTTCAAAAAGTGTCCTCCAACTCCGTTCAGCGACTCCGTTCTTGTATGGAAAATAAGAACAGGTTTTCTCATGTTTAATGCCTTCATTTATTAGGAGGTTTTTGTAAGCATCAGAAGTAAATTCTCCACCATTATCTGTCCGAATTATTTTTAATTTTCCATGCGGGGAGCTACCGGATAAATAGATTTTCGTAGCTTGCAGGTTATCAAATTTATTTCCAGAAAGTATATCATAAGCCCTGAATATTCGGCAACAAAGTTTAAGTCATTTTCCCTTTAATACACGTGTCACAATATTTTAAATCATCTGGAAGTGTAATTTTCATTTCAGTGACATGTTCTTGCAATCTTTTAACACCAGAATTATTACAGTGGCCTAATATTTTATGCCAAGTTCTTAAGTCGTGCGTGGCCATCTTCGCAGACTTAATACTTTTCGAATAATACAAACGTCCATATTGCTGTATATTAGATTCTGTTCCGTCTGGATATCCCTAATTTAGGAATATATAAAGCCTTTTTTTTTTTTAATAAACATTTACAAATATTTCCTCTAGTATTTCGCAGATAAATACAGGCGCCACCACGTTTTGAAACTAAGGTGCCGTCAGCTAACTCGATAAAATGCGAGTCGAGCTCAAAAGTGTGGTCAAAATCCACAAATTTTGTTTCATCTGTAATTACATGATTTGTCGCACCCGCATTGACCAGGTACGAATCACAACTACTGGCCACAGTATTCAATCCAAACAAAAAGGCATATGTACATCCATTCGAAAAAGTTTTTTTTTGTTTTTTTTATTTTTATTTTCACATTAATACTGCCCTGATTGACTTTAAAGCCCCTGTTCTTAATATCATAATTCCTAGTCTGATCGCTTTGAGGAACTGATTTTCTGAATTTTCAAATGACGTTCCCAGTTGCATTACGTTTTTTGCCTGGATTTTGGGGGGTACATATTTATAATTTCTTCATAATTACGTAACGCAATTTTAAACTCAGTGAAAATTAGTTGTTTATCCTTTTGAGTTATAACTGTCGTGAATGGTTTGAATGTCGGTGGTAAACCCTTTAAGACCATGGCTATTAACAGCCCATCCGAGATAGTCTAACCTGCAATTTTAAAGCATTTGTAACGTTCTCCGCTCATATAATGTAATCGGTTATAAATTCATTTTCTCGTCTTTTCAATGCGGTTAGTTCAGTATACAAAGCAATAACTTTAGGCTTACCTTTTGACAAAATAGTGTTCACGCAAAATCTGTAGAGCTCTTCGGCCATTGTCCCTGGCCTCACTCATTATTAGAGACAAACTCAGGTCATCCAGGAATTGAATTAACTCAGCGAAAACGGTCGCATTTCTTTCCATGAAATCATCCCCCTCGTGGTCGACCTTACAAAGGATGATGTCATGGAGTTTTTGTATTCTTAGGTAACCCAAAAACTCGTCTCCCATAATTCATATCCCGATTCATTTCCGTCAAAATAAATCGTGATCTGGGCTTCATAACATATGTTAGACATTTTCATGACGGTCGTCCTCAAGTATAGAATACATAGGTTGGCAGTGAATATTTCGGAGACAGTAGGAAAGCGTAGTGCAGGTTCGCAGTTAATATTAAGCAGCAAAGTAGCAGAGCGCAGTTCTACCGTCTGACATATTGGCTCTGGTCATTCCGGTAGAGTAAACTAAGATGGCCGCCTTTATACACGACGGATACAGTGTTCTGCGGCTTCTGATTGGTTAATCTTCTATTGGTAGACTATAAAGGGAAATAAGTCCTTCTGACTCACTCACTAGTTATATGTATTATACCCCCCGTTCTGGTTGTTGTATATTAGTGTGTATTAGTGTGTGTTGTGTTGTACGTCAGTGGACGCTTTTCAACGACTGGAAAAAGAAAAAGTAAGTTCGATATTGTTGCTTTCTTTGCTTTGATTTTTGGAACTGTTTCTTGGTGTGGGAATACCCTCCCGCTATGGCGGAGGTGACCCAGCAAAAAGGAATGTAGGGAGGTGTTCCCTGACATTAGAATCATGGAAACAGGAATGCCACAACTTAAAAAATAGCACATTCTTGTGCAGGGAGGGTTCCCGTTTTGCTCCATCCCTCTGTATATAGGGCAGCGAAATTAACCTTCCCTATGGACGTTGGCGGGATTGTTCCAGACGGTCGAATGACGACCGAGTTAGGCACTGCTAGCCTGGGACATTCCGTCGGGGTCCTTTCACCCGCGGATTTCCGCTCTGTATGTGAGTAGGTTATTCTGTATTTTATATTTTTACAGGGCCTAGAAGATGGAAACCAAGATAGCTACGTTGAATGTGAGGGGCTTAAGGGATCGGGGTAAGGCTGCCCGCCTGCTCCGGGACCTTCTGTCCCTTGATGTGGATGTCGCCGCGATCGAAGAGACCGACTTTTTTTGCAGTTCCGATGCGTGTGTGCTGGAGGATGATTTTTGTTGTCTATTCAGCATATGGGGACCGGTTTGCCAGAGGAGTTTCTTTGCTTGTCAGACGGACTCTTGATGCGAAGGTGGACCTTGTGCATACCGATGCCGAGGGCCGGTTGATCGTGGCCGATATTGCCGTGAAAAGTGGTTCGTTCCGAGTCGTTGTGGTTTATGCGCCCAATGACCAGGAGGAGCGGGTCTCGTTTTTTCGCGGTTGGGGCCGTTCCTGGTTGATTCAACGCGCCTAGTTTTAATGGGGGACTGGAATGCCATCCTGGACCCCGACTTAGACAGGGGCGGGGGTGCTAGTGGGAGAAGGGACGATCGTAGCCTGGTTGATCTGATCGACGATTATGGTCTCGTCGATAGATACCGGGTCGATCATCCTGGGGAAATGTGGACGTGGGCTCTTAGTTGGCCTTCTGAAAAGGTAGTTAGCTACCTTGACAGAATGTTAGTGAGAAGAGCCGACATAGATCTGTTAGATTACCCTACGTTCCACTGGGTAGGCTACACGGACCACAAACTCGTTTGTGCCCGTGTAGCGTTAGATCATAGGCCTAGAATGGCTGGCTACTGGAAGTTCAATCTGTCTTTACTGGACAGGCAGGACTTCCGGGAGCAGCTAACTAGATTAGTGCAGCGGGAATTAGTGGGGGCGGTTATCGGGAATAAGTGGTGGGAACGCCTTAAGTCTAGGATTAGGTCTTTCACCACTGATTTCAGCAAGCGGCACGCTCTAGATAGAGCTGAAAAGGTGAAGACACTTAAAGCTAGTTACACCCGGGCGGTGGCTGGGGGGGATCCCCTAGAGATAGCCTTAGCTAGGGCGGCCCTGGATCGTTTGAATAGCGAGCGGTACATGGGCCAGGTAATTAGACATAAGCTAAGTAAGATGTCTTCCGAAGCTGTGAACTTGGGCGCAGATCTGCGCAGGGAAGAGGTCCGTCGAGGTGGCGATCGTTTCATTCGTGAAGTCAAATCCCCGGAGGGGCACACTCTTCGGGCCACTGACGACATGTGCGAGGCGTTTCGGCGCCATTTCGGGGACCGGTTTACCAAGGCCTGGTCTCCGTGAGGAGGAGTTTCGCAGCTATTTGGCTGACTTTCCTCGGCTTTCGCCGACTGAAGCGGCTAGCTGCGAGGGAGAGATTACGGAGGGCGAAGTCTACGTGGTTTTGAAGAAGGTCGGCAGAGGCAAGTCGCCCGGTCTGGATGGTTTGCCCTATGAATTGTACTTGAGGCTGTCGCACATCTTTGTTCCGATTTTGACAGCAGTGTTCAACAACTGGTTTCGGTCGGGGTCCATCCCCAATCGGATTACCAGGGGCGTGATCACTCTGTTGAAAAAGGGCAAAGGTGGTGGGGGAACCTAGATGATTACAGGCCCATAACTCTGCTAAACACAGAGTTAAAGATTATGGCCAAGATCCTGCAGGAGCGTTTGCAGTCAGTTGCCGAGTCTCTGTTGGGACCTGAGCAGACTTGTTCTGTGAGGGGCCGAACAATTCAGAGCAACCTGCATCTGATCCGCACGATCATAGAGGGTGTAAAAGACGACGAAGAAGCCGCGCTGATCAATTTGGATCAGTCCAAGGCATTTGATAGGGTTGACCATCGCTACCTTTGCTACTGTCCTGCAGGCCGCTGGATTCGAAGCCAACTTCTGCCGCTGGATTAGCCTCCTGTATCGCTCCCCAGTGCTGTGGTACAGGTGAACGGAAGGTTGTCGGACGCGTTCGTGCTGTCTAGGTCGGTTCGTCAGGGTTGTCCGCTGTCGCCTCTCCTTTATGCTTTGGCGTTGGAGCCTCTCCTTCGCCGGCTGAAGGACGAGACCGGCAGTCCGGCCCTACGTGGAATTGCCGTGCCTGGAGGGTCTCGAGCCAGGGTTTCCGCGTACGCCGATGACGTATCTGCTTTCGTGTCGTCCCGCAGCGACATTGAGGCGGTACAGAAGGCGCTTGATCGGTACGAGAAGGTGACAGGGGCCAAGATAAACCGCGACAAGTCGTCCGGCTTGCGGTTAGGTGCCTGGAAGGGGTCGATCTTCCGGGCCGCTTCGGTTGGACGGACGGTCCTGTCCGCATTCTTGGAGTGTGGTTTGGGCCCGACCTCCAGCTGGAGAAGAATTGGTCTGAAGTACGTGCAAAGGTCGATTATGCCGGTCAGACTTGGAATCGACGGCGGTTGTCCGTGAAGGGCAGGGCGGAGGTGTGTGTTACATACATTTTCCCCCTGATTCTTTATCGGTTGTCCGTACTTCCTCTCTGTAAAGACCGCAGGAAGGTGCTCGAGCGATCGCTATCCTCCATTTTATGGAGGGGACGCGTGAACAGGGTCGACAGACGAGTCTGCACCAAACGTCCGTGTCATGGGGGGCTGGGAATGCCGCACCTTATGAGTCACATCCGTGCCTCTAGGTTGGCTTTCCTACGCCGCGCATTGACTAGGGGAGATCCGATTCTGGAGGGGATTGTTAGGGACGCCTTCCCTAGCCTTACTATCAGTCCCCCCATCTCGAGGGCCGAGCGCCGTTGTAGGCCCCGGGAAGAGTCGGATTTCATCCACGAGTGTCGGTTGGCCTTGAGGGCCATTCCCGGTCCAGTGACCTTTCACGGCCTAGGAAGGTCTTCTATCGTGGTTTAGTGGAGGGTCGCGCGAAGGATAAACTACGTGATACGCTCGGCTTGTCGGAGGAGGAGTATCGCTCCTATTGGTCTTGGGCGCCAGCGGCGGATTACCTCAGTAACCCTGAGTTTTCGCTTACCTGGCGATTGGCTCGGAATCGGCTGCCTGTCAATGACAAGGCTTTCATATGGGGTTTGGCGGATTTGCCAGACTGTGAACGGTGCGGTCTTGGTTTAGAAGAAACGGCTGCGCACGCCTTCTAGCATTGCCCCCGGGTCCGCCCCTTTATGGGACCATGTCGGCGAGCTGACGGCTCGTCTCGCTCCCGAACAGCTAGTGTCCATGGATCGCGCATACGCGTGTGACAATGTGTCGCCCCCGTATTCCGGGGAGAAACGAATGGTGTTTCTGATGCTGATGGCCACGGCTCGAATGGTGATTTGGACGACGCGAATGGAGGAAGTCTTGCGGGGCAACCGTCTTTCTTATCAGCATCTAATCCAATTCTTTGAGCATCAGCTCAAGATGAAGATTAGATCTGATAGAAAACGATTGCATTCGACAGTCTTCAGCGAAAGGTGGGTAAAAGTAGCAAGCCTGGTTCGTGTGACCGGGGCTAGCCTTGATTTTCTTTTTAAGTCAACCTATAGCACATCGGGGTGGCTTCCTGTGGAACCCTCCCCTTGGTTAGGTTAGACAAGCTTCAGTGTACCTAGTTAATGTGAGTAAGTGTTGTTCCTGGCCTGTATCCCGGCTGCTCTTTGGTTATGGTCCAAGTCGAGATTCCCAACCTCCCCAGTTTGTTTTGGTCCCCTTTTTATCTTGACTGGGTCAGGTTTATATTTTCCCATTCCGGCATAATATTTTATCCTTTTCCCCACTCCCTTTAGCGAGAGAGCTTCTTGATTCTGTCCTTTGGGCAGAATACAGCGGCCTCTCTTTTTGAGGGTTGGACGGTCCCTACTAACATATGTTATGTTTTTAGTTTGAATTTTGTGTTTATTTTTAGTTATTATTGGGTTCATCTCCTTCCCTTGCATCCTATCATTATTAGAATTTTATGTATAGAATTTTTGTATCATCAAATTTTTATGGATTGGGGCGCGTTTTGGTAGGTCCCCTTGTGAGAATCCGGTATTATGGTGCATGAAGGATTGAGTGGTGATGGACAAGTTCTTGTGGTGAATGAGTAAATTGTAACGTATGAATGGGTCGTGAATCAGATTAGCTAGGTATAAGATAGTTAGTGAAGACCAGCCTCTACCCCCCCCCCTTTCGGCCTTGTGCCACAATTCCTAAATTTCACAAGAATAAATATCCTAGTTATATGTATTATACCCCCAATCTGGTTGTTGTATATTACGTTTGTATTAGTGTGTGTTGTGTTTGTACGTCAAAGGACGCTTTTCAACGACTGGAAAAAGAAAAAAAAGTTCGATATTGTTAAATTTTGCTTTGATTTTTGAACTGTTTCTTGGTGTAAGAATACCCTCCCGCTAAACACGGAGGTGACCCAGCAAAAAAAAAATGTAAAAAGGTGTTCCCTCTTATTAGAATCATGGAAAACAGGAATGCCACAAACTTAAAAAATAGCACATTCTTCCAGGGAGGGTTCCCGTTTTGCTCCATCCCTCTGTATATAGGGCAGCGAAATTAACCTTCCCTATGGACGTTGGCGGGATTGTTCCAGACGGTCGAATGACGACCGAGTTAGGCACTGCTAGCCTGGGACATTCCGTCGGGGTCCTTTCACCCGCGGATTTCCGCTCTGTATGTGAGTAGGTTATTCTGTATTTTATATTTTTACAGGGCCTAGAAGATGGAAACCAAGATAGCTACGTTGAATGTGAGGGGCTTAAAAATCGGGGTAAGGCTGCCCGCCTGCTCCGGGACCTTCTGTCCCTTGATGTGGATGTCGCCGCGATCGAAGAGACCGACTTTTTTTGCAGTTCCGATGCGTGTGTGCTGGAGGATGATTTTTGTTGTCTATTCAGCATATGGGGACCGGTTTGCCAGAGGAGTTTCTTTGCTTGTCAGACGGACTCTTGATGCGAAGGTGGACCTTGTGCATACCGATGCCGAGGGCCGGTTGATCGTGGCCGATATTGCCGTGAAAAGTGGTTCGTTCCGAGTCGTTGTGGTTTATGCGCCCAATGACCAGGAGGAGCGGGTCTCGTTTTTTCGGCGGTTGGGGCCGTTCCTGGTTGATTCAACGCGCCTAGTTTTAATGGGGGACTGGAATGCCATTCTGGACCCCCCTGACTTAGACAGGGGGACAAACTATGCTAGATGGGAGAAGGGACGATCGTAGCCTGGTTGATCTGATCGACGATTATGGTCTCGTCGATAGATACCGGGTCGATCATCCCACGGGGATGAACATGTGGACGTGGGCTCTTAGTTGGCCTTCTGAAAAAGGTGGTTAGCTACCTTGACAGAATGTTAGTTAGAAGAGCCGACATAGATCTGTTAGATTGCCCTACGTTCCACTGGGTAGGCTACACGGACCACAAACTCGTTTGTGCCCGTGTAGCGTTAGATCATAGGCCTAGAATGGCTGGCTACTGGAAGTTCAATCTGTCTTTACTGGACAGGCAGGACTTCCGGGAGCAGCTAACTAGATTAGTGCAGCGGGAATTAGTGGGGGCGGTTATCGGGAATAAGTGGTGGGAACGCCTTAAGTCTAGGGATTAGGTCTTTCACCACTGATTTCAGCAAACGGCTCGCTCTAGATAGAGCTGATAAGGTGAAGACACTTAAAGCTAGTTACACCCGGGCGGTGGCTGGGGGATCCCCAGAGATAGCCTCAGCTAGGGCGGCCCTGGATCGTTTGAATAGCGAGCGGTACATGGGCCAGGTAATTAGACATAAGTTAAGTAAGATGTCTTCCGAAGCTGTGAACTTGGGCGCAGATCTGCGCACGGAAGAGGTCCGTCGAGGTGGCGATCGATTCATTCGTGAAGTCAAGTCCCCGGAGGGGCATACTCTTCGGGCCACTGACGACATGTGCGAGGCGTTTCGGCGCCATTTCGAACGCCGGTTTACCAAGGAGCCTGGTCTCCGTGAGGAGGAGTTTCGCAGCTATTTGATGACTTTCCTCGGCTTTCGCCGACTGAAGCGGCTAGCTGCGAGGGAGAGATTACGGAGGGCGAAGTCTACGTGGTTTTGAAGAAGGTCGGCAGAGGCAAGTCGCCCGGTCTGGATGGTTTGCCCTATGAATTGTACCAGGCTGTCGCACATCTTTGTTCGATTTTGACAGCAGTGTTCAACAACTGGTTTCGGTCGGGGTCCATCCCCAATCGGATTACCAGGGGCGTGATCACTCTGTTGAAAAAAGGCAAAGGTGGTGGGGGAACCTAGATGATTATAGGCCCATAACTCTGCTAAACACAGAGTTAAAGATTATGGCCAAGATCCTGCAGGAGCGTTTGCAGTCAGTTGCCGAGTCTCTGTTGGGACCTGAGCAGACTTGTTCTGTGAGGGCCGAACAATTCAGAAGTACCTGCATCTGATCCGCACGATCATAGAGGGTGTAAAAGACGACGAAGAAGCCGCGCTGATCAATTTGGATCAGTCCAAGGCATTTGATAGGGTTGACCATCGCTACCTTGCTACTGTCCTGCAGGCCGCTGGATTCGAAGCCAACTTCTGCCGCTGGATTAGCCTCCTGTATCGCTCCCCCAGTGCTGTGGTACAGGTGAACGGAAGGTTGTCGGACGCGTTCGTGCTGTTCGTGGGTCGGTTCGTCAGGGTTGTCCGCTGTCGCCTCTCCTTTATGCTTTGGCGTTGGAGCCTCTCCTTCGCCGGCTGAAGGACGAGACCGGCAGTCCGGCCCTACGTGGAATTGCCGTGCCTGGAGGGTCTCGAGCCAGGGTTTCCGCGTACGCCGATGACGTATCTGCTTTCGTGTCGTCCCGCAGCGACATTGAGGCGGTACAGAAGGCGCTTGATCGGTACGAGAAGGTGACAGGGGCCAAGATAAACCGCGACAAGTCGTCCGGCTTGCGGTTAGGTGCCTGGAAGGGGGTCGATCTTCCGGGCCGCTTCGGTTGGACGGACGGTCCTGTCCGCATTCTTGGAGTGTGGTTTGGGCCTGACCTCCAGCTGGAGAAGAATTGGTCTGAAGTACGTGCAAAGGTCGATTCTGCCGGTCAGACTTGGAATCGACGGCGGTTGTCCGTAAAGGGCAGGGCGGAGGTGTGTGTTACATACATTTTCCCCCTGATTCTTTATCGGTTGTCCGTACTTCCTCTCTGTAAGGACCGCAGGAAGGTGCTCGAGCGATCGCTATCCTCCATTTTATGGAGGGGACGCGTGAACAGGGTCGACAGACGAGTCTGCACCAAACGTCCGTGTCATGGGGGGCTGGAATGCCGCACCTTTTGAGTCACATCCGTGCCTCTAGGTTGGCTTTCCCTACGCCGCGCATTGACTAGGGGAGATCCGATTCTGGAGGGGATTGTTAGGGACGCCTTCCCTAGCCTTACTATCAGTCCCCCCATCTCGAGGGCCGAGCGCCGTTGTAGGCCCCGGGATGAGTCGGATTTCATCCGCGAGTGTCGGTTGGCCTTGAAGGCCATTCCCCGGTCCAGTGACCTTTCACGGCCTAGGAAGGTCTTCTATCGTGGTTTAGTGGAGGGTCGCGCGAAGGATAAACTCCATGATACGCTCGGCTTGTCGGAGGAGGAGTATCGCTCCTATTGGTCTTGGGCGCCAGCGGCGGATTACCTCAGTAACCCTGAGTTTTTCGCTTACCTGGCGATTGGCTCGGAATCGGCTGCCTCTCAATGACAAGGCTTTCATATGGGGTTTGGCGGATTTGCCAGACTGTGAACGGTGTGGTCTTGGTTTAGAAGAAACGGCTGCGCACGCCTTCTACCATTGCCCCAGGGTCCGCCCCTTATGGGACCATGTCGGCGAGCTGACGGCTCGTCTCGCTCCCCGAACAGCTAGTGTCCATGGATCGCGCATACGCGTGTGACAATGTGTCGCCCCCCGTTTCGGGGAGAAACGAATGGTGTTTCTGATGCTGATGGCCACGGCTCGAATGGTGATTTGGACGACGCGAATGGAGGAAGTCTTGCGGGGCAACCGTCTTTCTTATCAGCATCTAATCCAATTCTTTGAGCATCAGCTCAAGATGAAGATTAGATCTGATAGAAAACGATTGCATTCGACAGTCTTCAGCGAAAGGTGGGTAAAAGTAGCAAGCCTGGTTCGTGTGACCGGGGCTAGCCTTGATTTTTTTTTTGATTTTCTTTTAAGTCAACCTATAGCACATCGGGGTGGCTTCCTGTGGAACCCTCCCTTGGTTAGGTTAGACAAACTTCAGTGTACCTAGTTAATGTGAGTAAGTGTCGTTCCTGGTTTGTATCCCGGCTGCTCTTTGGTTATGGTCCAAGTCGAGATTCCCAACCTCCCCAGTTTGTTTTGGTCCCCCTTTTCATCTCGACTGGGTCAGCATTATATTACCCATTCCGGCATAATATTTTATCCTCCTTTCCCACTCCCTTAGCGAGAGTGCTTCTTGATTTTGTCCTCTGGGCAGAATACAGCGGCCTCTCTGTTTTGAGGGTTGGACGGTCCCTACTAACATATGTTATGTTTAGTTTGAATGTTGTGTTTATTTTTAGTTTTTATTGGGTTCATCTCCCTTCCCTTGCATCCTATCATTATTAGAATTTTATGTATAGCATTTTATGTATCATCAAATTTTTATGGATTGGGGCGCGTTTTATAGGTCCCCCTAGTGAGAATCCGGTATTATGGTGCATGAAGGATTGAGTGGTGATGGACAAGTTCTTGTGGTGAATGAGTAAATTGTAACGTATGAATGGGTCGTGAATCAGATTAGCTAGGTATAAGATAGTTAATGAAGACCAGCCTCTACTCCCTCCCCTTTCGGCCTTGTGCCACAATTCCTTGTATTTTACAAGAATAAATACCCTAGTTATATGTATTATACCCCCCGTTCTGGTTGTTGTATATTAGTGTGTATTAGTGTGTGTTGTGTTGTACGTCAGTGGACGCTTTTCAACGACTGGAAAAAGAAAAAGTAAGTTCGATATTGTTGCTTTCTTTGCTTTGATTTTTGGAACTGTTTCTTGGTGTGGGAATACCTTCCCGCTATGGCGGAGGTGACCCAGCAAAAAGGAATGTAGGGAGGTGTTCCCTGACATTAGAATCATGTATGTGAGTAGGTTATTCTGTATTTTATATTTTTACAGGGCCTAGAAGATGGAAACCAAGATAGCTACGTTGAATGTGAGGGGCTTAAGGGATCGGGGTAAGGCTGCCCGCCTGCTCCGGGACCTTCTGTCCCTTGATGTGGATGTCGCCGCGATCGAAGAGACCGACTTTTTTTGCAGTTCCGATGCGTGTGTGCTGGAGGATGATTTTTGTTGTCTATTCAGCATATGGGGACCGGTTTGCCAGAGGAGTTTCTTTGCTTGTCAGACGGACTCTTGATGCGAAGGTGGACCTTGTGCATACCGATGCCGAGGGCCGGTTGATCGTGGCCGATATTGCCGTGAAAAGTGGTTCGTTCCGAGTCGTTGCGGTTCATGCGCCCGATGACCAGGAGGAGCGGGTCTCGTTTTTTCGGCAGTTGGGGCCGTTCCTGGTTGATTCAACGCGCCTAGTTTTAATGGGGGACTGGAATGCCATCCTGGACCCCAAGTTAGACAGGGGGCGGGGTGCTAGTGGGAGATGGGGCGATCGTAGCTTGGTTGATCTGATCGACGATTATGGTCTCGTCGATAGATACCGGGTCGATCATCCCAGGGGGGAAATGTGGACGTGGGCTCTAAAAAGGTAGTTAGCTACATTGACAGAATGTTAGTGAGAAGAGCCGACATAGATCTACTGGATTGCCCTTCGTTCCACTGGGTAGGCTACGCGGACCACAAACTCGTTTGTGCCCGGGTGGCGTTAGATCATAGGCCTAGAATGGCTGGGTACTGTAAGTTCAATCTGTCTTTACTGGACAGGCGGGACTTCCAGGAACAGCTAACTAGATTAGTGCAGCGGGAGCTAGTGGGGGCGGTTATCGGGAATAAGTGGTGGGAACGCCTTAAGTCTAGGATTAGGTCTTTCACCACTGATTTCAGCAAACGGCTCGCTCTAGATAGAGCTGAAAAGGTGAAGACACTTAAAGCTAGTTACACCCGGGCGGTGGCTGGGGGGGATCCCCTAGAGATAGCCTTAGCTAGGGCGGCCCTGGATCGTTTGAATAGCGAGCGGTACATGGGCCAGGTAATTAGACATAAGTTAAGTAAGATGTCTTCCGAAGCCGTGAACTTGGGCGCAGATCTGCGCACGGAAGAGGTCCGTCGAGGTGGCGATCGTTTCATTCGTGAAGTCGAGTCCCCGGAAGGGCATACTCTTCGGGCCACTGACGACATGTGCGAGGCGTTTCGGCGCCATTTCGAGAGCCGTTTTACCAAGGAGCCTGGTCTCCGTGAGGAGGAGTTTCGTAGAACATGGTCGGGGCAAGGATGCCAACAGCCTCTCCAATAAAACCCTTTCTTTTTTCCAATTCTTGGCTTTTTGCCTTCATACTATCTTGGCCATTATTAGTCTCTTTAGTTTTGGTAATGTTCATATCTTGGCCTCTGTATTATCAGCTTTCAGAGTACCTTTTAATACAGCATACTCCTCAATGCTATTTTTGTCATTAAACAAATGTTTCCTGACCAACTGCATTGAGTCAACCATTTAGGCTCTCTTTTTTTAAAACGACAGCTCACTCAAGCAGAGTGCTGATTTTTCTTGATGTAATTATATAAGTAAGGAGGGGAGGGGTGGAAGGAAAAAAGTAGAAAAAATTAGCAGTAATAGACAAATAAGCTTAGAAAATGAAAAACAAAAATTAGATTCGCCTAAAGGTAAAAATGAAAATGACAAGTAAATAAAAGTTTCTTAGACTAAGAAACAATCAAAAAATAAAATATGGAAAAGTCACAATAAATTAAACTAAACTATCAGTTGAGAGCCGAGGAAAAAAATTTAAAAACAAAAAAATTCAAAAAGGTCAACAGATAGTATTAAAGTTCACAAAGTTCAAAAAGGAAATAATAAACAGAATAAACTATAAATTAAATAAAAACAGTTGTCTGGTAAGACTTATGTCCAACCAGAAGAGGAAGAAAAAAAAAGACGGCTGAAGCCAAAAATAAAACTAGAAAGAAAAGGTTTGTCTACAGGCTAAAAAAAAGATAAAATAAAACACTAAATGTTTGTCAAATTAAAATGTCAAAAATGTGATTTTTCTAAAAGTTACTTCTATAAATTGAAATAAAATAAACTGTTTATAAACAAAAGGTAAAACAAAAACTATTGTCAGGTAAGACTTAAGCCCGACCAACCAGAACAAAAAGCAAATGGCTACCAAAAAAGTAAATGTAAAGTAAATAAAGGTTTGCATACTGGCTAAAAAATAATTAACTTAAACACTAAATGTTGGTCAATTTAAACGTCAAATGTTTCTTTAGAAAGTTCCTTCAAATAAATAAAATAAAATTCAAATAATCTATACAAAAGAAATAAAATGGTGTAAAACAGAAACAATTGTCCGTTGAGACTTACATCCAACCAGAAAAAAATAGAAATGGCAACTGCAGTCGAAAATAAAATACTAGAAAATCAAAAGATTGAATGAAACAAATAAAATAAAATAAAAATTAATGAAAATAACTTTCAAAAGTCCAAAGCATGAAGAAATGTCCAAAACAAACAAACAATCTTTTCTGGCACAAACAATAGAAATCTTACAGGTCAGGAAAGATCACACAGAGAGTAATTTTGGTTGCAATCTGTCCACCTTCCCAGGCTTCATGCTAGCCTTGTTTATATGTGTGTTGTTCACACATGTGTCACATCTTAGTCTATTTCATGAATGAGTTTCCGCTGTTGTTATTATGGATGCCCCTATGTATGATATGGCCACTGTCCTACTCAGCAAAAATGAAATCATTTTTTTTTCTCATCCAAGTAAGAGAGACAATTTACTTTTAGCATTCATAATTATTTTCCCTTCAAATGTATATATAATTCATTGGTTGTCATATTACAAAGCCACAAACAATGTTTCTCACTATTGCTACATTATAGGTGCTCAGTAAATGAAAGTAGATATTGAAAGTGGAGTCATTACCCCTCACAAACAATGTCTCAATTTATTCATTCTCCAGCAATCTTTAGATGATATTTTTACTATTTTAGTATTGATACTCTTAAAAGATTGCAACTTTTTATTTTGCAGTCAAATATTTTTTGATATTTTTAGTTTTCAAAATACTTTTCTTATTTCCAGAAGTTCCAAGCTTAACACTCATAATATATCATTACAAAAGCAGAAAGCCTTTTTAAAATTTTATCAGAATATTAAAATATTTTTCTTACCTAAGGCAACTGTACTCACCAAAAAAGAATCTTGAATATAATTAAAATTATTTTCAATTATTTGCACTTTTGAAGTTACAAAGAATGTCACAATCACCTAAAAAGAAAACAAAATTAAAACCAACAAAATAATTTCTTGATAAAATTCCATTAAAAATATTTTATAAAAAATTTCAAATTTGTAGAGTATTAAATGAATACTGTAACCACAAAACTAAGCAGTTAGTTTCTTTATTTTAATAGGGTTATGGTGATTAGGAGGTTATCAATTATGGATGTTTTGTTTATCTTGTGACAACGTTTGTTCCCACCATATATCAGTATGATTGATTTGGGTATATATTGGCCCTGTGTAAAGGAAAATGTGCAAAGTGTTAAAAAATACAAAATAAATCTTTATATACACAATATAATAATGCAGAAAGATAAGGTTAATGTTGAAGTTCCAATAGTTCAAGTGTAAAAGTATTGGTACATACGATGGATAGAGAGAGAAAGAGAGTCTGAGATGAAGTAAATATATGCACATGTACGTATGCATACATGTATGTATGTATGTATATATCCAAATGTAGTAGTTACCACTTAACAATGTTGGTAAAGGAAGGTATATATATTTTAAGATGGTGTAGCCATCTAAAGCAGTCAGGTAGTTGCACAAATGTCATTTTTTGTCTCTGGGTATGTTATGGTGACTGCAGAATCAGAGAATGGACAAAATTAATTTATCAACTCTGATTTTGGTTGATTTTTCATTTGTTTATATACACATGTATAGAATTGCTTTGAAAATACTGCTCACTTCTCATTGGCTTGCAGCCTTATATACTGGTTGTGAAAGCTTTCCAATTGGTTTGTCAAGCCATGGTTTTGTTTGCCTGATGATTTTTATTATCCCTCTATATTTAAAGATGGTGAAATTTTAATCTTCTTTTTATTTATTTCTCTATCACCACAGGGTATATAGATATTATATATGTCATTGGTTTTTCATCTTTTAACATGAAAGTTCATTAATCATTAAATAATTTAGATTGGGAGTTATTCTATCATTGTACTCAGGGTTGTACAGTGGCAGGCAAACTGATCTTGCAAGCTATTAATTAACTTAATCTTCAGTAAACATAGAAATACAGTTATATATCTACTTCAGTAAATACAGTTTTCTATTTTTAAGAAAATCAAGCAAATTTTGCTGCATAATTCTTTATTATGTTTAACCATAGTTTCATTTGTAATATTATTGTTTATAACTGCTAATAAAAAAATAAAAATTAAATATATGGTTACTGGGTTAAATAAATAGCATTTTATTAAATAAAATTGATTAAATTTTGAAATGGAACAAAATGCATTGAATTGAGTAGCATTATAATTAAAGAATATTTTCAAAGTAACTTTTCCTTTGTAAAAATTACAATTGAATTACTAAGTATATGAAATTTACTTCTTTCTTATGAAATAAAGTCTAATTATAAGAAAAAAAACATATAACTTTAAAATGTTACTAAATTTCTGTAATACTCAATTGGTATATAAAATAACACCAACTCAAAAATAATAAATATTTACATTTTAATGTTATTGTTTTAAATAAAAAAACAAAACAGTCATTGGTCTCAGAAGATTATTTATTCTTTTCAATGATGCCAAGTTTTTATCATATTCAAGCAAAGTAGATCACAAATATAAGCAAAATAGAATTTTAAGATTTCAGTGCTTAAACCAAATTATATACATTGTTAACAGATGATGTTTACTTTTTCATCCATCTTTATCTTAAATCATCTACTTTTTAAATGTATGAAGATTTAATTGCAAAATTAATTTCAGAAGTCAGCCTAAATCATAATGTTATTATTTTTCTGAAAATAAACAGAAGAGAATCAATGTGAAAGCAATGTCATTAAATAAGTTTGTAATTTCAATTTCATGACTCAATATTTTCAAATTCAAAAATGTAATAAATCAATATAAAAATTATTAATGTGTACAAAATTGATTCTTGCAGTGCTGAAGATTTTAGACACAATCAGACATTTTAGATAATAAAAATGTCACTTTTGAACTCTTTCTTATATTAACAACTATTTTTAAAAACCTTGCCCCCCACCCAATTTACTGAATTTGTACTGAAAAGGGTTTTCAGTCAAACAGATTGTCTTGTCAGTTTAAATATAGTTTTATTTGGCTGCTGCAGGAATATAATATTTTCTTTTTCATTTCAAGATTAAGATGTCTTAAAACCAAGACAAATAAACTACAAATGTATTTTAAATGAAAGGATATGATACATAAAAGAAGAAAAATAGACTTTTATGATTTAAAAAATTACCCTGTGTCATGTGGGGCTGGGAATGCCACACTTGGTGAGCCACTGGTGTGCCTCAAGGTTGGCTTTTCTACTCCGCGCGTTGACAGGTGGAGATCCGATTATGGAGGAGATTGTGAGGGACGCGTTCCCCCGCCTTACTATCACCCCCACTCATCTCGCGGGTTGAGCGCCGTCATAAACCCTGGGATCGGTTTTCCTTCGTGAGCGTTGGTCAGCCTTGTTGGCTGTTCCTCGGTCCAGTGACCTTTCTCGGCCTAGGAAGGTCTTCTATCATCTTCTAGGGGAGGGGGTCACAAAGGATTCCCTACGTGAGGAGCTCGACTTGTCGGAGGAGAAGGTTCGTTCTTACTGGATTATCTCAGTAACCCTAAATTTTCGCTTACCTGGCGATTGGCTCGGAATCAGCTGCCTCTCAATGACAAGGCCTTCATATGGGGCTTGGTGGATTTGCCAGACTGTGAACGGTGTGGCCTTGGTTTAGAAGAAATGGTTTTGCACGCCTTCTACCATTGTCCCCCCTCCCTATGGGACCATGTCAGCGAGCTGATGGCTCATCTCGCCCCCAAAAAGCTTGTGCCCATTGATCAATGTGTCACCCCCGTATTCCGGAGTGAAACAGATGGTGTTTCTGACACTGCTAGCAACAGCCCGAATGGTGATTTGGACGATGCGAATGGAGGAAGTCTTCCGAGGCAACCGTTTTCTCATCAGGATCTGATCCGATTTTTTGAGCATCAGCTCAAGATGAAGATTAGAACTGATAGAAAGCGCATTCATTCGACAGTCTTCAGCGAAAGGTGGGTGACTGAGGTGAGCTTGGTTTGTTTGAATGGGGCTAGCCTTGGTTTTCTTTTTTAGGTCAAGCCTACATCACATGGGGGTGGTTTCCTGTGGAGTCCTCCCCTTGGTTAGGTTAGATAAGCTTTTGTGTACCGAGTTAATGTGTGTAAGTGTTGTTCCAGCCTGTCTCCGGCCACATCTTTGGTTATGATCCAAGTTGAGACTCCCAACCTCCCCAGTTTGTTTTTGGCCCCTTTTATCTCGACTTGATTTTGTCCAATGGAGAGAATACAGCGGCCTCTCTGTTTTGAGGGTTGGACGGGCCCTACTAACATCAGTTATGTTTAATTAGATTTGTGTTAATATTTTAGTTTGTTATTGGGTTCATCTCCCGCCCCTCTCATTTTTTCATCATAGATTTTTATATATATTTTAGCCTCATTAAATTTTTATGTCACGGGGCGCATTTTGTAGTAAGAATGTGGTATTATGGTGTATGGAGGATTGATTGGTGACGGACGAGTTCTTGTGGCGAATGTGGAAATTGTAATGTATGAATGGGTTGTGAATCTGATTAGCTAGGTATAGGATAGTTAAGATCAGCCTCAGCCCCTCTCCTTTTTTGGCTTCGTGCCATAATTGTATTTTTTAATGCAACATATATTGAGAATGAATTCAGTATTACTCAATGGTTTTAAAAGACCTGAATAATATTACTATTAGAAAGCAATCTGTTTACATTTTAAATAGAATGAATGAAAGTAAAAAGTCCTTTATCAATGGTATTGATAAAATATCTACAATATCAACTCACTGTGATATTTATCAAGCAAATATTGCTTAAAAATTTGTTGTTTTCTTAGTGTTACCATCTGTTTTCATTTTAAAATTATCTGATAGACACAAAAATATATTTAACATACATACATAAATCATCAACTGTTTTTGCAATAGATAGAAATGCAAACAAAGAAACATTTACCTCCATAACAAAAGCAACTATAAAAACCACAAGAAATGGGTAAAAGCCAGAATTATACAGAGTTACTGGAAATCCTAGAATTAAATGAAACCAAAAACATTGTTTTAAAACTGTTTCAAAAATTATTTTGGCTAAATTAATGGTTCTAATTATTATGGAATATTTTGCCTTCATAAAGACAAAAAAGTAATTGAGAATAAAAAAAGGCTCACATCAAATTCAGCTAAACTATGGGCTCAGAAAGAAAGAAAAAACATAAGCTGTCATAGCAATAAAGATCGGTCTTGATAATACTATTTCAGGTTTGCCAGATTTATTGGGATTTTCCTCACATGAAAATAGTTAAAAAAACAAACAAACAAACAAACTAAAAGCAAATGAAGAGAGTGGGCAGAAAATTTGGTTTGAATTAAAACAGAAAACAAAAAACAAAAAAAACTTATTTTGCAATCAGAAATGTGCTCAGTGATTTAAAATTCAGAAATATAGAAACATTGCACAAAATATTAATTTTTGAACCCAAACAATATTGAAAACGGAGTAAGGCTTGACAGAAATACAAAGACTTACATGTAAGTCAAGAATTAATTCTGGAAAGTGTTAAAATTCTTGTTGTTTTAAAAAATTCAAATAAAAGATGAGGATTCTTGGAATGGTTTAAAAGTTGAAATAATGAAGAGGCATTCTACAGGAAAACAAGAAGTGCAATAGAAGAAACTGTTAGCATAGAACTTACCATTATATGTAGCCATTGCAATTGTGAAATGTACCATAGAGGAAAGTTCATCAGAAAAATTATCTTGAATAGATTTATAGAAAAGACATTGGGAATCTATATTACAGCAGAGTGGGAAAGTGACTGAAGCCGAGTTGCCAGATCAGGATCAATGATTTTGCAGATTCTTCTTTGAATTTTATCAAGAATCTCTAAATATATAGCAGGAGCACCAGACGGGATATGGCAGCAATATTCAAAGCAAGGATGAATGGTAGGCTTATAAATATGTAAAATATATTCTGGTGAGAAAAATTGTCTAGCATGACAAAGGGAACCAAATTTTCTAGCAGTGGACCTAGCAATTGATTCAATATATTCTTTCTACTTCATTTCAGCAGAAGGTCCTAATGAGTTAGCATGGATAGTAAAAAGTTTTCTCTCAGATGAATAAAAGAAAGGAGTTTCATTTTGGAAGCGTAAAAATTAACAAATAATTCCTTGCCCCACTTAACAACAGAATGTAGATCATTTTTTAGATCAACTGCCAATTTGATTGTATCGAACTATTCATACTTAGAATTAATGCAGGAATACATGGTTGTATCATCAGCATAGCTACCAAGTTGAGAAATGATGCCATCAGGAAGGTCGTTGCAGAAAACTAAGAGCAACATAGGTCCAAGGATATAGCCCTTGGGGATGCCTGCATTAATATAAAAAGATCTAAAAGAGTGTCAGTTCAAGATGGCATTCATTTTGTGATACAAAAGGCAGAATCACTTCAAAATTTGCCCAGAAATATCAGAACCTTTCAACTTGTGAAGAAGACGAATATGCCAAACCCTGCCAATTGATTAGGGCTTCTAGTAGTCTAAGAAGATGGTTCACCTGAGTTCTTAAAGATGGGAACTACAGATGAGGGTTTCTAACAAGCAGGAAAACAATAGGCAGCAAGACACTTATTGTAGAGTTTAGAGAGAACAGAAGCCAGTTCAGGAGCACATTTCTTAGGGACAATTGCATGGATATCATCAAGACCTCATGCTTTCTGGGAACTAGCTCAGAGATGGTAGCAAAAACCATGGATGGAGTCATATATATATATATCATTCAACAGGTACTTAATTCTAAATGGAAAGTTAGGAAAATATACAACAGATGAGTCAAAACTAGAATTTGAGGAGAATTTCCAAGTAAAACATCCTGCTTTATCAATAGTTGTTGTTAACACCTAAAATTGTATGAAGAGAGGGGAGGGATAGAAGACTTACTCTTATTGAACACACTATTACAGAACTGCCAACAGTCAGGAGAGTCAAACTTGCTGGAAGCTATGAGGTATTTCATTCTATCTGCAACTAAAGACTGAGCCTCTTTGATGACACAATTTTTATGATTAGACATAAATAGACTTATGTTGTAATCAGAACTATCATACCTGGAAGAAGTGATTCTTGTGGGATATAGCAGAAGAACAGGCTGGTGAGAACCATGGAGAAGATTGTTGTTTCATTTGGTATTTATGAAAAGAAACAAAAGCATTGATACTAGCTTTCAGTTCAGAAGAAACCTCTGTGGCACAATAGGAAGTTCAAGAATATCCATCCATGAAACATCTCAAAGAAAGTTACAATCAGTACGCTGGTAGCAGAAAGAAGTCTTGTGGGTTCCTTTCTAATGGATGACACAAAGGAAATGTCAATAGAAACTACAGCATGATCCAAATTGTCAAGAGGACAGAGCCGTGATGCTTGACAAGAGCTAAGAGAGGAGGTAAGGAATAAATTGAGCAAAGAAGCATGTTGATCAAATTTATTAGGTAAATGAGTAGGGAAATTCACTATTTGACTAAGATCAATGGAAAAATTGAAAGTCTGAATACTTGCTACATCAGCAACATTAGAATGCATTAGCCATTTGCATGATGAGCATTAAAATTATCAAACATAAAAATGTTTACTGATGGATGTAGAGAGAGAGCCATTTCTATTTTGTCAGGAATTTTGTCATATATATTACAGTTCTGAGAAGAAAGAGTGAGATAAAGGAAGAGATGGCTAACAGAGTCAAAAGCACATGAGGACTCAAGTGACAATTTTCTTACCATTGGAAGCTTTTACCAGATATAAATGCCAATGCCATGCATATGTATGTCAGAATCTTTTCAGCAAAGAGGAAGATAACCAAGAAATGAGAATTCATTGGTAACAATATAAGAATTTTAATTAGTTTCGCAAAGTGTAAAGATATCTGAAGATCATTTCAAGAGAAAAGATTCTACACTACAGAAATTGGAATGTGTTCCATTAATATTGATGAAAGAAAGGTTGAATGAATTGGTAGGTGACTTTTTGGTTTACTCTTATTTCTTTTCAGTGTATCTGTCATGAGAAGATTTTGTTAAGAAGACAAAGGCCAAAATAATTATCACTATCATCAGTGGCAATACAAACTGGCAAGAAGTCAGCTAAGACTAAAGCATAATGTGGCCTTAGGCTTGCCCACCAGAAATACATGCAGGGAAATCTAACCATGTGTGACATTCTGCTACAAATAATCCAATATTGTGCCACTGTTGATCAGAGCAGTCTTTCTAGGTGCTACCAAAAAGTTGGGGTTCCTTAGTATCAGTCATATGCTGCAACCAGAGAACTGTCAACCCTCATAATGAATAGTTGCAGCCACTGATCAATCAGATCAACAAAAAGTTAAGATAATTAAATCATTAAGGCCATGGAAGAAGAATGAACTGGTTACCAATATCCTAAACATGAAACAAGGATTAAATCTCTGCTTCTGTTCAATAAACATGGAAAGAGAGCTAGACAAGCAATAGTCAAACCTATTTAATTTCAATTGCAACAAGTAGATTTGAAAATGTTCAGAGATGGAATACAAAAATATACTAAATAAAAACATACATCTACATTTAAAATTGGTGATTTCAAAAGTTACATATGAAGTATTTACAGCATTCTGTTTTGGTAAAAAATGTCAGCTTTCTGGTGTATTTTGATTAACTAAAGATGTTGAGGGTTGTCTCTGAGGCTTGGAATAAAACTTCTATATTCTTAACCTCAAATGGTTGGATGATAAATCAATCAAGAAAGTTGACTTCCAAATTTTCCTTCTGAGAATTATTTTCAGAAGACACTTTTTCACAACAAAAAGAGATCTGCATTTATTTTACACCCTTTTTTTTACTTTTAATTTTTATAAAACACTCTCTTATTACATAGAAAGGTTCTAAGGATGAGGAAAAAATTAGGATTCTTTCTTCTTATGTAAATTAGCAATTTTTAAAAATCTTTGGAGCCCTTTTTGATTTTATAAAAAGTAATTTTTTTGAGATTGGACTAATTTTGATATCATGAAGGCATTTGATAGAATTTCATATGTTGGTCTTCTTCACAAGCTGAAGGGCTATGGCATCTCTGGTTGAATTCTTGATTCGATTTAATATTTTTTAACAAATTGCATAATGAAAGTCATGTTGAATGGTGATTTTTCTAGATCCTTTCACATTGAGTTGGGTTTCCCCAGGTCTTACTTTGTTTCTCATCTTCATCAATGAGCTTCCTGATGTCATTACTTCTTGACTCAGTATCTATGCTGATGACACAACTATTTATTCCTGTCATAATAGTAAGTTTGATAGGCTTAATAAAGTCAAATTAGCAGCTGATCTCAATAGTGACATTGAATCTGTTGTAAACTAAGGTAAGAAATGGCTTGTGAACTTTAATGCCTCTAAAACAAAACTGCTGTCTTTTAGTCAGAGAACCATTTTCGTTTTCCATCAGCATTGACTGATGCGACCCTCCAGGGGAGCAATTCCTTGCGTCTTCTCAGTTGCACATTTTCCACTGATATAAAATAGAATGATTATATTGAATCAATTGTTTGGTTTATGGTGTTGTGCCATATTATTTTTCTCACCAGAATCCATCGTTGCAGGCGTTGTTAGATCAAACGTATCAAAAATCACCTCCATCGGCGTTTCTTCCACGGGACCGCTGTCAACCATGTCTGAAGAGCGTCGTCTGATCTGGTTAATGTGCCTTCTGCATGTGAATTTTTCGCCTTTCACTAAGTACATCATATTGCCAATCCGCTTTTCTATTTTTTGATAGTGTTATAAGAAACAACCTTCCGCTTTGAGCTTCTTAAGGATGGGGTCACAGTTTCTGTAGGCTCTTCTTGTGGTTCTATTTGTTCAGCCTCTAGCTTCCCTTTTGTTGGTCTTGAGCTTCTTAACGTTTTCTGTGGTGACTTCAGTTGACTTAAATCATTTAATAATACTGCATGTCCTTGGCTGCGGGTAACTCGCTCCCCAGTTTTTCTCGGTGTCGGCTTCATCTTTACTTTCTGGGGCTTTTTTTCACGTATACCGTCGGTGTTGCCCATTCACTATACTCAACTTTTTTAAGTACACCGGTTTTCTCTAATCTGTCCAATTCTTTATCTATCTGTTCAATTGAGACAAACAGCACATTCCTTTTCTTTTTGAATACCGCCTGAGCGTTTTCTTTTAGCTGGAATTTTGCCTCCATCTTGGTACATGTTCCCAACCCCGGAGAAAAAACAGTAGGAAATGTTTCCTTAAGTCTCTTTATTAATTTTTGGGCTTCGGTGTTTAAACGTTCTACCTTGTATCCAATTCGTACCAAGTAAGTTCGTGGTATTTTCTATGACAAATAGTTTAGCTTTTCACGTTTAACGTGACGTTTGTAACAAATTCGCCAATAAATTGTATTTTTCTCCCGTCACTAACCTCGCGATTTTCTTTGTCTTTATTAAAGTTGGTTTCCCCAACTTCTTCCACGTATGCAAATTTATGATAGATAGATCTGAGCCAGTGTCAAGTTGCATTTTTATATTTTTATTACTTATACTTGGTAACAAATTTTCTGGTTATTCCATCTTTTACCTCGTTGGAATTTAATTTTCTTATTTTATTGTTTTTATTTTTTGACCTGCAGTGCGAGCTTTTATGACCCACTGATTTACAGTTGAAACATTTTTTATTCCTAAAATCGCAATATCTGTACCAGTGTAGTTCACCGCAAGCATAACATGGCTTCGGGAGTTTTTGTTTATTTTTCTCTGGTATTTCACTTTTTGCTTGATAATCCGCAATTTTAGAATTCTTTTTGGTAGACTGACTTTCTTCTTTGTAGCGTATTTTCCTTACTTGCGAAATGCCAGACTGTTCTGTCTTTTTTAAATCTTTCTTTACGCTAACATATTTTGTGCGGTCTTCTGCCAATTTCTGTACCATAATACTTGGATTGCTTTCCAATTTTGCCAGTACTAATTTTCTCAACTCTGCGTCTCTTTCCGATACCAGCACCTGAACAAACACCAAGCACTTAAAATTGTCCGCGTTTAACTCTGCCAGCTTGAATTCTTCACAATGCTTATTCACATTGGCTGCATACGTTATATAGTCTTGTTCGTCATCTTTCATTAGATTCAAACATTTCCACCGCTTGTGAAACAAAGATGTCTTTTTACTAAATAATTCACTTAATATATTTACCGCCACGGTAAATGTCACCTCGCTAGTTTTTTTCGGTAAAATGTAGTTTACCAATTTGTTATGCTCAGCAGTTCCTAATTTGCTTAAAAGAAGCCTAAACCTTCTTTCCTTCAGACCACGAGTGGCAGTCTTCGTTATACACGTCCGTATATTTTTTATAATACTCCTCAAAAGTTATCTTTTCATCTGGACTGTACGTAAATATTTCAATTGAATTCCATATTGTATTCTCTCGGAAAGAATCATTTTGTAGATTTTTCTCTTTCCTCTTCTTAGTTATTTCCAGAATTTTGTTTTGAAACTCCCTATGCATCAGTTCTATTTTTTGTTGGAATTGCATTTGTCTATTAAAAGTTTCCTCCAGTAGCTGCATCTGGAATGTTTTTTTGTTGCTCTAATATTGTCATTTGTTGTTCCGACTGTAGCTTAAAGAATTCCCGGAATATATTTTTGCATTCCTCCATCTTCGCAAAAATTTTACACAATGCCTAAATAATGTAGAGGGGGGGGGGGTCCTACGAATTTGCAATTCGTGACCTATTTGAGCAAACTGTATTATCGAGAAAAAAATTTCTTTTCTCAGTTGAGAATACGACAGATTTTTTCGTCACTAAATTGACGTTTTGGCTTGCGAAAAACTTTGCAGAAAGTTAATTGTAGTAAACCTCTTTAATTTTTTTATCAATTTGTATCGGGTTATATTTGAGCACAACTTTGGCAAACTATTTAATTTCTGACAATGCGTGAATAGAAGTTTCATGTTAGAAATAGGGAATGAATTGGAGCATATTTTGTGGTTTACACCTATTTTGTAATCCCCACATATCCTTAAATCTCCATCCAGTTTTCATAAAACAACAATGGGAGAGTCACAATTACTAGAACTAAAATTCCTTGTTCCACCATTCTTTTTAGTTTAGCAAATAATAAAGTTAGAATGCGAATGAACAGTCTTCAAGATTCAATCTAAGAGGGGGTGACTATTTTCCTTTAATTGAATATTCGCTTTGTACTATTTTAACATTCCCGTGTCATTTCTTTCCGATTTCACAGTTTTTAACTTTTTAAGACATCTATTCCTACGATTCTGTCTTTTTTCACATTTTACTAACATAATGGAACTGTCTTAGTTTCGTATAACTTTTCTTTAATTTGGGTTTGCCCATTCGTTCCCATAAATTTATTGGGATTAGGGTCACATAATCCCCAGTAAGTTGCTTAAGAAAAGTTATACTATTCAATTAAATTTTTTATCTGGCACTTTTCTCTTTATGTCATTGTATCGTATATATATTTGTGTTTTCCTAAATGGGGTTTAAATTTTCCTCCTTATCTATTTTCTTTCTATATTTGCAGACGTACTGGAAATGATCTTTCTTTCACAATTCCAGCATATCTGTCCTAAATCTGGACACTTTTTCTTATCCCGTTCATGGTCTGTATTGCAGTACTTGCATCGTATATGGTAATTCGATACGTTGTATGTTTCGGCATTGCTCGTAGATGTATTGAATTTATCAATTAATTCTAATAGTTGTAGAAAGTCTACACATGCATCTAAAGATATTTTACTTAACTGCAAGTGTTCTAAAATTGTGTGTTTATACCATGCTCATACATACCTTCTATTAATCTCAACTGTTTCAACTCGTCTTCTATGGGCATTTCTCCCATGCCAAAATTTTCAAACTCACAAAATCTAGAGGTCTCTCGTAACTTGGGTATGTACTGGATTATCGTCTCGTTCTGCTCTTGTTTGCTTGTAAGAAATTTTGTCTGCAATTTTTTTCTATCGTCTGTAAGTTTTATGACCCTATATAAAGAGGGTTGGAGCAAAACAGGGGCCCTCACAGGAAAAAAAAACTTTTCGCAATTGTACTGGACTTATGAAACACTCTCTACACCATCATGAGCTCTGAGGACGATCAAATCTCAGACCTTTAGTCTTCAGCCGTGTTCTTAATTAGAGTAATTATCCCAAGAGCCTTAGGAAAGTTCCTGTGGTCCTCTGTTGACGGCAAGTCAATAGAGGTGCATTTGAATAAGAACCTCAAGAGGACTTTTTTTAGAACCAGAAAGATCCCTCTTGGCAGCAAGCCTGTCAATACGGCAAATACTTACCCCTTTGGGAAATCCTTCTTTGATTATGGATTGGGGGAGAGATATGCCAGAGTCATCGCGGAAGAAAAATGGAGACTCCTTACCTCATCTGAAGTTGATATTTTTTCTTCGTTTCTTGCTGGTGAAGCAGGGGCAGACTTTGTCCTGGCAACTTCCATTGGCTTCTACGCCCTGCTTCGCCGAATCTTCTCTCTCTTCTTGTTGGTACAATCCTCGTCGGCTTCGTCCTCCATTATGACGAAGACCAAGATGGAGGCATTTCCTCCACTTACATCAACTGTTAATTTCTGCTGATGTTGCTGTTGCTTGTACAGTGGCTACCCTTTCTTCTCTTTTTCTTGGACACTCTGCTAGGGAGAGGGAACAGGGGTCGCAGCCTTTGTCCCATTCTTTACCACTTCCTTCCATCCACTGGGACCATTGGGGGTTTTATCGGTCTTCCTCACCCTACCGCTTACCTAGGTGTTGCTGATTTGATTCGAGGCACCGGATTTTGTCCGTGACATGCCCTAGACAAGTGTCACGTGGCATCACAAGTCTAGCAGTGGGGTCCTCTCTCACTCTCCACTGTCACGAATATGTTCCGTCCGCAGCATATCAGCGTATCAGGGATGTCCAAATAGCTCTTTTGTGTTACTGTCCAAAATCTCCAGTGGCAATGCCCACTTTGCTTATAACAGGAAAGACATCCCCGACGGACTCGTATTAGGAGAAAAAGCTCCTAAATTATCTTTGGAAACGTCCATGGTCACCTCGTGTAGTGTAGCCCTCGTCTTCCGGGTGTCTATGTAGTCGGTCTGTAACCTCACTGATTTTGCGATGAGGATGCTTTCTGCCAACTTCTTGGCAGCCTCTTCCATTGACAGCAGGATGTCCCACATGGTATTGCTTCGTTTTGCCAGAATATTCAGGCTCTTTCGAGGCTTCTCTATCATTTCCCTGCTAACACCAACCAACTTTCTGAACTTAACATATGTGGTTAGCAGAGAGATGGACACTGCTTCCACCGCCAATAGCACAGTTAGGAGTTAATTACTCCTGGTAATGCTTCCGCATGCCAGCAAAATATTACACATTCATCTTCTTGGGCCTAGTAGAGTCCCAAGACGATGGGTTTGAGACACGTTGCCTGTTGGGGAGACTCCGCTATTTTTGCCAAAACTGTGATGCGGCACAAATGAGTAAAGCAAAATGTTCAACAAAGACAGGCAAAACAAATTAGGTGACCAACTTGACAAAACACGGGAACAAAATGGAGAAAACATGTGAGAAAAATGATAACACTTACTGTTAAAATAACTTAAAATGACGCAAAAATATAGTACAATGTCGTCCAACTTTCGTGATATTATTGACTTATTTGTATTTGACTTTATGCAAAATAGGGTAAGTTCATTTTGCATATTTCACTGCAGAATGATAATTTATTGTTTATGATTTAATGAGCAATTTTTAAATTCATCTTGTAAACAGTATGGTTGAAAGAATAATTGAAATTGTTAATTAATTAAAATAACGAGATAAGTACATTTAAAAGACTGATACATGGTAGCAGAAATTAGACTTGTGTTCACGGAGATAAAAGCACACTTGACAGAAAATAAAATGTACACAATTAACAGGAAAAGCATAGTAAATTGTATGTTAATTTAATATAATATATTTATATTTTTGTGTATTGGTGCATGTATTTTTTAGATTACTATTGTTTTATGGTACATGTGATAAAAAAAGAGAAATTACTCCGTAGTATTACAAGCCATATCACAGAAAGAAATTGGACACGTGTTGCCCGTACCAAGGTTCGTGGTGAAGAGATTGAATTTAACGTCTTTTGGTGGGATGTCTGTATTTGCAGCTGGAACAGTTTTTGTTGTATGCTGTGAGTTTTATTATTTTTAATTTTTATTTTATTCAACGTTTTTATGTTATTGTTTTATTTTATTTTATAATTTTCATTATTATTATTATTTTATATTATAAAGTATTTTTATGCAAACAAAACAAAATATTGAGTGAAGCATTTGGAGAAATGACATAAAAAAGCTTTTCCATATGACACAATGGCTTTTGAAAAGTCACAGGTGGCTGAATATTATATTCGACTATGAGAAAAAGTGGTTTATGCCAATGCTCATAAATTGATTCAAATTGATTTTGATATCCAGACTACAGATGTTAGTCAAATACTAATACTAATCTTCTCAATTACATACGCAGTTAAAGATTATATAGAATTTTTCAGGAAATAATTAACCCTTCCTCTGACAGTGAATTATTTTTTAATTGTTAATAGAATTGTCTTTATGAGTAGTTTATATAAAAAGAACCTGAAAAACACATTGTAATAGCTTTGATTCTTGACGTTTTGCTTTGTTTCTCCAGTTGAATGTATTTTCAACATTAACTTTATCATTTTTCCATTATCTTCTACCATTTATCAGATAATTTCATAATTCCAACCACCTATTTGGTAAACAAAGAAATGTACAGGTTAACATTATCTTAAACGTATATTGACATTAATTCTCTTACCTAATTCTACATAGACACTTTTCATCAGTTGCTTCATTCGATTGGTCTAACTGAGAACAGTAATTGTTTAAATCAATCATTTGGCAATCTAGAAAAATCTCATAGTTGCGGACTAACTTCCACACACACACACTATATACAGAGCATAACCTTATTTGGAGGAAAATTATCCTTTGTTGCTCTATTTTGTTTACTCTACCATCTTTTACGTGAAAATTATCCACTTTTCATCATCTGTCACAATTTGTTTCAAACTTTAAACATTGTAATCTTCTTTAAGGTACAAATCTTATGAGGAAATATAGCTCAATTGCTTCGTATATTTTTTCACTTATATGGAATTCACACATCACAGCGATTAACATAACCAAACTGGTACAAATTTTAGTTCTTGATTTGATTTGGATATTTTGTATGAATTTACACACACACACACACACACACACACACACACACACACACACACACACACACATATAGTATAGAAAATTAGGAAATCAGCCGATTTTCTAATTTTCTATACTTAAAAGGTCTACGTCAAATTTTTATCTTTTTATATGTGTATTGAGCACATTATTTACATTATTCGGACTACTGTCCTCATCTTTGTCGCCATATTTATTACAACGTTTCGGCCCTTGTACGCTCCGGCCTTCTTCAGGTGGTTGGAATGTCGAACTGAACCCTTTATTTCGCTCACTGGGGTAGACTGTTCTAGTTCCACGTGCCATGTTTAATGGATGTCAGTTATCAGTTATCTCCTGTTAATTTCCCTCTGAAAGTTCTCCACGAAGTGGGCGAAGATTCGGACATATGAAGGAGACTTGATAGACAAATGCAAAGAGAAAATGTTGACTTTTAAAATGCCTTTCAGATGAAGGATATTCTGTTTTAAAATCTTTTTTATGATAGGAAGAAACAAATTTTGAGCCATAGTTTTATTTCAATGGCCATGTTCAGTAGCTATATCTCTGATGCAATATATGACCAATCCATCTATCAATAAAGACCTTAATTCACTTCCTTTTTCCATATCTTCTAATATGTATTTTGTTTGTTGGATGGACTATGGTCTGATTCAAGTTCTGTAAATACATAGATAAAGTATTTTTAAATTTAAGTGGAACAAAATTCAATCAATGCAAGAAAAAACACGTATTAAAAAAGGTCAAGAGTAAACGAGAAAGAAAAAAAAACTTAAAAGGAAACAGCAGCCTAAATACAACTATTGCTATTTTACCTTGACTACTGTTTCGGGTTTTTTATCTTTTCTAGTTTCCTTTTGTCCCATTTTTACTATGTCTGTTTTTATCGCATTTATAATATTTAGACTGTTTAAAAATTGTTATAATTAGACTTTTTGTTTCTTGAGTGGTATGTTTTTTTAATATATATTTTAAATTTTTTAAAGGAGCTTTTTAACTGGTGACATTTCTCGTATGAACAAAGAGAACAGGTCTTGTCATTTTTGGTCATCCATGTTGGCAAGAGAATAGAATCAACACTCATTTAAACTTCGAGCTGTACTGGCACCAGTTGCAATGATTCGCTACATTTTAAGATAAATATATTTTCAAAAACCATGAAATTATTTATGATTAAATCAAATCTCCAAGTGCGATTTTATTTTTTGATAATTAAAAAAAATGTTTAACTTTTCTCTTGACAGACACATCTATCATGGCATAATCAAAGTAGTCTATGTTGTCAGGAATATAAAGAATATTTAAAAAGTTTTAAATATTTAATTACACAAAAGTATTTTTTCATTTTTTTTAAATGCACTCTGATATCAGTTATGAGGTTACAGCCAAAATTAAACTCATCTTAGTAAAATGTTGTACCTTCCCAGTCACACTAAGTCTCAGTGTTGTTCTTTCATGTCTGTTTAAACATACACCGAAAACATCTTTCAGCTTTTCCCTGACTAGACAAATAACCCCATATTTCTATTCTTGTTCGTGTCAATGTGCACAAAATTGGAAAGAGTCCATTGTATGTTTACAAGGAAATGAAAAGGGAAAACAAATGTCATGGCGAGAAATGAAAAGCACTAAATCTGTTTCCCATATATTCCGTTGTTAATTTTAGCAATGGTTGGGTGGGTAGGTTAGTGACACTTGGAACAACTTTGCCACATGAATGTGACAAATGAGTTTTTCTCTTCAGCTAGCGAGAACTCTGACTCTCTTCTACTATTCATTAGTTCATTTCTCCACCTCATACGGCTTTCGAGGCCTCTTCCAATGGACATAATGAACTCAGTAACGGGTGGCCCGGAACTACCTTGATGGATAGTCTGTCCCTGCAAACTGTCTTAATGTTAAGTCTAGTCTGATCAGTTCGACGACATACAAAAATAAAAGATGACCTCCAATCAGTTGCTAACTGGCGTAAGAATTGGCTTGTTAACTTCAAAGCTGCCAAAACGAAAGTGCTCTGTGTGAATCATCTTAAAGAACCTTTTACCCTTTCATCAACATGGCTGATACTAACTTCTTGGGGAGAAACTTACTGTGCCTTCTTGATTTCACGTTTTCCATTGACATGAAGTAGAACGACCAGATTGAATTAATTGCTAAGTCAGTTCACTATGGCGTGTTAGACAATTTTTCTCTCCATAATATATCTTACACCTTCATGAGTCCATCACTCACCCGTGCATCAAATATTGCAGCCACATCTGGTCTGGTGCTCCTGCTATATATCTAGAGTTTCTTTAGAAAATCTAAAGAATCTGTTACTTTGTTGGTCCTGATGAAGAATCTCGATTCAATCTTATTCCCTGCCACCTAATACTTGATTATAATATTTGTAATGATTCCATCGTTTAGTTCAGCTCACATTTAATACATATACATAATTTCAATTCATAGTGTAACCTAGAAAAAAACCACAGCATTGTCCTATTAAATTCATCATGATAACATTATCAAGTCAAAGTTATGTTAATAGCCATACTAGTAGAACACACGGTGAGGATCAATCATAATTTGCTAATGATTTGTATTGGATTTGTAACTTATTGAAAAGTAAGTGTATTAGATGTGATGTACTAGACTTCAAAGTGTAACATGGATCCCTTCTACACGCCACCTATATTATTTTTTGAGGCACGGTGGATTGCGGATTCTTCAGTCTGAAGAATCGGAGGGCCAAGTCCGAATTGAAGTTGAGTTCAGTATATTCACTAGGGAAAGGTATAAAACCATCTCTTCTCCCCTCAGCTATGGGGAAACAGCAGGACAGACAGGGTTATATAGCCTTGGTGGAAACCGAACAAAAAGTCTGAATTCAAAACCTCAAACTATGAGTAAATAGTAGGGCAGTTTGAGTTTTGTAGCCATGGTTGGCAAACAGACTAGGTAGAGGAGCCAAGTCCCTAAGACAGTCCCGATGTCATGTTCAATTTCGTTTTGGCGACTCCTCTGACGATGCCAGTGACAAGTTGTATTGGCTTCAGCCTTTACCATTTGACAATATCAATGTCGTGGGGAGGGGAGACGTTCTACATGGACACCTGTCGATCTCTCATAAAAAAGCCCTTCATGGTCTGCGCCCTGAAAAGGGCATAACTCTTCGGGTGCAGATCTATGGTCTCTCGAGACCGACGGTTACCATAAAAAATAGTCATTGTTATGGTTCTGCTGTTTCTTTCCGCTTGCATTACATATAAATACAATTTCAATTCATCGTCTTGCCTAGAAAATCCCACAGCATCGCCCTGTTAACGTTATATAACATGATAACGTTGGCAAGCCAAAGTTACGCGAAGAAAAGCTATAATATCAGGGCACACGGTGAGGATCAAATTTATCACATTTAAAAAATAATGAAAACAAATCTTGTAAAAATTCATTTTTCAGCGAAATTTTTTTTTCTTAAGGCTATATTGTCCTTGACATATTATTCATACAAATAATTAAAAGCTTCTCTAATTAAAATAATGTCTTAGTTTTATAGCGTTATTTTACGATTCAGAGCAGATTTTCGGTAAGACGAGGTCCGAGTTTACAAAAACAAAAATGATTAAATTCTCCAAAGATTATTGCTTTTATTAAATTCTCCAAAAATTATCACACTGAATCTATAGAGTTTTCATGAAATTAAGTAAGTGGGGTGAAGCACATGTCAAAAATATTTTTACCAAGATTTTCTAAAAAAAAAAAAAAAAATAGCATTCAAGAAATTAACTTAGATTTAATTTTTTATTAACATTTTGTTCCAGTCTAAAAATTTGGACTAAAGAACAAGACAACATGCTCATCTAGCTACACAGAGACACATACCATCCCGCGCGCGCGCGCATACACATACATACATTATAGTTAATTTTTTTTATTTGCAGACACAAGAAAAATAAGAGTAATTTTCTGCGCGTAACAGGTTTTGTCTCTTTCTTTCTCTCTTTTCAACTCGCAACGAAAAAAAAGGAGTAGATTGCTACAAATAGAGTAAAAGATAACATTTTTTCTATCAACAGAACACAATGTTGTATTTCGTGTTAGTCTCAAAAAGTTTGCTTTTCACGCAATAGTCCCAAATTTCAAGAAAGTAATATTTATTTTAAATACATTTTAATTAACACTTCTTTTATATCGTTCCTTTAACAACTGAACAGGAATTTTCAGAACATCATAATCAAATCTAAAATATTGACTTCACAAAAACTCTCCATCATGAATACTGTTTATCTTCAAACATGTAAGTTACATTTCTTTTTCTTTTTGTTACTATTTCTTCATTTTTAGTTGAACTTTTCCTTTTCAACCTCAAAATAAGGTTTTAATTCTAAATGGCTGTTTATAAATGTTTTATTTCACAAAAGTGTAAAAGTTTTACTTTTAATTAAACCAACAAAAAGGTTAATCTTTCTTTATATTCTGAACTTCCTTACATTTAGTTACAAAGATTTTTTACACACTATACAACGAAAATATCTTTAAAAGTTTATCGCTTATGAGCAGAATACTTGAATTTGACTTTGTAAATTTCACACAGATTTTTTTCAATGCTAAAATAGTTTCTTTTAGCCATTTCATTAATTTTCTCCGTGGAAGAAAAGCAGTCAAATTTGTCTTGAAATTTGCTCCCGCTTGCACATTTTGTTACAAACCAAAACTACACATCACATCAAACTATGCATTACTGAACTTGAAAGAAAAATAGGATTCCACTTTTTTGTCCTTTTGTTTTTGGTGGGAGGAGTCAAGCTTCCAAGCTATTAAATTCATTAAGATTGCTACTAATTTCTTCTGCTTGGCCAAATTCATTTATCTCCGCATTTGAACTAGAGATAATTTTTTAAATGTTCCAAATTGAATTTGTAATTTTTTTCACGCATGTGATTTCTTAAAGTCATCAACTGAAGAACTGGAAGAATTGGAAAAACTAGCCACATATGAGTATGAAAATCTAATTTTTTTCTAAAAATTTCAATTATACATAAAAAAATCGATTTTTTTTTTGTTTCTGAAGTGTCACTTTTATGCTTAAATAATATTCTGAATCCTAAGGATACAGAAAATGTGTATGATGCAATGCGATACATATAAGAAAATGTGTATGATGCAATGCGATACATATCAGAAAATGTGTATGATGCAATGCGATACATATCAGAAAATGTGTGTGATGCAATGTGATACATATCAGAAAATGTGTGTGATGCAATGCAATATACATAAGAAAATGTGTATGATGCAATCCGATACATATAAGAAAATGTGTATGATGCAATGCGATACATATAAGAAAATGTGTATGATGCAAGGCGATATATATCAGAAAATGTGTGTGATGCAATGTGATACATATCAGAAAATGCGTGTGATGCAATGCGATATACATAAGAAAATGTGTATGATGCAATGCGATAGATATAAGAAAATGTGTATGATGCAATCTGATAGATATAAGAAAATGTGTATGATGCAATGCGATACATATAATACAATGTGTATGATGCAATCCGATACATATAATACAATGTGTAAGATGCAATCCGATACATATAATACAATGTGTATGATGCAATGCGATACATATAATACAATATGTATGATGCAATCCGATACATATAAGACAATGTGCATGATGCAATCCGATAGATATAAGAAAATGTGTATGATGCAATGCGATACACATAAGAAAATGTGCATGATGCAATGCGATACACATAAGAAAATGTGCATGATGCAATGCGATAGATATAAGAAAAAATGTATGATGCAATGCGATACATATAATAGGATGTGTAAGATGCAATCCGATACATATAAGACAATGTGTATGATGCAATGCGATACATATAATACAATATGTATGATGCAATCCGATACATATAAGACAATGTGCATGATGCAATCCGATAGATATAAGACAATGTGTATGATGCAATGCGATACACATAAGAAAATGCGTATGATGCAATCTGATAGATATAAGAAAATGTGTATGATGCAATGCGATACATGTAATACAATGTGTATGATGCAATCCGATACATATAATACAATGTGTATGATGCAATGCGATACATATAATACAATATGTATGATGCAATCCGATACATATAAGACAATGTGCATGATGCAATCCGATAGATATAAGACAATGTGTATGATGCAATGCGATACACATAAGAAAATGCGTATGATGCAATCCGATAGATATAAGAAAATGTGTATGATGCAATGCGATACATATAATACAATGTGTATGATGCAATCCGATACATATAATACAATGTGTATGATGCAATCCGATAGATATAAGAAAATGTGTATGATGCAATGCGATACATATAAGAAAATGTGTATGATGCAAGGCGATATATATCAGAAAATGTGTGTGATGCAATGTGATACATATCAGAAAATGCGTGTGATGCAATGCGATATACATAAGAAAATGTGTATGATGCAATGCGATAGATATAAGAAAATGTGTATGATGCAATCTGATAGATATAAGAAAATGTGTATGATGCAATGCGATACATATAATACAATGTGTATGATGCAATGCGATACATATAATACAATGTGTATGATGCAATCCGATACATATAATACAATGTGTATGATGCAATCCGATACATATAATACAATGTGTATGATGCAATCCGATAGATATAAGAAAATGTGTATGATGCAATGCGATACATATAATACAATGTGTATGATGCAATCCGATACATATAATACAATGTGTATGATGCAATCCGATAGATATAAGAAAATGTGTATGATGCAATGCGATACATATAATGCAATGTGTATGATGCAATCCGATACATATAATTCAATGTGTACGATGCAATCCGATACATATAAGACAATGTGTATGATGCAATCCGATAGATATAAGAAAATGTGTATGATGCAATCCGATACATATAAGACAATGTGCATGATGCAATGCGATACACATAAGAAAATGTGTATGATGCAATGCGATAGATATAAGAAAAAATGTATGATGCAATGCGATACATATAAGACAATGTGTATGATGCAATGCGATACACATAAGAAAATGTGTATGATGCAATGCGATAGATATAAGAAAAAATGTATGATGCAATGCGATACATATAAGACAATGTGTATGATGCAATCCGATACATATAAGAAAAAATGTATGATGCAATGCGATACATATAAGACAATGTGTATGATGCAATGCGATACACATAAGAAAATGCGTATGATGCAATCCGATAGATATAAGAAAATGTGTATGATGCAATGCGATACATATAATACAATGTGTATGATGCAATCCGATACATACAATACAATGTGTATGATGCAATCCGATAGATATAAGAAAATGTGTATGATGCAATGCGATACATATAATACAATGTGTATGATGAAATCCGATACATATAAGAAAGCGTATGCACATCTTCGCCTACTTAATGGCAGACACTGTTTTTTAAAACTAACATGCGATAACGAAATTTCTTTGCTGAAATCACCATGAACAATTTATAAACTTTTTAAAAATAAATATTTGTCTTAAAGTTTTAATTAATTCTATTATTTAAGCATTGAAGTATATTGTTCGTTCATTCTAATTTTGCCTTGAACATGGAGTAGTTTTAATCGGTGCGAAATTTGAGAAAAAAGTGTCATTATTAAAAAAAAACTCAAAGTTAATTAATTTAATATTTTCCTCTATGAAAATAATGAACATATTGATTATAAAATTTAATTTTTTAATGAATAATTTGTGTTTTAAAAAGTTATGATTAATTTTATCACCGTCTATCATAAACAGAAGACAAAAAGTAACTTTTTACTCTACGAAATTAATGAAAAATATTATTTATTAAGAATTTATCACAAATACCATAATTAACCATAAAAGCCAATACCATGTCACATTGTTTTCTGATACATTTCTGAATTTAGTAGAACAGTTTAGAAATTCAATGAAATGTAATTATTAAGAATTTTGTGGTGGCGTAACTGGGGAGGGTCGGCACTTTTGGTCCGCGGTGAATTTTCAGAAAAGAAAAATAACAATAGCATAATTTCAAAAATTTTTGCAAAAAAAGCAGCGATAAGGAAGAAGATAGGGTTCAAATGAAGCCAATTTGTCCTTGATGTGGTTGGCTCAAAGCCAGCCAACCTATTTTTTTTTTAAGCGTTTCACCCCAAGCAAGGCGGGAAGCCACTAGGACGCAAGGGGTTACAGAAAATTTGGAGCAAGATCCGATAGGAGTGATAGAAGAAAGGATGAGGGTAGTAGACAGATCAAGGCAACTGGAGATGTCGATTGACATTACATTTGAATAGCTGGAGATTATAGCTCTCAGGGAAACTAGAATAGGGAAGGGAATTCCACAGGCGAGAGGTGCGAGACATGAAGCTATTGGAGTAGAAGAGACGGCTACATTTAGAAGTTTCGACAGTAAAGGGGTGAGAGCGGGATGCCAGTCTCGTAGGGCGCTTGAACTCATGAAGTCTGGGAACCAGCGAATGCAGCTCCTCGGAGGAGCGCGACGAGCCTATATTTCCTTGAGGGGATGAAAGCGTCGATTCCAGCTTTAACCCAGGAAGAGACCTCAGAAGCACATTCTTGAACGGGGAGCGTAAAGACACGATCCCAGGGGACATCGCGGAGGAAATCACGGAACGCGTCCCGGTCAGCTCGTTGATAGTAGAACGAAGTTCTAGTGGTAGGAGGTTCTTTGCAGGGGGTGGAGTTGAAGGAGATGTTAACAGATACTACCGCATGATCAGAGTTACAAAGAGGGCAGAGTTGCGTGGCGCTACAGGACTCGGGGATGGAGGTAAAACACAGATCGAGAAGAGAGGCTTTACCTTCCCGGTTGAAGGCAAAACGAGTGGGGAAGTTAACTATCTGCGTAAGGGATTGAGAGACTGAAAAATTGAACGTTTGAATGCCTGCGTGGTCAGTAGTAGCATTTTTAAGCCACATGGTATGATGGGCGTTAATGTCGCCAAACACAAATATGTGGGCAAACGGGTGGAGGGAGAGAGCCTTGTCTATGCTGTCAGAAATGCTATCGAGTATCCCACAGTCTTGAGAGGATGGAGAGCGGTAAAGGAAGAAGAGATAGCTTACCGCATTGAGAATAGATAGTCGGAGACACATGTACGACTGGTCTGGCGATTCGAGAGACAACTCTCTGGCCAGAGGGAGATGGTCCTTGATGTAGACACCAAGGCCGTGCATGTGGGTTATAGAGTCTTTTCTGAGGAGAGGAAGGTAGCCTGGGATAGAGAGATCAGAGGAGGGGATAGACGAGACAAGGTTAGTCTCACAGAGAGCCAGTATATCCGGACAATTTGCAATGAGGAAAGATTCCATACTGCAGAAGTTTGTTCTAATGCCACGGACGTTGGAGAACGAAATGTTGAGGGGTTTAGGTGATTTATGAGTGGCTGGTTTAGGGTTACTTTTTCGGTCTTTGTAAGTCATGTTGAATTTTCGTTGGAAGATGAGAAGGCCCGAAGTAAAAGAAGCAGACAGTTACGACCGTGACATGGGCAGAGAGGAGTTGGCACACCTGCATCATAAAGTGGCCTCAGGTTTGCCCACCGGGGGTGACTGTAGGGACACCTTTCCATGCGCGACATGGCACTACAAACACCCCGGTATTGTTGATCAGAGCGGCCGCTCAAGACGCTATGCAAGATTTAGGGCTCCTAACTACCAGTCGGAAACAGCAACCAGAGAACTGTCAACCGTGTACCCTCAGAATGAAGAGGTGATGCCACAGACTGCACACATCACGGGAGAAACAGAGCTGCACTAATACAGAGACCAGTGAGAGAGAGAGAGTACCGGGAACCCCTTCCTAAACAAGAAACAAGGCGTAAGCCTCTACTCATGTCCAAGAGAAGGGGGAGGAGTGTTGACCGGGCAGTAGGAAAGCCTACCTACTCCTATTACATATAACACATACAACAACAACAAAAACAGAGGGAACGATGAATTTGCAAAGAGTCCTGGATGACACTTGGATTTACCCTTACGCAACATTAAGTTTTAACTTAGTATAAGCCCCATTGTCTATTCTAAAAAGAAATTGAAGAAAATAAGGTTATCCGGATTTATTGCTATGTCATAATATATGTCCCAACATACGTGACAGCAAGTGTTAGTCCGCTTTCTTCCTCATGATAACAAATGAATGTACAGCTTACCTTAAGTCCAAGCATCGACCTGGTTGGGGTGGGGGGATCAACGGCCAATCCACCGCCCTCATCAAATAGTGGGCTTGGGAGGCATGCTTTCAATAAAAATTAAGAACAACAGGAGAAAGAAACGGCGAAAACAATTCCAAGTTCAGAAAATTTATCAAGCAAGAATAGTCGTCCACTAAATCATGAGAATACTGACGAGACACTTTCTCATCTAGCCAAAGACATTCAATTTTTCCTTTTTTTTCTGATTTTTCTTTCGAAACGGGATTTCTAACTAAACCATCAAATAGGTTAGAATGATTAGGACAAAATGTCTTACTATGGGCAAACACACTGACGAGTAGGGGGAGAGAAAAAAAAATACAATAAAATAAAATTTAAAGATTAAAAAAAAAGAAAAATAAAGAATTAAAGAAAATCGAAAAAGAAATTAAAACACACAGGGCAGCAAGTGTTTGTCCGCTTTCTTCCTCATGATAACAAGTGGATGTACAGCTTACCTTAAGTCCAAGCATCGATCTGGGGGGGGGGGATTGACTCCAAAAGGCGCCGTCAGCTGGTGGGGATAACCCCACTTATAAGACGTGAGCAAAAGATATGAAAAAAATTTGAATATTTTTAAAGGGCTTGATGTGTGGTCGGATTAAATGAATTTAGTGAATCCACAGTTTTTCACACCTATGTGAGAAGTCCAAACTTTGGCGTCAGTCCTTTGATTTTGATTTTTCATGTCTGTGAACTGTTAGGGAAAAAAGTTAAATAAATAATTGAACCAATTGTTGTTTTTTTATAATCTTATCATAGGCCTAGCTTTAATACGGATATAAAATCGTTACTTTTCAAAAATTATAAAATAGGTAGATAAATAAATCGAAATAATTCCAATGCTTTAAGGATATCACATGCATTCCATTTTTTTTCCGGAAATGCCGAACTGAAATTTAAAAGAAAATTGAAAATTAATATATATATATATTTTTAAGTGCAGAAACTTTATTTAAAAGTTCAAAAATGGGCATTTTTTCAATTTACAAGTTTTCACGGTAGTAAAACAATGCAATGTTTTATTTTTTGTTTAGATAATTGAAATTTTATTAAGCAAAAGACTAAGACTTATAAGTATGATAACATTTATTTCAATTTTTAAAAGTGAAATTCATTTTATCAGACTTTTAATCCTTAGTCTACTTTGCTAATAATTTCATCACGTAAAACAAAATAATTTAAAAACACATTTCATTTTTTTACATTGATAAAAGAAAAACGAACCGTGTTTCTGTTAACGTGACATAATTTATGACTCTACACTTGTTAGAATTGAAATAAATATTTAAAAAAAAGATAAATTATGAATTAAAAGTACAATGTGTTTTTTTTGTTTTAAGACAGAGGGTATATAAACAAAAAAGTTATATTTCTTTTAATATCGTAAAAGTTTTTAAAGTTTTTCTGATTTAGGAAAAAATGAAGTAACGTCTTCGTTTTTTTTACATATCCAAAGTTTTATTTTTTAAAAAATAAACACAATTGTACTTTTATTTCATAATTTATCAGTGAGGACCACACCTATTTCCTTTTTCTCAGTTAAACTTACCATAACACAAACGATAACACCATCGCCGTCACCCTATCGAGAGCATTCTTACTCAACGCCGACGAGCAGCAAAGGACACTACTTTGTTAGACTCAGTAAAAAATTCATTATTAACAATTGAGCAACGTCCTGTGCCCTTCAGTAATAAGTCAATTGCTTGTGACGTCAGCACTTTTCATCCCAGACTCCTAGTACCTGTCAGTATGACAATATTACCACATTAACAGAAACACGGAAAAAAAAACCTTATATCACACAGGTATTAGATTCTGAGAAATGGATAAAAATATTAAAAATTGATAAGGGGTAAATGTTCATTGTATTGTATTCCTTCTGGGGAGGGGCGGTAAATTTGACGGCCGCACCGGGCAGCAAAAACACTAGCTAAGCAACTGGAATTTTGTCTCATAAAGTAATATCATAATTAAATTAAATAAATTTAACTTAATATTTACCATCGCTCTTAAAAATATGCCATAAATGTCTTTCATGTTATTTTGATGCAAGGTGATTAACATGTAAATTAGATTAATTTTAATTAGGTATGTTGTGGGGGAATTAGAATAGTTTTGAAATACAGCAAAGTATATTTTCCTTCAGGGAAATATTAATTTAATCTATTAGCATGAAACTAAAACTAAAATAAAAGCTTCAAGACAGAGTTTTCATTTTTTAAAATATCGCAGAAATGCACTTTTTAACACAGGTGTTGATCGCTCTATTGGCAGACAGAAGTTTATTCAATTTTTTCTACGAGGGGCATATCTTTAAAAATTACTTGAAGAAGCTTTTTATATATAATTTTTAACTACCCTGTAATCTTAAAAATACGAACAAAAACCTAGTCTTCAACCAAAACCAAGAAACACCAGTAAAACTTCTGCTCCTTTGTGAAATGTGCAAAATGATGAGTTGGTACAATTTTTAGAAAAAGACCAAATTATCAATTACAAAAAAATTATCACAGTATTGTTCAACAGGATTTTGTGTCAGTTATTACATGCTACAACCGTTACATGAACAATTAACTGTTTAACCAGTCTGTTGATTTATTTCACTAGAAGTATTTCATTTTTTTTTAAAATTAAAACTTCTAAAAACTCGAGGGTTTTAATGTTACAATACTAGTATATAGACAATAAATTTTTATCTTTCAAAAAAACAAATATTAATGTTTCAGCACTGGTATCAGATTTAAATGAACGTCTAACGTTTCTTTCTCATTTTGGAAAAATGGCAGAAGTAATGGAAACAAAGTAAGGAAAAAAAAAAAAGTTAAATGAAATCATTTACAATGGGCACTAGATTAGATACTGAACATATATTGTTTAATTGATACTTGTAGATATTTGCTAAGGAGCAGATTTAATTTTGTTATGCTTGATGAATTTACTACAGAAATTTTAGATTTCAAAAGATTTCATTTTACATTTTAAGCAAAATGATGTAAACAATTCTATGCGTAAATAACTGTTTTTGGTCATTTGACTCCTGACTTTTAAGATGAAAACTTCCGGTCGACCCGACAAAGTCAACACTCAGCGGCGAAAGTCTGTTTCATGCTTACGCAATTATACTGACAATTACGTAGAAGCTTGAAATATTGTCCCCGCTGTCTGTTGACTTCAATATCATATATATATATATATATATATATATATATATATATATATATATATATATATATATATATATATATAATTGCTATGTTTTTCCACGCCCACATTTTATTCGTCTGCGATTGGCTAATAAATCAAGCAGGCCTACGCAGCTACTATGCAAGATGAAGAATCTGCTATGAAAGAATACAATGTCGGAATCACTGCCCTGCAAGCTTTGGATGGACAAACTGCCCACCCATACCACCCAAAATCCTAGCAACCCTTCCTGAGGATTTAGACTTGATGAAAATGGCTGAAATAGCCGACAAAATCAGTGAAGCTAAATCCCTCATAGTATGCACATCTCCGAACCACATGGCACCCCCGTCGACGACTTAATAAACAAGTTGCAACAGCAAATCAACAAGTTGTCGATTCAGCTGGATCGTCTGAGCAGAGATCGTTCGCCCCCAGCTCACAACTTATACAAGTCACGCCGACGTTCCAGATCTATCTCGCAAGGGAGGACGACTACTACCTGTTGGTATCACCGCAATTTCGGACAGGCAGCTAGGCACTGTACTAAGCCATGTCCGTTTAAACCCCAGCTGACATCTACACCTAACCAACAGGCGGGCAACGCTAGCCCCAACAGCGAGTGAAGACGGCGTCTGTTGTTGGGGGAAAACAGAATCAACCGTCTCTTTTATGTTCAAGACAGTAATTCAGATGAATTATTTTTGGTCGACACAGGCGCTCAAGTCGGTGTGATTCCGTCCAGGCCAGGTTTTTCTACAGTGAAATCTTCATACACTTTACGAGCAGCAAATGGTTCTCAAATCCAAACCTTCGGCCAGGTTTCAATGGCCTTAAACATAGGATTAAAGAAAACATTTCAATGGTTTTTCACCGTGGCGGAGGTGAATTTCCCCATACTCGGCGCAGATTTCCTAGCACATTACAAGTTAGCAGTGGATATGTCGAACCACACACTCATTGACCAAACAACGAAACTTACCCACTTAGGAATTACTTCCACTCTCACGTCAACTAAGTTATGTGTTGCTTTACCAGAGAATAACCCACTCCAACACGTACTGGATAAGTTTCCCTCAATCATTCAACCCTATACATACACCGAAACGGTGAAACATCATACCGTTCACAAAATCCAGACATCTGGCCCGCCAGTTTTTTCGAAGCCACGCAGACTCAGGCCAGAGAAATAAAAATTAGCACATGCTGAATTTCAGCATATGTTGGATCTGGGCATAATTCGCCCTTCATCAAGCGCTTTTGCATCTCCACTCCATATGGTCTCCAAGGCGCAAGAGGGGGCATGGAGGCCCTGCGGAGATTACAGACGTTTGAATGCACAGACAATTCCAGACAAGTATCCTGTGCCCAACTTAGCCGATTTCGCAATTTCTTTACAGGGAGCTAAGATCTTCACGAAGATAGATTTACGAAAAGCTTTCTATTAGATCCCAGTGGCCGCAGAAGACATCCATAAGACTGCGATCATAACTCCTTTTGGTCTGTATGAATTTCTTCGAATGCCTTTTGGGCTTCGAAACGTGGCACAGTCGTTTCAACGCCTAATCAACGAAGCACTACGTGGTTTGTGGCACTCGTTTGCCTACATCGATGATCTCCTAGTTGCAAGCGCCAACATGGACGAACACGTGCTTCACGTCACGCAAGTTTTTCAGTGTTTGGAATATTTCGGCTTAAAAATCAACCCAGACAAATGTGTGTTTGCCGTGCCTAAACTAAATTTCCTGGGATATGAAATTAACGGTTCTAGCAGCACACCTGTCGCGGAGAAAGTTACATTTATACGAGAGTTTCCTCAACCAACTACACTCCGACAACTCCGACGTTATCTCGGCTTGATAAATTACTATCGCCAGTTCATTCCTAATTGTTCCCACATCCTGGCACCTCTTACCAACTTACTTCGTGGCCAGGGAACACGAAACGCGAAGATAATTCTGTCGGATAAAGCTCTTGATGCTTTTACCAATTCAAGAAATGCACTACCAAATTTTACTAAACTCAATTATTTACGTGACGACGGAACAACACATCTTTCGCTCACCACTGATGTCTCATCAGAAGCCATAGGAGCTGTTTTACACCAGCACACAGAAAAAGAGACCATACCTATTTCCTTTTTCTCAGTTAAACTTACCATAACACAAAAAAATACAACACTTTCTCACGGGAGTTTTTAGCAATTTACATTGCAATCAAACATTTTCGACACATTCTAAGGTCGAGACTTCCCGGTATTTACCGACCATAAACCTTTAGTTTATGTCATTTATACTAAATCAAACAAGTACAATCCCCGTGACTACAGACAACTAGATTTTATTTCTCAGTTTACAACTGACATACGTTACATTAAAGGAAACGATAACACCATCGCCGTCACCCTATCGAGAGCATTCTTACTCAACGCCGACGAGCAGCGAAGGGACACTACTTTGTTAGACTCAGTAAAAAATTCATTATTAACAATTGAGTAACGTCCCGTGCCCTTCAGTAATAAGTCAATTGCTTGTGACGTCAGCACTTTTCATCCCAGACTCCTAGTACCTGTCAGTATGAGAAGACGAATTTTCGACCATTTTCATTCTTTATCATACCCTAGACGGAAAATAACGGCAAAACTTATTTGTGAACGTTTTGCCTGGCCGAACATGAACGTCAATATCAAGCATTGGACTCAGTGTTGCCTTATTTGTCATCGAACCAAGATACATCGTCATGTCAAATCCCCATCTGCACGCTGATTTAGTGGGTCCGTTAGCGGAAGTACACGGATACCAATACATTCTTATCTTACAGGGATCGATAGATTTACACGATGGCCTGTAGCCAACTCACTTCAGTCTACAACCGCAGAATCTGTCGCTAAGGCAATATTCAAAGAATATATGGATGCCCATCAGTGATAACGACAGACCGCGGTCCTCAATTTCACTCAACACTGTTCAAGGAATTTGTAAATCTCCTTGGAGCGAAACACATTTCAACAACGGCATATCACCCCTGTGCTAACGGCCTCGTTGAGCGTTTCCACCGGCAACTAAAGGTTGCGCTAACTAGCTCCAATAGCAATAACAACCAATCCTGGATGGATAACTTACCATTAGACATGCAATCACTTCGTTCTCAATTAAAGGAGGATTTGCAATGTTCACCCGTAGATCTTGAGTTTGGCACACCACTAGTGTTGCCAGGGCAATTTCTGACCGGAAATTCAGCTTTAGAACTTTCCTCAATTTTCGTTCAGTACCTTTAGAATAGAATGTCCACTTCGTCATTTACTCCTACTCGTTTTCAAACCAAGGACATTTATGTTCCTTCTTCTTTGGATAAAAATGCGATTTTGTGTTTGTACGACAAGACACTATCAAGAAGCCACTGACACCCAGCTACTCAGGTCTATTTCGAGTTCTCTCTCGTCATACCAAGTTTTTCACCATTCAGCTCAGTAGTTAGTGGTCAATCGAACATCTCGATTGATCGCCTTAAGCCGAATATTAAACCAACCCAACCACCATCATCAGCAGCAGCAGCACCACCTAGTAGCACTCAGCAGATTTTTGCAACACCAGATCACCAAATTACCAAGAGAGGGAGGAGGGTCTACTGGCCTTCTAAATTCAAACAGTACTGGACATATTGAAAAAATGTCTTCATTCCTTTTTACAATCTGTGGGGGGTTACTTGTAGCGATTGCTATGTTTTTCCACGCCCACATGTTATTCGTCTGCGATTGGCTAATAAATCAATATTACTTTTCTATAGGGCAATTTAGCCATCGCAGTCATTTTTTTGAATCCTTCGGTTTTGAGCTTACTTGCCTGTTTTGTTGGTACAAATATAGTGATTGGTTAATTTTTAACCAATTACATATTTTAGTGCAAGATTAACCTTTTCTCGCACTTCTGTGGGAGCTTATTCTTTTCTATAAAAGTCATCAGTAGGATCCAATAAGTTTCGCCTGTCCAAACGACTCCACGATCTTACTCACTCATAACATTTCAAACGCACACACAGACACAGAATGTTGTAATATAAGCTCACACTTTTCCCTGTGACTTAGCCAAGCTCAATCAACCAGGACTCTGTTAATTTCTATAACACAACACACTTTTTGATCAATTGTATTCTTGTGTTATCTATTCTAACAAACAGACCTTTGTTCTAATATTGATTCCTGAACATTTTTCTCTCAAGAGAACTTTTCTTCGGACAATCAATTACAATTCAAAATACAGTTAAAGGGGAGCAACTTATTTCCCTTACTCTATACATTGAATACAATATTATAATTGCATTTTTGTCCTTGTATGTTATTTCAATAGATACTTGTTGATTCACAGTTTGGAGTTTTTGTTGCTTACTTGAATCCTGTACGTTGAAAGTATAATAATATAAATAGTATTGGTCCATCTGCCTACTGGTGCAATGGAGAGGTAACAAAAATATAAACAAACGTTGATTAAGCACCGAATATCAGAGATGTTTAACTTTAAATTTCTGGAATCTGATGCGTCTAGATGCCCAACCTAGCAAATGCGCATTTCTAAATAAATTTATAAAGAAATCTCCGAATCTCCGAATCTGAAGATTATATTCATTGCACCAGTGTACAAAAAAAAAAAAACTATTTAAAATAATTTAAAATAAATGTCTTTTTGGGCGTAAAATTATGAGTTTATTTGAAAGATAATATAGCCTAAATCTAATCTGTATAAAAAGAAACATTAATTTTCATATTTAAATAAGGGTTTTAGGCATTTTTAAAACATTGGCACGTTCCTTCATCACTCACGAAATCATCGAATTGCGACTATAGATGAAGAATGCAAACAAAGAATTATCTTTTCCTACAAATGTGTTTCTTAGTTTAAAAATTAATTAAAGGGATTTTGTAAACGTAATACTTACTTTTTGCCTAAAACATGATGAAAATCACATTTAGGCACAGTAACCTGTGATGTCATAGGTCACAACTGTAATTTTTTTACTATGACGCCTCTCTTAAAATGTACGCAAAAAATTAAAGTGCATTATTCAAGAAAGTGATAAATGTTTAAAGGCGGTAATTTAGAATTATTTCCTTTTTGAACAGCTATGCTTCTTTTTCCGTTTTTGTATGAACTCCTCATGAATAAACTTCCACTAACAATTCCAAATAGATTTCACTTTCAGAAGGATTAATACTTTGCTGCAAAATTCTATTTAATCTTTGTTTTGATGTTAGTCAAATACTTCACAATCAATACTGAATTACTTAATTCAGTATTGATTGTGAATTATTTGACTAAAATCTACAGCTTGTATATCACGTTATTGCCTCCCGGTACGTACCCCTCTCACGCGCTTAGGTACCTTAGACAGTCAAAAACTAAACACCTTAACAGCAATCAAAACTCTGAAGATAAAGTTCTGTACAGCAGATTTATTGAAAACGAAAAGGGTGAAACTAGAAAAATCATGAATAAATACAAACTTGAGACTATTTTAGTCAGAATAACAAAATAAATAAAGAGATAAACATTAAGGGAAAGAAGAAATATGGCAAAGAGGCAGAAAGCTAAATATAACTGAGAGACTAATGATCTAAATTGGAAAAGGAGGTAGTAAGTACTTTGCTGACAGGAATTAAGTTTACAATAATAGGCATTATTAACATATGGTAATGTAAGGACAATTAACACATTGTAAAAAGGGGTTGAATTCACACGACATTTTATTCTTTTTTTATGCCATTTCATCAAATGCTTCACTGAGCATTTCTTTTGTTTGCATAAAGCATGCTTCACTATCTGACTCATTCTGAAAAGCATGCTTCACTATCTGACTCATTCTGAAAGAAATACATCAGCATTTTGAATGTAATTAACTCATAATTCAAGGTAATTAATAATTTGAATTATTCTTTCAACAAAAATTGTTTACAAGAATTTTAACATTGTTTATTAAATAATAAATGTTCTACTCTGCTTCATAATAGATCTCTCTCTGATTAACTCTACATATCAACCGGATGTGCCTGTTAAGAAAGCAAAACTAAAATTAAAAATGTCATCCACTGCTACGTGCTCTGAGCATCACATCCGACCCACAAAACAAATCCCCTAAAAAAATACAATATGAAAGGAGCGATTCTTGAACGCTGCCGCCAAAGAAAACACATGAAAAAAAGAGGAGTTTATGAGCCAGCACATTTGCTTTTTAGAACACCACTCATAACGACTGAATTGGAATCCATCATCTGCAAGCTCTCAAAATCAACACCAGTGACACATGCATCAACTCTGCACCATACCAACTCTACTCTTTCTCCTAGTCACTTCCCTTGCCCATAAAGAAACGATCTGCTCACATCTTCTGTATTGGCAATACATTGAGTTTTATATTAACAATTCTTGTCTTTTCTTCCTTTCACCTCACCAGCAGTAGGTTTCATTTGCTCTCTCATACTACCATACACGTGTCTATAACATAAGCAATAATTTCTTATAATTAAACATTAATTTTGCTATTTTTAAAAATTCTAAATGTGGATTTGTTTAGTCAGCTGCATTCCGTCATTCTAACTTTTGTGTTACTACTTATCATCATGATATGCTTTAAAAATGAAGACAGATATTGAATACTTACAAACAGTTAAATATTAAATCAAATTACATTGAAGCTGATTACAAAATCCAAGCTGTAAAAGAATGTAATACAAATTATCTCAAGTGTGACACTATTTAGCTATGGCAATTGGCTAGCTAATTAACCATAGAAATTAAAAACAGGAAAGACTTAAGGCGAGAAAGAGCTATATCGAAAGATAGACTCATCGACGTTAAAAAAAGAAGAAAATCCGTAAGAAAAAGCGAAATATGAGATTCTGTTAAAACTGATTAATCTCATGTTAAGAGAGTGACGCACCAAGGGAAACAGAATTCAGAAAGTTAAAACAAAGCCAACCGACACATGGCAATCATAAAAAAATTCGGCTTGAGACCACCATGGAGAATAGATATTAGTTATCTTTCAGAGATATCATTTAATTTTAATTCTTGGGTTCAACGAAGGGAGCCATCTGGTGTGTGTTAGAATTCTGGCATGAGGAAGAAAATCGTATTATTATTGCTTATTCAAACTGTTGACATCAGACACAGCATCTTCGAAAATGGGCATTTGGTGATAAGAGGATTTTAAGGCATGAGAAAAATAAAGAATTTGATTCTCAGGTAAAATACAGACCTCCCAGCTAAAAGTTGACTTAGCAGAAGAAACCAGGTGTCGGGTTTTGACAGTGATTGATGAGTCGGTAGAGAGACCCGATTAAGTGAATTTTGGGTGTCCCCAAAAGAAAGATGAGATAAGAATTATTTGGCAATCTGGGATTTGTAAATGTTTTGGCCGAAGGAAAAAAACAAAAAAGAAAAAAAATATTTTGTAAACAAAATCCTGGATAATACTTTTAAGAGGGCCAGTATAGTCACACCCACACTGCCGAGAGATCATTGGTCAAGTGGTAGCATGGGTGATAGGCGGAGGTGAATGCATGAGAAAGTTAACACACACTGAGGGGATTGGTATGAGATACCAATGTGAGAGAAGAAGAGTCTAGGAGGATAACTCTCCTCCGACCTTCCCTCATGGATGAGGGAGAAACACCCGAAATGGAAAGTGATTAATCTTCCAAAAACGGGAAGTAATTAATTTTCCTGGCCTAAGAACAAAGGGAATTCTTGCTGGGAATCGAGAATTATCGGGAACCCAAGCCACGTCAGGCCTCCACACTGGGTTTTGGTCAGTATCCATATAAACGAACGTCTCAAGGCAGCTGATCAGTTTTGCAATTAGGTGGTTCCAGGAGTTCCAGCAGTTGATTTGCAGTTGCAGTCAGGCCGTTGCGTCGCAGAAGCTGACCGAGAAATTCCACGTCCTTCTGACTTAGCCGTCCTACTAAAAGCAAGTTATATTGATGAACGACTTAAGATACCAAAACTCACTTAAGAAACGCAAGTGTCATGAATCCATAGAAACGGGCTGGGAGAGAGACACACTCCTGTATTCAACAGACGGATAAAGATAATTTGTTATTTCTCAACATATTTGAACCTTTTGTGTTTTGTTTTATTGTTTCTTTTACTTACGCTTGTGTGATATCACCTTTACCCCCGGATTCAGCTTGCACTACGGCCCGACGCCTGATTGATTTCGTCTACCTAAGATCAAAGTCACAATGTAGGTAGGTTAGACTTGAGATCAAAGTAGTTACTTTGGTAACCAGACGTTGGAAGTGAGCTGGGAACGACAAAGCTGGTATCGAACCAGGAACCACCAGATCGACTGGGACACAGGCTGATGGCAGCGACAAAGAGTCAACCCCAAAACGCTGGTGGAAGAAACCTTACAGCTTCGCGCCACAACTGGGAGTTGACCACGGACCGACAGTGCAGTGTCACATATTGGTGTCGCGACCAGAGGACTTCACATATTGGCGCTGCGACCATGACCACCGGTGGGTTTCACACAAGCAAAAATTGGTATTAAAAGATATCAAAATATGTTGATACTGTCAGTTGGTGAATGAAAATGAAAAGATAAAATTTTTTTTTCCAAAATAGTTTTCATAAAGTATCAAGAAATATCAGTCATATTTGAAAAATAATAAGCAAGAAGCTTGATCAGTGATTTATTGTGGAAACTCATTACCACTCAAATATTAAGAAATAAATTAAATTTAAACTAAAGTGAAGACTTCTGCTTTGGAGTCAGTTTAATGCTTCTAACATACCTAATTGCACAATGCAACATGGTTGACCATTCTAACCTTGTTTCATTACCTCTTCATCTGTCCCCAAAATGGTCCACCAGACACACATATTAGAAGGCTTAGAATTCTATTCAGGCTTATATTCCTTCAAAACACCAGACATCCTCCCACTCAATATGATACATATACCTGAATTCTATATCATCCAGATTTACCAGATGATTAAACTTAGATTATATTTCTTGATATACTTGTCCCCAAATCTTTAAAAATTATCCTAAAATGGCTGGTAAATGAATCTTGAAACACTGGGACTGCTTTGTGTTCTCAAACATCAAAAGTTAAAAGTAATTTGATAAATTATGGAGTCAATAAAATAGTTAATCAATTTAACATGTCTATTATATTTTATTGTAATACACAATGAATTTATGTTTATTTTGAAGTCATTGAAATTTTTGTTCAATTCACTTTTATAGGTTAATGTATAGAGTAATGTGCTTATTATTTTCACTATCATACATTGTTGTTCATTCCTAGATTGATATGATTTCTAAATTTGTATTGTTAGCATATCTCCTTACTTTTTACAAACGATTTCAAAGACAAATCAATAAATGGTGCTAAAGCAAAACAGATTGGTAATGATGAGGAAGAGAACACATCTTGAATATGGGGAGATGCAGAAAAGTTCTTGGCATTGGCCAATTCCCAAAATCTGACTCAGCATCTGATATTTTATTGGTAGGGCTTCTTGGTTGAACCAAGAGATTTTCAGCTTCACTTGTATATGAATTTATGAATTCCCCCATTAATTTCTTAACTTCTTAAATTTTCTTTTTCTTTTGTAGATTTTCTAACAATAGCATCCATCCTTGGAACAAGTATTTTGGGTAAGGAAAAATTAAATATTTTAATTATCCTGTTTTTATATTTTATTTGTAAACACTTATTCTTATTTATGTATGTTTTCCATTGTTTTTTCCAATTTTCAAAGTTAATATCTGAGACATACCTTTTACGACCAACAAATGAAAACCTTGCAGTGTAGATGGTACAGAAGAAATTTCCATTAATAGGCAATGAATTCCCAAGCATGCAGTTGATGCAATGGTTTTGCACTGATAGGTTGATTGATTGATTTGGTTTTTACGAGTTATCAACCCTTTTGTGGATTACTTAAAACCAAAACATATTTTGGATTGTAAGAATAATCTTACTTATTATAAAACGCAGGTTGTGTGTGTGTGTGTGTGTGTGTGTGTGTGTGTGTCTGTAACGTTTATATGTTGGATCGAATTTCCTACATTTTTTAGCCGATTTCAACAAAACTTCACAGGACTACATAAAATTACCTTTTGGTGGTTCTAACGGCGCCGAAAATGGGAAAAACACAGTTGTTTTTTAAAGAAAATACAAAAGACGCCGAACTTGACGAAAACAAAATTTTATCGTCTAATGTTCATATTATTATTATTATTATTTTCAAATTACATTTTTTCGGCGCAGAAGCTAAGTTAAGCTTGGTTCAAAATATTTTAAATAAACAGTATAATATCTGTTTTTATTAAAATCAGTTTTGAAAAAATGATAATTGATTTTTAAAAGAATATCAAAGTAAGATTTTAATCTTTTTTATCAAATCGAAAAAATGATTAAAATGATTGATTATCTGTCCTTTTTTTGACCAAAAAAACAATATTTTTTTACGAAAATTTCAGACGTGCTAGGAACGATTAAAAATGTAAAAAAATACTCCAAAAATACTTTGATCTTTCCTCTTTAATAATAATATGAACATTAGATGATAAAATTTTGTTTTCGTCAAGTTCGGCGTCTTTTTCATCATGCTATGCTCTTTTGTTTACATTTTCGTGGGGTGAGTTGTCCCCTTTCATTCTCAACGATGTGTCTTAATCGTGTTTTCAAATTGATTTTCTTAAAAAGCAACTGTGTTTTCCCATTTTCGGCGCCGTTAGAACCACCACAAGGTAATTTTATGTAGTCCTGTGAAGTTTTGTTGAAATCGGCTAAAAAATGTAGGAAATTCGATCCAACATATAAACGTTACAGACACACACACACACACACACAACCTGCGTTTTTATAATAAGTAAGACATACACATAAGTATTAAGTTTTATTCTATTATATATATATATATATATATATATATATATATATATATATATATATATATATATATATATACTAGCCATGGTCCCCAGCATTGCTCGTGTCCATTGTATAACTGCACCCCACTGTATACCTGCACACCACTGTCTAGAAATACTTACCTGTTTCCCCGCTTGCATGCATCATCTGTTGGTATACTAAGTTACCCTGCCAGTTTATTTTTTTTACGGTATATGACATCAGCTCTCAACATGATATCTATGCTGAGAACACAACCATTTACTCCTGTTTCAATAGTATATCTGATCAGTTTGATAAAGTCAAATTGGCAACTGATTTAAAAGAAAATGACCTATAGTCCATTGTTAACTATTGCAAGGAATGCTTTGTTAATTTTAACACCTCCAAAATTAAACTTTTCACTATTAATCACCTGAAAAGCCTCTCTGCCTCCCATCAGCATGACTGATACTAACTGCCATTAGAGTGACTTACTGCACTTTCTTGGGCTAATGATATCAGCTGACATGAAGTAGAAAGACTATATTGAATCTATTGCTACGTCTGCTGCTAAGAAACCTGGTTCACTATGCTGTGTTAGAAAATTTTTTTCTCTTGGATCTATCCTACATATTTATAAAGCCATTTTCCTATACCATAACATAGCATCCCTACAGTGGTGTAGCTATTGTTTTGCTTCCCCTATCCAGAAGGAGTACAATATTACAATGCGCATTAACTCATTAAAGCTTATATATATATATATATATATATATATATAGTCAATGACGAAATTATTCGTACACCCAACAATTTTAATATTTTTTGTCCATTTCTCAGAATTTAATACCCATATGATACCAGTTTTTTTTTCCATGTTTCTGTTAATGTGGTACTTATATCTCCTCACTGGAGAAATTATGAAATAAAAGTACAATTGTGTTTATTTATTTATTTTTTTTTAATTCTAAAAATAAAACTGGGGATATGTAAAAAAATGAAGATGTTACTTCATTTTTTCTAAATCAGGAAAACTTTAAAAACATTTTATGATATTAAAAAAGATAACTTGTTTTTGTTTATATACCCTCTTTTATTTAAAAAGGAAAACAAAAAGCAAAAACACTTTGTACTTTTAATTCATAATTTAAATGTCATGTTAATAGAAACATGGTTTGTTTTTCTTTTATCAATGTAAAAAACAATGGAATGACTTTTTAAATTATTTTGTTTTACGTTGTTGAAGTTATTATTAGCAAAGTAGTAGACTAAGAATTAAAAGTCTGATAAAATTAATTTCACTTTTAAAAAGTGAAATAAATGTTATCATACTTATAATTCTTAGTCTATTTTGCTTAATAAAACTTCAACTATCTGAACAAAAACAAAACATTGCATTGTTTTACTACCATGAAAACTTGTAAATTGAAAAATTGAAAAAAAATGCCCATTTTAAATAAAGTTTCTGCACTTAAAAAATATATTAATTTTCAATTTTCTTTTAAATTTTTGTTCAATATTTCCAGAAAAAATAGAATACATGTGATATCCTTAATGCATTGGAATTATTTGAATTTATTTATCTATTTTATAATCTATGAAAAATAATTTTATATCCATATTAAAGCTAGGCCTATGATAAGATAAAAAAAAAACAATTGGTTCACTTATTTATTTAATTTTTTTTACTGACAGTTCACAGACATGAAAAATCAAAATCAAAGAACTGATGCCAAAGTCTGAACTTCTCACATACGGTGTGAAAAAACTGTGGATTCACTAAATTCTTTTAATCCAATCCCACATCAAGCCCTTTAAAAATGTTCAAATTTTTTCCACACCTTTTGCTTACATCTTGTAAGTGGGGTTTATCCCCACCAGCTGACAGCATGTTTTGAAGACAATTTTTTTTATTGCTGGTTAGCTGGCTTTGAGCCATCCATATCAAAGACAAAATCCTATTTTCTTTCTTATCAGTGCTTGTTTGCAAAAATTATTGAAACTGTGCTATTGTTTTTTTCTTTTCTGAAAACTCACTACAAACCAAAAGTGCTGCCTGGGGCAGACTGATCCCCCACCCCACCCCAGCTATGCCACTGCATCCCTATGCATTTTCTATAATTACTTTCATGGTAATTGTTTGGATGAACTCTTCATCTTTATGAATTTCAGTGCAGTACTAGACTGGTGGGAAGCTCTCATCAATTCATGGTTGAATTGGCTAGATGTAATCATAAATTTTATGCTAACAGTTTCTTTTCTCACACTTCTCACTATATGTAATATGCTTTTCAGGCAACTTTGATTTTTAAAAACCTACATGCCATGTCAATTGTTATCTTCTTCATTATTCTTCTATTGTTCTTGCTCCTTAATAATATTGACATTTTTCTTATTTTTTCATACTCGATAACTCCTTGTATCGTAGTAGATTTATTGCTTGCATGGGGTGATATGATTAATTTTTGAAAAATATCTTTGATTTTATTTAATTCTAGGATTGCCAGTAACTCTGTACAATTCTGGCTTTTACCCATTTCTTGTGGTCTTTTTAATTGCTTTTGTTATGGAGGTAAGTGTTTGTTTACATTTCTACCTATTGCAAAAATGAGTACATGTTTTCTGTACTTATGTAAAATACATTTTCATATTGTGTCAACGAAATAATTTTGAAATGAAGACTACTGGTAATGCTAAAAAAAAAAATTTAAATCAATATTTGTTTAATTAATATGACAGTGAGTTAATTTTGTTGATATTTTATCAATACCATTGATGAAGGCCATTTTACTTTCATCCATTCTGTTTAAAAAATAAACAGATGGCTTTCCAATATTCCTATTTTCAGATCTTTTAAAACTATTGTTGAATACTGGGTTCATTTCCTGTGGATAATAATCTTTCTTTTTTCCTTTGTCAACCTCAACATCTGAGACAGAGTTGAAATGACAGAACAAAACAATTGAGCAACAACTGCTTGAAACACCAAGCAAGGATCATTCTATTGGATTTTTCAAACAAAGACATAAATTGTAATGAATTAAAATTAGCCTTCAAGCATTATTAAAATTGGTTATGAAAAAGAAATAATATCAACTAGTTTTACTTGGCCTTTATTCTGTTTTGTACAAAAGTAATTAGCTTTTCCTTCACACTGTATTCAAGGTGGTGATTAGAACAGGCAAGGAAGATGGCAATAGTTGATAGGATTTTCTTTACCTTTCAACACATGAGATAGTCAAAACAACGGAACAAAACAATCGTGTTTCCTTAAGCACACAGCTAACAACAGCTTTAAACAAGGCTCATTCTTCTCATTCAGCAAGGATATAATTTTTGTGAATCCTTTTGGTTATATTTCAATTAGGAAATTTCCTTATGATGTAAGATCATTTTGCCTGACTTCTGGTTCTCAATCATGGTACTACAGGCCTACTCATGTTGCAACTAAGGATCAGAATTGTTGGCCTATTTTGAAATGTTGGAATTTCAGAACTTCCGAGAGAAAAGTTAATTTTAAAAATGTCTTAATAGTATTCTTTTTAATATAAAAATATTACATCAGTGGCTATTTTTAATAGTAAACTAAATTATAACTCAACATGGTTTTTTAAATGCCTTTTAGAAAGAAAAATGTGAATTAATTATAAAAAATTGAATTTTATCATCAAAATATTTGTTTTTATACATAACAATATCATAAAGAAAAATAGCAAATTAACATTGTGACAAATTATGGCCTTTTTAAATAAATTCTGCAAGTTGATATTAAAACAAGGAGTTCCATTAAGAAGGATAAGAGTACCAATATGCTAAGAAATATCAATCCTCCAAAGTTATGTAATAGTACATGTCTTATTGTGAAGAAAATGTAACCTCACTTATTGGAAGCTCTTATTATAACTGGTCATGGGAAAGGTTGGACTGTACTGATTCCAAGAATTTCATTGATTCCAACAGATATGACTTTTGATTTTAAATGATCGCAATTCCCAGTCAGAGTAAGTTTTGTAATGACTATTAATAAATCGCAAGGTCAATCAATGAAAGTTACTGGACTTCACCTTTATGCAAACCTGCTTTTCTCATTGTCAATTATATGTTGCCTGTTCAAGATTTGGAATTTATTTATACTTGCTTCAAATAAAAAAACAAAAAATGTAGTTTATCCTGCTGCATTACAATAAGAATTATTTAAATAAAAACTTCATTTTGATTTCATTTTTTTACTATTATGTTTTTCATTCATGCAAATACATGAATTTTATTTCTGTCAACACCTGTTAAATGTTATTCAGTTTCACCATGTTTCATTTGTTTTAAAATGGCTAAAATTCCAATGTTTAGCTATCTGAAGAAATACAAATGTTTTCTTTCATGTTACAACCAATTTATGAATGAAATAATTAAAAATTTTTGTTTCAAAAATTTCAAATAATGAATATATCTTACTATGCCTGCTAGATATTTTCATTCATTAAAACTTTGAAAGTTTAAAAATTGATGCTTTTACATTATGGCAAAATCAAAATATTAACTCAGCCCTCTTGCATTAATCATTCTTTTGTAACCTTTTTCTCATTCAATCCAAGAAGTTTAGTGATTTTTTGAACATTGGTTTATTTCTGATTTTATAAGGAAAATTAACTTCTTTCTTTTCAGGCTTTAATAATATTGATTGGTGTTGAGATCCTGCAGAAAGCCTATGCTATTCAAGTCAAATATGATAAGGTTGGTCTGACATTCACTTTTTTTAGATGTTTCTTCTCAGTTGCTATAAGAAATAATTATCTTTCCATTGTCTGATTTGAATGAAGAAATAATGTATTGTTGATAAAGTAAAATGCAATGAGAAATGAATCCTTTTTGTTTGACTGTTTCAGTCAACACTCAATAAATATCAATGTGCAACTGTGTTTGGAAAATAAAACATTCCTATAACTCTAGATACATACCTAAAAAATCCATACATTCAGTCAAAAGTAAAAATAAAATCATCCTTAATAATGGCTAAAAGTATAGCTGAAAGCATTTGGACATACAAAACGTTTGGACAATTTCTACATAATTTATGTCCAGAAAAGAAGAAAATTATAAGAACACAAGAAAAATTAAATAAAAAACTTAACTGCAGTACCTCATTTGTAATTAAACTTGTATAAAAGAGAGATTGCTGCCCAAATACACAATTATATATATAAGTGAACATTGAGTTTGTTGCTGCTGGCTGTTGACATCAATGTCTACTTTTATATTTATATACTATCTATCATTGATATTGAACATTTAACCTGTAAATATAGCATATCTTAAAACTATATTTTTATCATATATATATATATATATATATATATATATATATATATATATATATATTATATAGCTGAGAGTGTTCATTATACCCACACACATACACTCTAAGACATACATGTGGGTAAGTGGAATGATCACCCTTACTTGTGACAAAGGAAAAATCTGATGTAAAGCCAAATAGGTAGAGTTTATTAGCCATGTTAATGATCATCTATCTAGCAGAAGAAAATTGACATAAAACTAACCACATTGATCTCATCATAATCCCAAATAACTCTACTGAATACTACTACTCACATCCATGTGAGTTACAAAGTAATGCATCCCTCAGTAACTCACTACCTAACCTATCAACAAGAACTGAAATAATATCATAATATATTCTTGTAACTGTAAAAACTAAAATTAACAAACATTTTACTATTTTCATTTAAAGTTCTAGTCTTTCTTGTTATCATGATTGAAGGATTTGAGTTTTATTTTTACTGCTTTTTATGACAGTGTTTCACCAGTGTATTCTCTGCTCATCTTCAGATGACATGTTACATATTCCTTTCTAGTAAATATTTTCAATTTGCTCACCATTAAAAACGGATGATTTTTTTTAAAGAAACAAAAATATCATATTAAGCTGACTTGAGAATATACCAATTAATGCAGTATAAATAAGAATAGTGGCTGAATTAATCTTTCAGTATAATGTGTAATATATGTCCTCTTTTTTGTCAATATTAAATTTCAGTAACAACAAAAGTGGAAATGTATATCTGTTAAAACCTTTCAAGAAGTGAGATAGATTTGGATTTAAATTAACAGTTTATATTACAGTAAAAAAAGTTTAATAATGATAGGTACAGAATTTAGTTATGGATCATTGTGTTACAAATTTTATCTTTCAACAAAATTCAAACATATGACAATGAATGCGGTTCACTTAAATGAAAATAAAATGGAATTTTCTACTCAGTTAGAGACCAATACCAACACAAACAACATATCACAAACAAATACAAGATGTAAAGTTATAATTATTTTAATATATAAAGACATGGAATGAGATAAGAAGGAAACAACAAATAAAGAATAAGAAAAAGGAAAAAAGATGTAAGAATTATTATAAGAGAAATGTTCAATAGCCACTTGCGTCATCAAGGATTTTGCTGATTTCTCGCTTTCAGTATTTTTTGTTAACAGTCACTATGGCAATTACTGACAAAAATTTTATTTCATTTGCCCAATGTGTTTCTTAAATCAATTTAAATAACTCTCAGAATCTTAGATTGAAATTCTCTGAAGATATCTGTTACACGACTACTTAAAAATAAGGACATTCGTTTTTTTTTCAGACTGAGTTGTTGCCCTTGAATGAGACAACGGATGAAGATACATGTGGTGAACTGGAAGATCAAACAGAAAATGAAGGTAAACAATAATTGCAGGAAGAGTTTATGTCTTTTTGCTTTCTTTTTTTGAGGTATTAGTACTCATGAATTTATTAACAATTTATTTCTATTTATAATAGTATTGTCTTTTATGATGAGTATAATGTTATGCCTTAAAAATTGTATATTTCTCTTGTTTAGATCATGTCACACCTTCAAAACAGACAGTTATAAGGTCACCTGACCTGCATCTCTTAGGGGAGATGTTCCTGTGTTATGGCATTAGGCATGTCTTTGACTTCCTCTTTATTTTTGATATGTAAGTATCAATCTATGCAGAATGTTGTGATGATAATAAAGAACAGATTTTAATTCTTCAGTCAATTAACTAACATAAGTCCAAGAAGATAAGAGAAAAATATCTATTCTCTTCAAAACAACAAAATTTACTTGAATCATTCAAATTTCTCCCCAATGTAATTCCCCCATTCTTTTGTTACTAACAGCCTGGTCCCCCTACTTCAGCCACAGATGCTTTATTCGTATGTGAAAATGACATAAACAGTGAAATGTTTAAAGAACAAAAAAACATAAAAGGAACTAAGTATGCATTCAGTAAAACCTTTCATAAATAAAACAAGTTCTGAAATTTAAATATCAGTGTAGTAGGTGTAAGAAAATTGTATATTAAAATTATTTTTTTAAATGTCACTTCAAAATAATTTTCTCTTTTTATATTTTTAGGGTGATTCTGTTGATTGCTTATTCACTTGCAGGCAGTGAAGCCTATGGTGAAATCCTTGGAATCAAGTAACAATACTTTTAAAATGTTATTTTGTTTTTATACATTATCTCTCATTGCAGTTTTTCATTTTATATTCACAATGACATTCAGATTTGGTTGTATTTGGATTAAACTCCTGAACTGTAATAATATGACTGGGAAAATATTGTAAATATAAAAGAATGCTAGCCAACAAATCTTCAGCAGTACTGTCACATTATATTGATAATTTGTATTCTATCCAGAATATGTCATTCTGTTAAATATGAATTTAAAAAGCCATTTAGAGTAAACGTCAGAACACATTCTAAGCAATATGTAATAGACACAGAACTTAGATACAAGGACTTTATATACAAGATGGGGTACAGTGATTGAAAAGGATTTGTGAGTATATATGTAAGGAGCAATGGCTCTATTTTAGATCCACCTTTTGATAATATTATATTGCACTTCTCCTCTTTTAGTTATTATCCTGCTGGGCCACATATAGAGCTCATATAATGTAGTCTTTCAAATATTGAGGTGGTTATCTAACTTTTTTATTAAATCTAATTCCATTGATTAATGCAACATTAAAAGAGGCATTATGGTTCACTTGGTGAACTGCAGTTAATGTGAATGGTTCTTGACTTATAGGCAGATCTGATTTATCCAGGTGAAATTGTGTAGTTACTAAGTTTGATCCAAACTTTGTTTAATTCATTATCTAAATTTAACTCTGTATCCTGATTTTCAATTTGTTTCAGTTTGTTTAGTACACATTTAATACATTTCTTTTTCAGATGAAGCCTCTTTCACTTAATCAAAGGTGATAAGGGGCCCATTTAAATCATGGCTGTCCCACATAATTAATTTGGTTCAGCATAAAAGTTTTTGGCTACCACACAACCATCTTGAAATTCACAGACAGAACCATAACTATTGTGATTCTCTACTGCCTCTTTATATCTTGATATTTTGTGAGGAACCACAAATTCCAGATAGATTTTATAATTCTATTCATTATTACTTTGTTATGATTTGTTGCTGATGTATTTATCTTTTGTGAGGTATTCCCAAGTCCAGAGAGTTTTTATCCTTATTTCATCAGTATTTTTTTTTATTCTCTACTGCCTCCTCATATATTGAGGTTTTGTGAAGAATCACCAATTCCAAATAGTTTTACCCTCTTCTTCACCAGTACTTCAGCTTTTGTAAAGTCAAATTGTAGGGAAATAAAAACTGAATCAATTTTAAATTCAGTGAAACATTTTTGACTCATTTTCTGCATTCCATCTTTGAGAATACATGCATACCATTTGATGAAGTTGTAAAGAATTGAACAGCCTCAATTCAATCCCTAATATTTTTACTTTCAACAAATGTGTCAAGAAACAATAAACAACAAGAGAAATAATACAAAAAAAAAAAAACAGTTTTTGAATAACAAACAATATTTTGATTTATATAGCATAAAAGGTACAATGTATTATGCTGAAATGAGTAAAGATTTGTGAGTGAAATCTTGATGATCTTTGTTATTTTAATTATGCATGTAAACTCTTATTTTGTTGTTTGGAGTTATGGTGTATGAGTTTAATTGAAGAAATATTTGTTGTAATTGTGGTTATGTAAATTTCACAGAGTTAGTGAAAAAATAATTTTGTTTATGAGGTAATTAAACAGTGTTTGTGAAATATGAATTTCCAGTGTAAATTGGGAAAAAACTTTGTTGTTCTAGAGTTGTCTTTCTTTGACCGTAATGCTGTCAAGAAGTAAATAAATTCTGGATGAAATAATGTTCTGTAATTGACAACTTTGTTGTGTAATAATAATGTTCTGTGTTTGAGAACTTTGCTGTGTAATAATAATGTTCTGTGGTCGAGAACTTTGCTGTGTAATAATAATGTTCTGTGGTTGAGAACTTTGCTGTGTAATAATAATGTTCTGTGGTTGAGAACTTTGCTGTGTAATAATAATGTTCTGTAGTTGAGAACTTTGCTGTGTAATAATAATGTTCTGTGGTTGAGAACTTTGCTGTGTAATAATAATGTTCTGTAGACGAGAACTTTGCTGTGTAATAATAATGTTCTGTAGTTGAGAACTTTGCTGTGTAATAATAATGTTCTGTAGTTGAGAACTTTGCTGTGTAATAATAATGTTCTGTGGTTGAGAACTTTGCTGTGTAATAATAATGTTCTGTAGACGAGAACTTTGCTGTGTAATAATAATGTTCTGTAGACGAGAACTTTGCTGTGTAATAATGTTCTGTGGTCAAGAACTTTTCTGTGTAATAATAATGTTCCGTGGTTGAGAACTTTGCTGTGTAATAATAATGTTCTGTGGTAAATGAAATCCAGTGCGATGAGTGAATTCTGAAGTTTGTTTTATGTTATCAAAGTAACTTTAAAACTTCAGATAGTTGAATGACAAAGATTTGTTTGGCAACTTGATTCTCACTGGTGGAGTTGAGTAATTACATGTTAATTCACTTGCAGGAATGAATGAAATCTGCTGTGTGAACGACTTGAGTCAGTGAATGTTCTGGAAGGATGAGATTATATTAATGAGTAACTTTTAGACTCAGAATGTGTAACATAGTTTTTTGTAGACAATTGCATTGCTGTCATGATGCTTACTGGTGAGATACGCTCGTGTGTCATATTTATTCACTTGTTGATCATGTGATAGGCTTGAGAACACATTTTCTTAATTTTAGTGGTTCTCTGGTTTGAACACTTGTGTGTAGGCATAAATATGACCTTGGTATTTATTAACCAATCAGAAAAGGTCTATTGTTGTACTTTTAGCTGGACCTAGATTGTGTTTAGCTTTCACAAGATTTTAGAATGTTTACGTAAAGATATATAAAATACACTTTTAATATTTATTGTCCAATAAGGATGTTGTTAAATAACAGCATTATGGAAATTAGGTGTGTTTCACTGAAATGTAGAAGTCAGATTCTACAAACTATGCTTCAGAGATATTTTTGAACAAAAATATTGAAGAGATTCCTGAACATACCATTACCGATAAGCTAATATTATCTATTTCCATTAATATATCATAACTTTCCTGTTATCCAATCTCCTTTTTTTTAGACTAAACAAAATTTAAATTGCCATTACCACCAGACTAGTTTACATAGCCAACACAAATGTCTCATATGACCAGAAATGTTCCTTATTTATTGAAGAATTTACAAAACAATACCATATGTTAATTCACTACTTATTATCACTTATTTATTGTTTCATTTCTTTCTTTCCAACCTCAGGTACATAAATGTGATACCAGTTTTTATTTGGAGTTTTGCTTTCATCTTAGTTTTTACTTTCAACCTCATCCAACCTATTGTCTCGATGCTTACATTCTTCACTGCAAGCCTTTTTACTGTGGTTGTAAGTATTTTCATTTTATGCATTTAACAAAGCAAATTAACTTGGAATAAAAAAAGAAAAATGGGAAAAAATTAATGGAAAACAGATTTCAAAGTTTGTAGCCAGAAATTTTATTTCATTTTAAAATACGTTTGTAGTTTATTTGTCCTGGTTTTAAGATAGTTTAATTGTGAAATGAAATAGAAAATGTATATTTTTCTGCAGTAGCCAAATAAGATGACATTTCAACTGACAACATAGAAATTAATAGTATATGTAACTTGAAGAGATTTGGCATAAGAGTGGCATAATCAAGATATTCACTTTCCACACTATATTAAACAAAAGATTAGGAAGGAAATCCCCATCAATATTAATTGTTTTAAATTTCAACCAACAATAATTTTAATTGTTCAGTCAATGAATGCTAAATATTTCCTTATAAAGAAATGGCTAATCTCACCATTACCAATATCATATAGGCTCTTTTGAAACAGAAAATGACTGTTCAATTTTGAGGTCACAGAGTCTGTTTCACATTCTCCAAATTTGAGATTGTTTAGAAAATATGAAATCATTTTTGTGCTGTACTTTTCATTTTACATTTTCTTTTCTTTTTATTTTAGACGATTGTAACATCCTTTGTAACTTCAGAGGTGCATGAAAATATTCAAAATAATTTTAATTATATTCAAGATTCTTTTCTGATGAGCACTTTTGCTTTAGGTAAGAAAAATATTTTAATATTTTGATGAAATTTGTGGAAGATAGAGGTTTTCTGCTATTGTAAAGTTATGTTGTCAGTGTCAAGATTAGACCAGACTTCTGGAAACAAGAAAATTATTTTAAGAACTAAAAGATCAAAAATACATAATTTGGTTTCAAAATAAAGAAATTATAATCTTTAATAGTTTGATTTGTTTAAGAATGAAAATTTATTATGAAACCATATTACTTGATCAATTTCCCAATTTTAATGAATGTAATTTTTATTTTTTAAATGTAACAAAATATTTTTTTGAGGTGACAACAAAATAATTTGTCAGAAAAGAAAATATCTTATTTGGAAATATGAATGGTAGAAGATGAGAGAAAATGGATAAAACTGAGATTAGAAATCATAACAAATGGTGACTTTTTCAAAAGTTGCTTACTATAAATTCTAATCAGCTAATATAGTAGATATATGGTGATAGTGAAAATTTATCAGTTATGGATAAGTTAGCTTACAACAACATCAGTTCTCACAATATAATGTTAAAATTGATTTGGGTGTATATTGGCCATATGTAAAGATTAAAATGCACAGACTGTTGATAAATAAATCTTTATATACACAATTTAATAATACAGTTGAATAAGTTGAAAGCTAAAGGTCTCAAGAATTCAAGTGTAAAAGTACAAGAGATAGAGAGAGAGAAAAAGATGAAGTAAATATATATATGTGTGCTTTTGTATATATCCAAATGTAGTAGTCACTTGCTAGACATTGTGTGTGAAGGAAGGTATGTCTGTTTCAAATGTATCAGTGGATTGCTAAAAAGGTGGAGAAAGAAAGTTGCCAACTCATCATGGAAATAACATATTTTACTCTAGGTATGTTACAATGACTGCTTTAATTCTCATTGGTTCATGGCTTTATATTCTGTTTATGAAAGCTTCCTGATTGGTTGGTCAGACTATGGCTTTGTGGCCTGGTTTCTGATTATACCTCTACTTTTAGAGATGGTGTAATGTTGGTCTTTTTGTTATTATATATTTTTATTTATATCTTACTCTATGACTACAAACAATCTGCTATAGAACTGTTGTTAGCATTCAAGTTATATGACATATTGCTATTGTATTTGATCCTCACTAATTTGATCTTGTATCAAAGTTAACTGATCAACAACACTCTACAACAGATAATCTGCTATATCTGCTATAGAAATGTTGTTAACATTCAAGTCTTATGTGTTATTGCTATTGTGTTTATTGTCCTCACATAGAGCTTCAACAATTTGATCTTGTATCAAAGTTGGCTTCATCCAATATCTTTGTTTATTACATAATTTTATGGTTTATTCTTCAGCTAAGTATGTTGTCAGCAAATAAGTGACCAACTATGTTACAATGAGAAAATTATCTAAATACTTCTGGAGAAATTGTTGGTGAGGGGCTCCATTCCCAGTATCTACCTTAATCTACTGATAACTATAGGTTTTCTTTTGTGTAGTAGTATTGAGAAACATTGCTGGTGAGTTCAAACTTCCTGAGCTGCACCACTATTGTGGCTGTTTGTACCAGTGCAAACTTAATTGATAAACTACAGGGTGATTGAAAAAAAGTAACTCCCTATTTTATGTATGATGGACTCTTCCATCTTGTAAAAATTATAGTTAAACGGGATATCCTATCGCACATACAGTAGAGAGTTCCTTTTCAATCACCCTGTTTATACAGTTAAAGGGAAAATAATTATGATTGCATTAATTCCTTTCTCGTCAGCCAAAAGATAAGGGAATTGTCTCCCTTGCTTGGGTCTTGCAAAAAAAATAATTCCCTTTTTAAAAAGAACATACACGAAGGAATTAATTTCTGTTAAAATAATTTTATAACACGAAAGTTTCTAACGGAATCAAGTTGCTTTAGTGATATTTGTCTGATTTCGTAGGTAAATAAGAAACAAATTCCAAACGTAGAAATGGTTTCCATCTTTTGTTTTCAAAAATAAGTGTAGTGGATGCTTATGTACATACCTTAAGTGATTAAATTGTTGCTGTTAAATGTTGAATCTGACTTTTTATAGCAGAATTCATTGAATTTTTTTGCAATTCTTTTGCAGGTGGCAGTATCTTTGTAATGCCATTTTTATTTAGAAAAATTGAAAATGATGCCTCACAGGTATTTTCTTTTAATGAAAAATCTATGACTATTATTGAATTATTGTATTATTTAGATATTTGCTATGAATAGTTGTGCACAGACTGGCTGCTTCTTCTTTTATGGTTCTCCGTAGCTTCCTATCCCTTGTGGCTCTTAGCTGCATTACTTGCCCCTGGTTCTTTCATTCAAATTATTTCAGTATCTTTGTTATGTCATTTTTATTTAGAAAAATTGAAAATGATACCTCACAGGTATTTTCTTTTGTTTGTTCTTGATGGAAAATTTATTGCTGTGGGGTTCAGCGTACCCGGATTAAAGGAGAATTTAATACGGGATACCCTGCCCACAAAATACAATGCAAATCTCAAGAAGAAACAACACGAGAAGGAACGTTTATAAAAAAATAGAACATTGTATATTTATTATCTTGTGAATAGGGTAAAAAGGATTAATGTTTTAGTTCGTTTAAGCAAAATTGTGATTTTTATAAAAATGTCTGTGTTCGCTGTCTTTTAATAGAGTAGCAGAATAATGTCTGTTTCTTTTGTTTTGTATAGTTGTAAAATGAAAAAGGGGCGAGTAATTTAAGTTGAAAAAAAGAGTGTGAATGTGGAATAAAGATAAAAGGAAAATGTACTTATGAATTGTTTTGAAGTCAGTTGTAAATTTGTTGTTGGTGTTGTTCCTTCCTACTCCACTTTTCGGCTCTTTGTGTAAGTTTGAGTCAGTGATGAAATTTACTGTCAATCTTCTGTGATCTTTTGCGCCCTTCTCTGACTGACTGACTGGTGACTGACTTGAAAACTCTGTATTTATTGTTGACTTTTTTTTCACGCTGGCTCGTTATCTTTTTTTTGGTTTAGCAAATCGCCTCCTTTCATTGGTCAGAAAATTAATTTCACACCTTATTGTGAAATCTTTTTTTGGTCGTTTTGATCTGATTTTGCCGGTGTGCAAATCTACTTTGTGTTTTTTTAGTCATTTGTTGGAATATAGGATTTGTATCCTATATTGCTATTATTTAGATATTTACTATAGTTAGTTGTGCACAGCCTAGCTTCTTCTACTTTATGGCTCTCCACAGCTTCCTATCCTTTGTGGCACTTAGTAACATTTCTCCCTTTGCCAATCTTCCTAGCCCGACTTCTTTCATTCTAAATTTTGCAAGTGGCAGTTTCTTAGTAATGCCATTGAAAATGATGCCTCACAGATATTTTCTTTTGTTTCTTCTTGATGAAAAATCTATGGCTATTATTGAATTAGAGTTTTATATGTTGAAAAAAAAAATAGTCAGTGGGAACTATTATTATAATGATAATTGAATAAATGAATGAAAAACGTCCTACCTTAACTTTTGGTGGTGACAGAACATTCATACAAGAAACAATAACAAACGAGACATTGTTATGGTTTAGAACATGGTAATTAATCTATTTATTCAGCATGGTTCTCTTACAACGACTGAAGAAAAAGGAGGAAAGATTAACAAAAAATGGTTCATACACCCTCTACAATGTGAAAAACAAATGTCCAAGGGAAATAACTAATCCCTTATTTATTAATTTAGTTTTATTTTAAATATTATCTATAAAGAGTGCAGTTTTCAACATTATTTACCTGGGTGATATTTTAGATATTCAATATGCTTAGTTGAGTACAAAACCTGACTACCTATGTGATATTTTAGGCTTACCAAGCTTCAGGCATACATTAAACAGCAAAGATATTTTTATGGTAAATGAAATGAATAACCTTTTCATTATTATGTTGTATGGATTGTTGCATTATAAAATTTGTTGTTCATATAAATATTTCTCTATTTACAATCTTTGTGGGATGGAAAATATCTTTATGTTCTATATGCCATGTCCATTCAGGACATTGGCAGTCATGTCTCTCCATAATTTCCTGTTCATTGTAGCCAATTGCTGTCCTTTTGCTGTTTCTCCCAAACACTTCTTCACCATCTATTCACTTAGGTAGGCTATGCAATGTTTTCCTGTGTCCATCTCACCTTCAATTTTTCATATGAGTATCAAATTCTCCAAGCCCTCTTTCTTCATTGTGTGCCCTAGAAATTTCAACTCACTTCCTGATGTTAAGTATAAGTGACCTTTTTGTTTGTATTGTCTCTAGAAATTTTGTTGTTTCTCACATATTCGGTCCATGAAATGAATGTTTACAGCAAAATTATTATACACAAGTATAATAATTATTGTCCTTTATTTAAAAAAATATCCAACATTGAAAACAATTCTTATTTATCATTATTTTAGTGATATCATCCCCTCAAAAAAACTCTTTGATCTTGTGTCAATATCTTGTCTACTCTTATATCTACCATTTCTACTTTATTTTTCTTAACTGACTTAAAATTGCCTTTGATAATTGTGAATGTTTAATCCACCATTTGTATAATAGCATCAGTCCTCATTCTACTGATGAATAAAATTTGCATGTCTCAAGGTGAATCTAAAGAAAGGCTCGGCAAGTGTGCAGAGATCTTTCCTGACTGAATCGGAAGGGAACTGATTATTGTCTTTATATGTGATAACTAAAGTTTGGTGCTGGAATCAGCATAAGTAATTTAACTATTTTAAAAAGAAATATTTACCTTTTACTCTGAAGTAAGTATATGATTTATTTATTTGTTTTCTTTGAAAATGCAATATTTTAATTTTATGTTTATTGTAAAACAAAAAAAAATTGGTGGAAAATTGATAGAAAATGTCATTATTAAGAATTTTATCACAATGTTAATTTAATATTTTATTCTGTAATATTGTTCTTCATAACAATGAACATATTGATTATAAGATTTAATTTGTAATGAATATTTTTTTTTCTTTTTAAGGTACTTCAAAAAGATTTGAATTTGAATTTTACTGTAAAAATATAACTTTTCACACTGCAAAATTAATGAAAAATTTTGTTCATTTAGAATTTTATCATATAAATTTAATGTTGCATTTAAATTCAGTAAATTTAATTTTATATGTTCCAACTGTTCTTTAAAATATACCACAATAATGTAAAAGAGAACAGAATATTATATTGTTTTCTCTTGCATTTCTGCAGTTTAGTAGAACTGTTTTAAACTATGAAACTCACTACAAAATGTCAATATTAAGGATTTTGCCACATAAATTTAATGTCATAATTGGATTCAGTAAATTTAATTAAATATTCTACCTCCATTCTTAAAAATATACTGTAAAATACTTCTGACTATGCAAGGTGATTGACATATAATTTCATTTACTTCAAAGCTTCATTAACCTGTGCTGATATGAATTTTAAATTCCTACTTCCCATCCCCATTTTTTGAACGGTAAAATTTCTCTCTTAATCATAATTTCCTACATTCCTGGAGTTTCCTAATCTGCACATTTGCTTCTAAAAGATGAAAAATTCCCACATTTATATAAACTTTGGTGAAGTTGTAAAATAGACACTGTGACCAGAAATAAATATTGTTTTCAAAGTAATGTTTTTTATACTACACTAAATTAAGCACTCCAGACAATATATATAAAAAAAATGTTTTTAATTTTTTAAATTTATAAAAGTTAATAGGGGGTCCAATGCTGTATAAATTAATTGTAAATTGATCCCTCTGCAGAAATAAAAACAAAATATGCTCATATCTCAGGATTTCTTTTTTGAAAATACCATAATCTGGATTGCTTAATTGATAGTAATATATGAAATATGATTTTCAATTTTTTTTTATTTTTCTTGATTTTAAGAAATTACATGGTATGAGCATATTTTATTTTGGCTTCTGTATGAATGAATTTACATAGCAAACTGAACCCACTCACGTTAACATTTATAAAATTAATTTATTTCTTTATTATTTGTAGTCTGAAATGTTTAATCTACAGAAATATAAGACAATTTGAATAAATGATTATTTCTGTTTTCAGTGTCTATAGTACAACTCCACACAAAATCTCAAATTCTTGATTCGGAATCTTAAATTCCTAGGTTTAAATCATTCATTACTTAAAATCTAAGGTTCATGCACTTTTTCCTTTTTTTTTTTTTTTTTACAAAATAACAACAATTTAGTTAATATTGCTTAATTTCAGTATCTCAAAATTTTTATCAAAGTCTAAAAAGTGCTATATAACAGGTTATCATAGTAACTATGACAGACAACAACAGTTTCATGTATTTTGTCTTCCCCAACAGCAGAATGAGTGAGAAAGGTGGTTAAAGGCAATACATCAAGATAATACTCCTGACAAACCAAACACTATTGTTTATGAAAGATATTCTCCATCTTGCTATGAAACATTTCAGCACTGGTCACAGATCAATGAAACATAAACAAGAAACTTACATAACTTGAAAATTGATAAAATTGATAATGAAAAAAAGTTTTAAAAAGAACATGTTATTGAAACAAAACTTTAGGATTCTTATATTCCTGTCAGAACATCTGAATATTTTATTACATTTTCATCATTGTATAAAATACTTTGGCATGATTTTAACTTACCAAGTGTGAGAACACTATCAGCTTTGACATCAAAAGTCTCATCTTCCTTATTTTGTTTTGCTGAAACTTCTGAAGGATTAGCAAAAACAATACTGGACATAATGATAAAATGGTGAACTCAAATCTTTACTTAAGATGAACACACTTGCCAAATTAGAGGCAAAATTTTATATGAAAAGGTTTCATATATTGTTGATGCAATAAATCAATTAATTTTTTTTTAATCATTTTGCCCCTAGTAAGGGAATAAAGCCATTAAGACACATGGTAGACACTGAGAGTGAAATAATCTGAAAAAAATCATTGTTAAAGAGAGAAAACAATAAAAAAACAGAAATTAAGAAGACAGAAGATAATGATAGACATTGCATTTAAATTTTTGACTGGAAAAGTTAATTGGAAAGAAATAAATCGGAAGAGAGTTATACAAGTGAGTCAAGCAAATCAATCACGACTAATATTCCCATTCTTGACATAATCAGTATTTGTTTTTGTACTACTATATAAGTTAAATTTGAAGTAGTTTTTTTCTTAGCTTCTCTGTTTGGCATCCATTTTCAGATTAAAAAATATCGACTTGCAGTTGTAATGGGTCTTGTCACTTGTGCAATTATGAATATCTTGTGGTAAGTAATTGAGTAAAAAATGCAGGTATATTTATTCTTTTTCAATTTTATTTTTAACCATATAAAAAATATAGATTTCTAATGTTGTTTGCTTTCTGTGATATAGCCAAGAATTCATGTGATGTGTTTACTTTGAAGGAATTTTAAGAGTAAATTACTGTAAAATTCACATACGCATGTGGATAAAGGCATAAAACATGAGCGGCAAAAGTGGGAGGTTATTTCCCTTTGGATATGTAGTCACCTGACACAACAGTTGTCAGGTGAGAGGTTAGTATAAAAGCAGTACTGAATCATGACATGAACTTTTTTTACACATAAAAGTGACAATAGAGACAAAAAAATAAACATTAAACAAAAAATGGATTTACTTTTGTAAAAAATCCATTTTTTTTTAACATTTGTTACCTTTTTGTCCCTATTGTCACTTTTTGTTTATTGTTTGTTACTCAGTTGTACTTTTTTATTATGTCTGCTGTCAATCCCCAACACATTGACTTATAATGGCTGGACCATCTTTGTAACTATGTGCTATATAGGAATAAAGTGTTGCTGCTGACACTTGGGTTTGAATACAGATCATCAGAGAGCAAGCACAGTCAACCTCATCTTGGAATAATTAGATCACTTGACAGCTAAAGGAAAAACATATGTATGGGAATTAGTGGTATCTGACCAGAGTATTGTTCAAAGATGTTACTATTATTATATGTTACAAAGTCTCTCATACAAATGAGTATTCATTGAACTTTTACGAGGAAAAAATAAAATATACATATCCTGCATATCATATTTACCACTTCACCAAAGAGATGTCATATTTTCAGGACTACAGAGAAATAATCAAGGGAAGTTATTCAAAATTAATCTACAAAATATTCAGCAGAATACAGGAAACTGGAAGAACTAAAAGCTTTCATAATTCAAATGTTGGCACTACAAAAGCAACAACAAGAACAACTAGAACAATTGTAGCAGCAAAAACAACAACATGAGTAGCAATTACAATTACAACAATGACAACAGAAGTTTTTTTTTTAATTATTTATCAAAACTACAGAAGAAAAGACTTCAGATTCATTCACTCCTGAGGCTATTGCTTATTCAATCAGCAAATTTGTGTACAATCCAGATGAAGGGATAACTTTGCCAGCTCATTATAGAAGATATGAAGGGATCTTCAAAAGGGATTGTTCGCATTGGAGTGATGAAAAGAAAGTTCATTTATTATTAAGTAATTTGTCACCTGCTGAACATGAAAAATATGTGAATTATATTTTGCCAAAAACCAGGTGAGATAAATTTTGATGAAACTGTTGTAATACTATCAAAGATTTTTGGTGATAGGAGCTCATTATTTAATACATGATGGCAATGTCTTAGTAAAGTGCCATGATGAAGATTTTGTCACTTATGCAGGAGCTGTGAATTGAGAAGGTGAGAAGTTCAAGTTAAATGAATTAACTCTGGATTTATTTAAATGCCTAATATTCATACAGAGTTTAACTTCTAATAAGGAAGCAGAAATAAGATCCAGGATATTTGCTAAATTAGAAATGGATCCCAAATTAACTCTCTAGAAAATAGCGGAAGAGTATCAACATGTTGTAAATCTAAAACTCAATACTGAAAGGATTGAGGAAAGAGACATTTCACAAGTACATAGCATCCAACCACCTAAGAGAAAAGACTGTAGACATTTTTCAACTCTTAACAGAACAGTAAAAAAAGATGTTAAACCCCTACAATACCTAATACTTGTTATGGTTGTGGAGGTAAGCATTTCAAAAGTAATTATCTTTTCAAGAACAAAAATGCCATGAATGTGGGTGGGTAGGACACAAAAGTACTTGTTGCAGATACAAAAAAATGGAGGAAAAAGTAAAACATGTATGAACATAATAAATACATGGAGTAAGGATAAGAAGCATAAAAGGAAAATTAACAAGACTTCAAACATGTCTTTAACTGAGTTAGAAACATCTTAAGAGGAAATTTGTTTTTGTGCAAATTAATGATGTAAAAATAAAATGACAACTGGATACAGGATCTGATATCATTATCATAAATGAACAGACATTGAGAAAAATGGGTAAACCCAGTTTATTGGCTTCTAATAAATGTGTGCATGGAGTTTCAGGAAAGAGATTAAACTTTTTGGGTGAATTCATCTGTAACATTTCTTTTGTTGGAAAAACCAAGAAAGCAGTGGTGTTTTTATTAAAGAATACTGCTAATTTATTTAGAACAGATTGGATTGCATTATTTGATCTCTGGGGCCTTCCAATTAACTCTTTTGTAACAAAATAAATATTGTTACCTCTGTTACTAATACATCAACTGAAAAATTAAAGAATTAATTGAAAAAGAGTTTTCTAGAAGTTTTCTCAGAAGGTCTAGGAACATGCATAAAAACTAAAGCTAAATTTGAATTAAAAGAGAATGTAACACTGACATTTACGCCAAAAAGAAGTGTACCTTGTAGGTATCCTTCTACTCAGTTTTTCATTGAATGTTAAAATTTGGAGTGTCAGGATTTGATACAATAACATAAAATACTGTTGCAAGGTTGCTCATAATTCGGACATTTAGAAAAATCACATGATTTTTATTGAAAGAATAAAATTCAGTAGAAAAGACAACATAATTTCAACAAATAAACATTAATATAATGACAAGAATACAACAAGTTGGTCATAGATTGGAAAGTAATTTTTCTTTGGGTTAATAAAGTTCTAAAATAAAATATAAATTGTCTTTGTGTATATATGTGAGAAACAATGAAATATTGTTTGTGTGAAAAAGTCAACACATGTGTGCATCATTCATAGTAAAGAGGATAAGAGATAGAAATTATTTCTTACTGTTGTTGGTGTTGCCGTGGTCTGAAGCGGTTGCTTTGAAATTTGTCAGCACTGTCGCTTTTAGCATAAGATCATGGAGATAATAAGCAAGACTGGCATAGACCTTGGTGACAGCTGTGAGTATCCACTTTAGGGTCGGATTTCTTTTTTTATACACTTTTTCGTAAGAAAATCAGCTCCAGAAATAAATTATTAATTTATTTTTAATTGGTCCTAATAAGCCACTTGTTATGTCTTCTACTGCATCTGCATGATATTTTAGCAGTATCTACCTAAATCATGATGACTAATACAACAAACTTTCTGATTTGTGTTCTATGATTTTATTGGTGTGTTTTAAGATGTAAACACTTTATGGAATGTGATTGGTTTATAAATATTGTATTTGATATTTTAGTGGACATGACAGCCTTTTGCAGCCTTAAAACCAATTAATAAGGAATTAGACAGACTAGAAAAATTAGGTGTGATCTTAAAAATAGACTATTTCAAATGAGCATCAACAACAGTTTGCATTAAAAGAAAAATAATAAAATCCGCGTATGTGCTGATTTTTCAAAGGGGTTAAATGAAAGTTTAAAACAATATAACTACCCATTACCAAGTCCAGAGGAAATTCTTGCCAAATTAAATGGTGATAAATTTTTTTCTACATTGGACCTGTCAGAAGTTTATCTACAAATACTATTAGATGAAGAGTGCTCAAAACTATTAACAGTTAACACTCATAGAGGAAGTCATCTCAAAGGGGAGGTTGTCATATAGGAATAAAGTGTCACTGCCAACACTTGGGTTTGAACATGGATCACCAGAGAGCAAGCACAGTCAACCTCATCTTGGAATAATTAGGTCACATGACAGGTAAAGGAAAAATATATATATGGAAATTAGCGGTGTCTGACCAGAGTATTGTTTGAAGACTACTATTATTGTATCTGTGATTTACAAAGTCTCTCCTACAAACAAGCATTACAAATCCATGGAAGGTTGCCGACCACACTGTTGATCCTATGGTTCTATGGGGCACTTGTCAATGCTATGCACTGGTAAGAACCCAATGCCTCAACCACAGCTGATAATATCAAAAGAAACGGTGGTGCAGGAAAAATCTGGCAAGACCCCTGACAGTCTCAATGTTTGGAAGGAGGACGTCAAGAGGGAAATGAGGATTGCATGCCCTCCTCACTAGCAGGATGTCTCCAAGGAGAAAAATAAGCAGCAAAGCAAGTTGCCAATGAAGTCTCCAGTGAAGCAACTGATGAAGGAGCAACAACAATCACAGCAACAGCCAGAGTAAGTTCAAAAGCATCACTAGCAAAAGGAGTGACAACAGCAACAACAAGAACAATGGCCACAACAAGAACAGCAATGGCAACAACCTCTACTAATTTTATTGTCTACTAGGCATAGAAAGACTGGCTAGCCAAAGAGGGTTTCCTTGATAGTTAAGTATATCCTGGATGCAAAAGTAGAACTTGTGCATATTGATGTGGCAGTGCAGTTAATCATGGCTGATATAGTGGTTCATTTTGGCTTATTGCGGTTTATGCATCCATCAACCAGATGAAATATTCTTCATTCTTTTGTCAGTTGGGACCATTCTCTTGGTAGCCATGGTAAGAATGCTGGTCTGGGTGATGCGAATGGAGGAAATCTTATGAGACAAAAACTATTCTCTGCAGGATCTGATTGGATTCTTTGGACATCAGTTCAGGATGAAGATCAAAACTGATAGAAAGTATTTCCTTTCGGCAAATTTCAGCAAAAGGTGGGTAAAAGTTGCAGGCTTGGTTCACATGAATAGGGCCAACCTTGATTTTCTATTTTAGTCCCCTATAGACACAACAGGGTGGATTCCTGATGAATCCCATCCCCGATTAAGTGAGACTCTTATTTTGTTCACCTAGTTGATGTGAATGATTGTCATTCTCGGCCTCCTCCAGGCATTATCATTTGTTGTGTTTCTTGTCAAAATTCCCAATTTACCCATTTTTTTATATCTTGTTTTTATCTTGACTGGATATTTAACCACTGCATATTACATTTTGTCCCTACCTTGCCTCTAGCATGTGAACTTCTTGATCCTGCTTATTAGCAGAATACAACCACCATTCTTATTTCTATGTGGGATGGACAGGACTTAATAACACAGTTTTGTTTTTGTTTGAATGTTTTGATATGTTTATATTTGTTATTGGGTTCATTCCCTCCTCCATCATTTCATGATATATTTTTATCTATTTTTGTATAAGAATTTGAGAAAAAATAATTGTACATTTTTACATCATGGTGTTTTTAGTAGCTCCCCTGTGAATATACAGTATTTCGGTAAATGTTGGATTGGGTATGGAAGGATGAGTTCTTGTTGTGATTGAGTCAGTTGTTGTAGTGAATGGGTTGTGAATTAGAATAGCTAGGTGTGGTATAGATAGTGAGACCAGCCTTTCCCTAGTTCCTCTTTGGCCTTGTACCACAAAATGTAATTTTACATTTAAATAAACTTAACTGAAGGCCAATTATAATGCAACTCATTCCCAGAACTGGGGGTAAAGATTTTTAATTTCAATTTGGGTTTGTGGTAGTTCACTGCTTTCATTGAGAAATTCAAAGTAAAAACTAGAGATTAAGAGCATAATTAATTTGACTCAAAAAGATGAATTCTGGAAAAAAATATGACATGAAACAAAATAAACATGGAAGAAATAAAGTAACTATGCTGACTTATTTTGTCCTAAATATACTTTTTATGGTTATAGAAGTAGAAAAGAATTGACTCTTAAAAACATTTTGTACACCTCATTTAAAATATATATTGTGATATTATCAGGCAGATATATTTATAATAGTTGGCAAAATAAATTTATTGTTAACTTTGTTTTTTTTTTTAATTTTGGTTTTTCAACCTGAAATCATTGCCTTTTTTATCTTCATTCACTGAAAAAATAAAGGAATAGAAAATACATGGTAAAAGGAAACATAAAACACACACATCAACCTCAAATCTTCTGCAACACCAAAGAAATGTGTTTCTTTAGTGTAATAAAAAATTGAATTGGTGATGTTCATTATCAGAGGCTCTACTGAATACAGGATTATTTTTTAGATTATTCACTTTTATTGACTGAGAGAAAATTAAAATATGTCAGGATTTCAAGCTTTCTTTCTACCATTTTCATTTACGATACTATATTAAGAACTGTATATGCCATAAGAATTAAAGATTTTAGAAGTAGATAGATTGCTATTTTGGTTGAAATTCAACTGGATTTTCTCTTCTCTTTTGGCAAATTAAAGAATAAATGTTATTAATTTATAACTTAATATAGTATCTAGTTTTATCTTCAGTCTAAGAGCTATACTTGAAAGATGCAATTATTTTCTCCAGACTGTTTGCATTTTTTAGGTGTTGGACTGTGATTGAAATTGTACCCCAACACTGTACACCAAAGGTTGAAACTAACCAGTCTTCTCATTCTCCAGTTGCATGCAACTCACTGGAAAGGTAAAACAAAAACAAATTTTCTTTTCTCCAATTTCCTGAGATTTTTCTATTTAAAATAATAAAAGACTGAAAATTCTAATTCTAAAGATGGCAATAAAAAGATACTTTGAGTTGCAAAGATAAATTCTCAAAATATAACATTTACAATTTTTATCTTTTAACATTTTTATCTTTTCCTTTAGTGCAAAAGAAAATGGAGAAATTGCAACAAAGTCACTGATAAGAGTGAGTTTTCCTTCTTTTTAACATATTGGATATTATTGCAAACACATGCACACACACACACCTATATATATATATATATATATATATATATATATATATATATATATATATATATATATATATATATATATATGCTTCAATCACTGCTGAGGAAAACTTTTTTTTACTAAGATTTCTTGGATGTAATGTACAGGCTCGAAAGTGGGTTGGAATATATATATAAGTATACACATACCTATATATCAGCAAACACATATACAAAAACACAAACAGGTATACATAAATACATATGCATATCCATACATATATACACATAAGTATATGTTGATAATAAAGATTAATAGTAAAATTAATAATTACAATAAGAAATTAATGGATTAATTTTCTTTTCTTTATCTTAATGACACAAGGAAACACTTGTGAATGATAGCCTACAAGCTGAAGATCGTTCAGGCTTTAAAGACAGATGACAAGCAAAAGTGCAAGTAATTCTGTGTCAATATGCAAGAGAAACTTGAAGAAAACAAGTTTGAAGAATGTCTTCTTTTTAGTGATGTGGCCACATTTGATATGAATGGTAAAGTCAACAAACATAATGCTCACATTTAGGGTGAAGAAAATTTTCATGCCATAGTTGAGCACATGAGGGACTCACAAAAAGGTAGTTGGTGCACATATTGAAATCTTGTGAAATTGTTCATGAAATCTACATACTTTTGAATTTCTCATTCTAATTTTGATGAATAAATCTTATTTTACTCAACAATAAGCCTGTTTACTTTCATTTGCCTAGAATATATAGTTACTTTGATATTTACATCTCAAATAATATCAAGTTTTTTTAAACACACTGTATATTACATATTATATTATTATAAGATTCTTATAATTACTATGAAGGTATACAGAATATATTCCTATATTTATATTAATTTCTAAGTTACACTTTATTTTTATTGAATATTTTAATGAGGAACAATTGATTAGTATCTTCTAAATCATCATGGTGTTGTAATTGTGTGAAACCATATAAATGTCAATTAATCCAGATTAAAACCTTTATACTAGTTTAACTGTTACTCTTAAATTGTTGCTTTCCCATTATTATGCACTGATTTAATCTTACTAATGTCCTCTTCATAAATTGTTTGTTAAATACTATCAGAGTATTAAGGAACAAAAACTTTGTTAGAAACAAAGAAAAGAGTACTGAACTGTTATATGATATCTGTCTCCTATATGACAGCGAATGCTGAACAATCTCCTCAAAGATGAAAAAGAGACTTGAGGTAACAGAAATTTGGTTCTACAGAAGGATGCTGAGGATACCATGGACCAAATATGTGAGCAACAACAAAGTTTTAGAGAAAATGGAAACATAAAAGGAAACTTATACTTAACATCAGGAAGAGATAGTTGAAAATTCTAGGGCATAAAATGAGGAAAGAAGGCTGGAAAAATCTGATACTCACAAGATAGATTGAAGAGGGACAGAGGGAAACAATAAATAATATACTTATTGAGCTTGAGTAAATGGATAGTAAACCAAGGTTTAGGAGAAATAAAAAAAGACAAAATTTATTAAAAGCCACAAAGGAGAGGAAATTGTGGAGAGCTATAAACAAGAAGTGTCCTCTTCATTGTTATAGAAACATTTCAGCCATTGTACTGAAACATTGTGATTATAACAGTCAAGATGAAGACACCAGTTTAACTAAATCAGTGTTTAACAATGATAATTCCTCATTTCAAAAAGTAAAATAATTTCTTTCCTACATATAGCATCTTACTTAGCTAATGTATGTGTTTCTTTAATGTTTTATTTGTTTTTCAGTTGAATATTTCCTAAGTTTTGTCTGACTGTTAGAGATGAGACTTTTAAAAACAATCCAAAACTAATAAAAATTAAAATTCTCATCATGCAAGCAAAGTTATAAAAATCCTTGTGAGATATACGGGGTGCGATGGATAAATTGTCGTGTAAATTACACAAAATGAAAATAACTTTAATATCTCATTTTAACAAATATATTTACCAAATTACACAAAAATATCTTGAAGTACTACAGAATAAATTTATTCAATAAATTTGTGATTGGCTTCAACCAAGGCCTCCAGACAACTCCAGAATCTCCTGCAACTCTTCTGGACGGTCTCCTTGTTTAAGTTGGTGAATGCTGCTATAATCCTTGCCTTCAGCTTATCTTTGGTGCTACAAGGAGTTTTGTTGGTCTCCTGCTCAACTGTGCACCACACATAATAATCAAGGAGGTTAGAGTCTGGGGAGTTAGGTAGCCAGATGTAACAGGTGATGTGGTCAGCCATTACTGGGTTCTCCTGCTTGTATGGCATGGTGCAGAGTCCTTTTGCCAGACCTAGAGCCTTCCAACAGCTGCCTTCTTGATCCAGGCCAGCACTACCTCCTCAAGGAACTTGGTGTATGTCTCTGTGTTGAGTTTGAGGCTCTCACCAACAAATTCAGGAGCTCTTTTCTTATCAGAATGATCAGAGTGTTTTCCAAGCTGCCATACATTTGTAATCACCATTAGACTTATCCAATTCTTTCCAAATCCTCTGCACTGAAGTCAGATTGACATCCAAACGTTCTGAAATGTTCATATAGGAGCTTCCAGTGCAAATACCAAGCAGTACAGCATGCTGTTTCCAAATTTCCAGCAGAGTGAATTGTGTCATGTTGCTCTTTTTTACTCACAGACGGTGCTCAGCTAACCCTACTATGCTGTGCAGTCGACAAAATCAAAATCAAAGAGCTTGTGAGAAATTAAAAATATCATTTGACGACAATTTACCCATCACACCCTGTATATTAATATTACATTGTCTCACATACACAAGCACTTTATACAGAGGTGTTTGCACTACACAATAACAGAATTAGGAAATCAAGGAATGCATGGAATTTTTTAAAATGTCTAAACTTGGCCTTTGCAAATTGTTAACATTTGGTCTCTTGACCACTGTGCAGATATGTCTTGCTCTCTGACCTTCAAGATGGTGAATTATCAGAAAACTGCAATGGAGATATCTATTTACTATAATTTTATCTTGCAAAAACTATTTCTGAAAGTGACCAGAATAAAATTCTGGAATAGTAAAAATTAATTCATTATTACCAAATTTGAATCCTGCTTTATTATGAACCAAATTAATTTGTTTTGATTCTTTTCTATAAAAATTAAACCTTTTTTATTTCTCCTTGTCAGATCATTCACCATAAACATCCATCTTTCTTTTGGGTGTCCAAAGTTGTTGAAGTGTTTATACTAATAAGCATTACTGTTTCCTACCTGACAATTGGTATAACCATTCTTCATATCAGTAAGTAACCAATAAAACTTCTTGAAATTTTCACATCTATACTTTCCTTTTAATTCCTTGTTACCATTCACCATTGTCAAACAGCAGTAAATATTATTTGACTTTTATACACGTTAAAATGGCTTTGTATTTTCTGTTGGTTTTTCAGTTTAATTTTTATAATTCTTTCATTAATTTTTATTATATTTTTTATTTTATAATTGTATTTAATTCCTTTTTCTATTATTCCCTTGAATTTTATTTATATTGTTCAGTTTGTGGCATTGTTGAGTCCAGTTGGTCAGCTGGTTCTTTATCAAAATATACAAAAGAATCCACCAAAATTATGAATATTGGCAAAAAGTAAGTTGTTTTTCTTTTGTTGTAAGTTGTTTTTCTCTCGTTATAAAATCTCTCATAGAAATTGTTCCTGTAAAGAAAAACAGATAAACATTTAAGCTTGTGGTGGAGCGTTATTCAATGCAATTTGGCTACTGAATATTACTCGCTTACTTTTTGCCAGATTTTGAATTATGACACTGTGTGTGTCCACTACATGTTTTGACTGACCTTTCAACCATCTGATGATGAACATTCATTAATGTTCTCAAATTTAAAAGCCTTGATAAACCAATGACATCTTTACTTTTGTATATAAACATGTACAACAAAATAAATCCTATATTGTCTTGATAAATACATCATGTAAGAATAGTTTTTCCTCTTGTCTCTTTTAATTCATTTTCTTCCTTTACAGATACACTCTATATGAAAATAATTTACATATAACAATATAATAATAATAATTCATTTAACTTAAGATTGAGCATTAAAATAATAGAAACATTTTTTTTTTTACCTTATTAGCTGTTGTGGTCAAGGGGTTAAAATATTTAGGTTTTTAATTTTTACTAATATGATATGCATAAGACCAATTTTAAATAATGAAACACTATTTCCTTTTTGTAAATGTTTCGTTCATTTTCAGATGTGCCTCAAGTTTTCTATCATTAATTATGTTTGGAATAATATTTATAATTGCTATGTTGAATCCAAAGGTAAGCTAAAGTTTTGATATAGAAGTTTTACCTAATTTTTTATTCTGCTTATTTTTGAAAAATACGTTAATTTTAGATTGCACTTCTAATTCAGAATTTCTGTAAAGTCACTTTTATCTTCCTGAACATGACTGAATAGTTGAAAAAGTAATTTATAAATTTTTAAAAGCTTTCAGTCCAAGAGATTTTTTAAAAATATTGTCCATTTTTCCAAACAATTTCGCAATTTATGATTTTGATATTTTTAATTCATTTTTAATTAATAAATGGTTATTTAACATAAAAGATCCTGTTTCACCTTGTTGAGCTCTTGTACAAGATTAGAACCATTTTAACATAAAAACCCAGTTGTCCAGTCTTACTTCATGCATTAATCAAAGATGATCCTACTTCGTTTGTTTTACAAGACAAGTTTTCATTATTCTGTTAAAATTTTTTGTGATATTTTCCATGATTAGCAAGAGAATTAAAATGTTTTTACATTCTTTTAGGTTATATGATGACAGAATTTGGGACCAGTATTTTTATTTGATATTTAACTTTATACATTCAGATCTGATTTTGCAATCAACACTTTTTCTGTCAAAATATTTAGAATTATGAATGGAAAATGTTATTTGTTGACCAGAAGTGTTATCTTAATTTCTTATTATATTTATTTTTATTATATTTATTTTTGAAAAATATTTTAATTTTGAACTTGTTATTGAACGGTTAGTTTGAAGTCAAGAAATTTGTTGTATGTTGACAAACAAAAACTAAGTGTTGAATTGGTTGAGAAAATAGATACACAAGAGAGGGAAATGAAATAGAAATTTTTATTCTAATCAGGAACATTTTTGTGTAGAGAAAATATCAAGGAATATTTCTGAAAGAAAGTGAAAATTCAATGAATGTTCTTAAGTGTAAAAAATGAAGAAAAAGTTGAACTGTGGGTGAATTAAAGAGTGGGTGATGTCTATGGTTTAATTCATGTGTCTCTGTTGCAGAGAGCACTAATTTTAGTATCCTATCACAAACTCTGCCCAAAGAGGAAGAGCTAGTTCCTAGTTCATGTTCCTAGTTTTTTACACATGACAAAAAGCAGAAAAGGGTTTGCTGTTGCTGCTGACAGCATTATAAATTCATGTGTCTAGAGAAAAGGTTTAATGTCTGCTACAAATTGTAATTCTAATTTAAAAACATTGAAAATTCATATTAATCTTTTTGAATAATTTGTCTACTGCCATAAGTGTGGTTGAAAAGTTGCAAAGACATATATAAATTTAAAAAAAAAAATTTTTCAGTCCACGAACAGGGCATGAGATTTAAAAAAAAATATTGTTTACCAATTTTTTTTCTCCAAACAATCTCATTTTATGACTTTTTATTTTGTACTTAATACTGTCTATGATAATAATGCCAAATATGTTAAGATATTCTGTAAATATACTGTTAACATAATACTACTTGTGTTGGGAATCAAAATAGTGATTTAAGTTTTTTTGTTTTTCATTCTAATAATTAAATGTAATAAGTGTGGTATGAATTATCTCCCTTACACGTATTTTGTATTTTAATAAGTCCAACTCCGGAACATTTCATTCCCTAAGTTGAATAAATCTTCAGATAGCTATATATGCGATCGTCTTTTCACTACAATTTATTCGATTTAGAATCAATATGGAACATTGCATGAGGGCACAAAGTTTCAACATCAACCCTGACCATACTACAGTTACTACCCATTGGATTTTTTAATGTTCAAAAACTACTCGCCACTCAAAAACATGAAGATAGTGAATCACTTGAGCGCTACCTAACTGAATTGAAAACACTAAGCAAAGACTGCAATTTTAAAGCAATGAATGCAGAAGAAACCTGGGATGAACATATTATGGACACCTTTATAAATGGCCTTCGAAATGCTCAAGTGAGAAAGAGACTCTTCAAAAACAAAACCATGGTGTTAAGAGAGCCCACAATTTAGAAGTCACTCAGAGATAGTCAGTTTTCTTCTTAGCTACAGTTTTCACTTTTTGGAGTTCCAATATATATTCATTCAGACTAGCAAACATTGTTCATGTCAGAATTACTTAGGCAATTTCTCCACAAACATGGGTTGCCTGTTAGTCAGACAAAAATACAATGATGTTATTTGGAAAACCATTCAGTTGGCCACCACAAATCTAAAATGCCTGATCACTGACTAGGAAAACCTCCTCCCAGAATTTCTGAACGTTATTCAAACTCTGTTGTGCATTGCAACCAATGCAAAACCACACAAAAGGGTTCTACCATTTCAACGTAGAACTTTACTCCTCTCATGATTGTCACAACCTGTTACAGTCCTGAGACACTACGTTTGACACCGTAAAAACGACCCACTAGTAAACAAAGTCAAATTAATACAGGCAAACCCGCATCATGTGTTTGTCCAGCACTTAGACGGGAGACAAGATACTGTGTCATGGAAAGATTTGGCATTTAGATTCCAAAGCTGGGGAGACAAGACAAACCCAAGACAATAAGCTCAGATGAGTCAATGTCAGTTGGCGTTCATCTTTTCACTAAAATAAGTGCTTATTAAAATAGAATAGAAGTAAATGTGGTGAGTGGATATAGTGATTGGTTGATGGAGGTTAAGTGGTTGATTTTTATTATCCACTTTTCAAGTTCCTTTCATTTTTCAAGTTTATAGAAGATACTATTACATTATTATCTTTGTTGCCATATTTATTACAACATTTTAGCTGTTGTACACTAGAACAATCTACCCCAGTGAGTGAAATAAAGGGTTCAGTTCGACATTCCAACCACCTGAAGAAGACCAGAGCATACAACAGCCGAAACGTTATAATAAATATGGCGACAAAGATGAGGACAATAGTCCAAATAGTGTAAATAGTGTACATAATACCTCATCTCAGAAATATAGAGAGATACTTTATGGAATATCTTTTTACATTTTGGTTTGATTGATTTCTTTGTGATGTGTGGAGAGAAGAAATATGAATTTTTGTTTTTGTTCTGTATTCTATAAATCAAATTTTGAATATTTTTGTCATATTTAACATGTATTGATTATTACTTTGTAGGGATTTCTTGATGTAATTGAGAAATATACATCAGTTGTTTCGAACATTGAAAAGGTTTTAGTTTTTGTGATGTTCATGGCTACAAGAAACAATGAAAATAAGTAAGTATAAAAACGGTTTAATATCTAGTTTTTTTTTCCTCTGATCACAGAAGGGGAGATTACCCATTTCTTTTTTCCTATTTTCTGTTCTTGATGGCAGCTTAGTCAATGAGAAAATTTTCTCTGTTTAGCAAAATAAATTTAACACATGTAATTTACCTGTCATTTAAGACCCATGCAAATTAGTAATTATATTTTTTGTAATTCTTTACATTGCAAATCTTACAAATAAATATAAGAACTAATGTAACAAACACAGAAATATTAAAAATGAAATGTGAAATGGATGACTTGATACTAGTTGCACTTTTACTATGTAAGATAAATGCTTGGGTGGGTGCATGAGACAGTAATCTACTACTTCACACATAAAACATAAAATAGTAGTAAACATCTAGTTTATTTGTAAGCAAACAAAATTAATTACTAAACATTTCTTTGGTGCTGAGGTGGGTGCATGAAACATTAATCAGCTAATGGTTAATATTTCACACAATATATTATTTGGACAGATTATTCTAATATTTTAGACAGGAAAACTGATTTTTAAGAATAATTCCAGAACTAAATATATTTGTTTTTGGCTACAAGAAAGATAAAACAGAAAACAATTCAATATTTGACAGTTCACTTTAATTTCTCTTAAATCATAATTTATTGCTCATGATAAAAACTAACATGATAAAACAATTATGAAATGTAATATGTCTGACTTGATAGTGTAGAGGATTATTATTCAAAGCAACGTTGGGGTTACCATCTGTAGAGGTACATCGGGATTAGCTAAAACTTGTAAATTCAGTTGTGTGTTCAAAGTAACATAAATCCTCAACACATTTAATTACTTCTTCAATGAATTACAGAGAAATGAACACAATGAGACATAACACAAAACAATATTATATAACAACAAACAAATTTTCATTTATATAGCATAAGAAAATACAATGATTTTTACTGGAATAAATTCAAATTTGTAAATGAAATCTGTGTGGGGGTTTGTTTGTTTAAATCTTTGTATAAACTCTTATTGAGGTGTTTGGAATGTAGTTTGGGAGTTTAAGTGAAAGATTGTTTAAGTTGTTAAAAGTTCACAAAGTCAGTGAAAGTATTACTCTGTTTATGTGGAATTTAAATAGTTTTGTGCAATGTAAATTTTCATTGTAGTTTGGAATAAATTTAGTTGTCATAAAAATTGTATTCCTTTGACCGTTTTTGTTAAGAAATAATGTTGAATTGTTTGAGCAAATTCAGAAGAAAAATAATGTTCTGTGATTGAGATCTTGAAGTGATAAGCAATTCTGTGTAATAAACGAAGTTGAATATGAAGATAAGTGAGTGATGCCTGAAGGTTTGTATTATGTTAAAAAGTAACTTTAAAAACTTCAGATGATAATGTGACATGGATTTGTTTAGCAACTGATTTGTAGTCATGGTGCTCACTAACAAGATGAGTTTGTGTGCTGAATTTATTTACTTGGGTGGACACGTGATAGGCTCCAGAAAATTAGTACCAAAATACTTAACTCGATCCCAAGATGAAATATAGATGTGCTTGGGTGGATGGCGACATCCACTTGCTTGTTTATGAACAAATCATTAAATGAATTCTTGGAAAATATGTGTGGAGCTGGTTTTGTACAAGAATATCAATGTGATCCACTTTTAGATGGCTTTTGCACGGATTTTAACAAAATCTCGTAATGATCCACTTTTAGATAGAGTTTGCACAGTAGTGTAGAATTACGATTCTACAATAGTAATATCACTTTTACTATGTAAGTAATTGTGTAGATGCATGAGACATTAATTTACCAAAGTTTAATATTTAACAGATAATTTTTATTATTTTAGTGAGTAAAACTTTAAATCTACAAAACAATTCCAGTATCAAATATATGAAATAAAAAATAAACACAAAGAAATAATGAGGAATGTATTCTTTCATCACTTTTACTCTTGGATAATAAATTAGTAACATTTACTTACACAAATAAAATTATTTTACATTTCTCTGGTGAACATTTAAACTGTTTCATTTTCAAAAATGATTAAGTTTACCTGGAGCTTTTAAAAAGTTAAACATGTCCTCTTCAGAAAATAAAAAAAAACTTCTGTATAAATCATAGAAACTTAATTCCACCACCAAACTATTTTTATAAACAATACTAATGCTGTAGACAAATCAAATGTAAAGCATCAGTTCTTAAATTATTGACAGATTTTAAATGAAATTTCTATGAACATTCTATTCTTGAACATGCAGAAATTTATAGAAAAATAACTGGAGTAATTAGATTAAATCATACTTGTATGTCAAGTTCCCTAGAAAATATCAAATCACAAAATTTGGTCACTAATCGAAAGATACTAAAGCATAAGCATTAACTCTGGACAAATTTGACCTCAGTGTGTTTGTTAAAATCTCAAATGTTTCTAAGCCATTTGTCCAGTAAATGTCATGAAATTTGTAGAAAATGTTGCTCTCTATGATAATTATTAAATAATTTATGCTTCAGTTTTTTAAATAAAAATTAAAGTGTATTATTATGCTAAAATTGTTTTCCTCCATCTTTGGGATTTGGTTCTCATTTTAAATGACTGTTATTTTGTATGAGTGTATTTATTATGCCAAAATTAATTTTTCACCTTTTTTTGAGGTTTGCTTCTCATCAAATAATTGACTTTCTGCATCCAATAAAGTTCAACTAAAATCAATGCTAATCTAGACAATAAAATGTTTGTCATCTTTTCCAATTCTCACTTATACTTTTTACAAATTGTTTTTTGCAGCAAATTGAAGATTCCTCTTCCCTTACCAAACATGGTGATGTCTTTCATCTTTCTTCTTCCTTTATATTATGGATTTGCCATTGGCTATGATATTTATTTCTCAGTTATGTCTTATTTGCATCATGAAACAGACAAGTCACATCTACCTGCACTTCAACAACATTTATATCACAATTCATCTCTTTTGAATGTTACTTCACCTGTTCATGTTAATGCGACATCCTAATGAATGGAATTTAAAAGAAAAAACAAAAACCTTTTATATATGGATGTGTATTTGACTTGCTGGAGACATTGGTTCTTGCTTCTTTATTGGAATATTTAGGTATTTCTGGGATGGAAAATGAAGATGATTTTGCTAATATCAGGTATTGAAGCAGAATCTATTCTTTGTTGGAAAAGATTTTTGAAAATCATTGTAAAATTGTGGAGGAAATTAATGATTTCATTAACAAAAAATTGTTCCTTTTTTTTTTTGTGCTGAAATTTTTTCTGTGGTAGATGAGAAGGATGAATATTTATAAAGATCAACATTGAATATATGCTCAGTTAAAAGTGGTTGATCAGCTTTGAATTAATATTTTATGATCTGATGCTTAAATTTATTTTTACAGTCCAGTTTCTTTTCAAAATTTCTTTTCGATAAACTACAGTCATAAATGCTAATGTAAAGAATATTAATCTTGAATGGTGTAACTTTCTGGGGTCAGTTTTGCTTTTTTTGGCAAATCTATCAATAACCTGGTCATTTTCTTTCAAAATTACCCATCATGCCTTTGACAAAAATTTAAAAAACAATACTGTATATATTATGAGAAATATCAGTATACACATTATCTATAAAAATTAAAAGTTCTTTTTCAACAGCTACTGAATATAATGATTTTATTTTAAATCAAGTGCTGACAATCTTTCTAATTTGTAGAAAGTTGAAAATGGAAGATATAAAATGCTTCTTGAAATGTTTTTTTGCAAAACATTTCTTCACCCACATTTATAATTTTGGAGAATAAGAACATTTTAATTTGAGGTAAATAGAAAGAAAACTGGCAGAAAATAGATTTTATATTGATTATGGCTAACTTCATAATTTAGAAATAGTTTTATTAATAAATGTAGTTTTTATCATTGATATTTTAAAACCCAACAATAGGACAAGTCAAAATTAATTTATTTCTATTTTAAATAAATCCTCTAATTAAAAGTATTTCTTTGTTAAGTAATATTTTTATTGTTATGAGCTTGGCTTTCTTTTAAACGACACACACAATTTCAAATCTACTATTTGATATACTTCTGGTCATCTGCCAGACACTGGTGAAAGATCCATTTTTTGAAAAATAAATAATTTTTTCTTAAGTTCTAAATTTTTCTGGTCAATTTTTGCTTTGGACCTAAACATTATACTGCTCTACACTACTGGGAAGAAATATTCCATTTCATTTCAAATCATGAAAAACTTTGAAGTCATTGTTAAAACACTAAATAATCTCATAAAAATAAGAACACTGAATTTTAGAATTCCATGAAATGGTAGCCAACCTGTTTTTGCCTTATATTGAAAGTGTTTATGTTCATAGTAGGGATATTTGGTTCCGGACTACCTTTCTCAACAACTGCATGCTACCACTGATGACAAATGCAGATAACATATTGTTTCTGGAAACAAAACAGGATAATTTTACAAAATCTCTTCATTAAAAGTTCCATTTTCTGATCTTTTTTTCAGCCATGTAGTAGGACTTGTAAATTTAACATTGTTTATAAATAAAAACAGAAACTTACTTCGTCCATTCCACCAGTTTAACAATATTAAGATGCCAAAATTCTTTCTAATCTTCTATTTCTCTGTAGATATTAGGTAAAAACTGAGAGAGAAAACAATAAATGTAGTCAAAACAAATTTTATAAAAGTAGTGTCTCATTTATTGGAAAAAAAAAGCATCAAAGCCTGGAGTGTAAAAAGCAAAGATTAATTTTAGTCAGGTAAGTCAAAAGATACTTACAGTGGATGAGATTATTGTAGTGTGTATTAGGGTAAAAGTTTCGTTAAATACTATTCAGCACAAATTGTAAAATTCAGAAAGAATAAGATTTAAAAAAGTAAATAGATATATACATTTACTGGCATATTACTATTGTATACAGGTTGCGATTTATAAATTGTCGTCTGAATTATGCAAAAATGAAAATAATACTGACATCTCATTTTAACACATATATTTACTGAAATTACACAAAAATACCTTGAAATACTAAAGAGTAAATTTATTCAATAAAATCGCCATTGTCTTCAACCATGGCCTCCAGACGACTTTGAAATCTCCTGCATCTCTTCTGGATGGTCTCTTTGTTTAAGTTGGTGAATGCTGCCATAATCTTTACCTTCAGTTCATCTTTGATGCTACAAGAAGATTTGTTGGTCTCTTGCTCAACTGTGCCCCACCCATAATAATCAAGGGGGTTGTCGCCTGGGGTGTTACGTAGCCAGATGTAAGGTGTGATGTGGTCAGCCATGACTGGATTCTTCAGCTTGTGTGACATGGTACAGGGTACTGTTACCAGACATATGGTCTTCCAGCAGCCATCCTCTTGACTACCTCCTCAAGGCACTTGTTAAAAATTTTTCCCTCTTTTTAGAACATTCTAAATTTTGATTAAAAAAATCTTGTTTCTCTTTGTGCCAGTGGAACTACTTAAATAACATAAAATTTTAGTACATTTTTTTCTGTATGTCAAACATTAATTTGGAAAATCTTGCAAAAATAAAAATAATTGTCGGATTTTAATTAAATTTTCAGAAACTATTCACAAATGATGGAACTTATTTTATAATAATTTTCATCATAGTGTGAATAGTGAGTTGATATGTTTTCCTTTTTTAAAGTCATGGCAAAAATACTTTTTATATTTATCCCCCCCCCCCAACTAATTTTACAAAAACTCTATAATTTCAGTTTTGGACAAATTAATGAATATATTAGTTAAAAAGCACCAGGCTTTGAGGAAACTAAATCATGTTTTGTTTTGGGTTTTTTTTTTTTTTGTTGGACCACCTCTACCTGAAAATCATCTCTGAATTGTATCATACAAAACTCAATAAAACAAAGATATTATTTAATTTCAAATGCTTTTAATTGCTTTATTTGTTTTAATAAATATTGATAATATTGTCTGAAAGAAAAAAAAAAATTTTTGATGAAAAATGAATTTTTAAAACAATTATTTGTTATTTCTTAAAATATTTTATTATTTTTACATTAAAATGTTAATTCTTATAAAATTAGTCAAAAGTTTGTACAGTTTAGTCAATGGTGTTATTAAGTAGATCTATAATTTCAGATTATAATTTCTAAAACTTCTTACAAACTAACGACCACCAGTATATAAAAAAATATAATCTGTGTCCATAAAATGGCTGTAAATCAAATCTACGGAAGACCATAAGTATTATGAATGTAATAAAATGTCACGTGGATTGAGTGACAGTCTAGAATAATTTAAGGGTTGTTCTCCACTGCTTATGGCCTTTATTGTTGCAAATTGTTCATGCAAAACATGTGTGGAGCATTTTATTTTCCATTTTTATTTTTAAAAAAAAAAAACATTTGAACAATTTGTATTTTATTTTTTTTATAGTATTTATAATTTCCCCAGATAGTATCAACAAACTTATGGTGACAGCTACAGTACTAAAAAACAAAATAAAAAAAACTTGGAATGAGAAAGTTTTTTTTTTTACTTGAATTATTGCATAAGCTGATTCACCTAAAAAAAAGATTACGTCAATTCTGTCCTTCTGTATGATAACACGAATCTCACATTAGCTATCAATACGATGATAAAGTAAATTGTTTACTCTCGGAGGAGTGAAATTGCACTTTGAAAGTATGTCAGCATGTTCGCACTAGAAAAACAGATACGTCACCAGTTCTCTATATAAAGAGGCAAGCCAACTGGAAGATATCAGTTTTGGGATTCGTCTGTCTTCGAATGCAGTCAAACTGAGTGGAGAGACATCAGAGGTTGAAAAGAAAGCATCTGCTATGTGTTGCTGAGCTGAGGGCGAGGAAGCGAAATACTGCCACTAACATCTAAATACTACTACTACTGCTACTACTATTACGACTACTGAGAATGGGAACATTGAAGGTTATAGTATTTGCACTAAGAATAGACCAAAAAGGATTAAAACGAAGGCCACATCTCTCCTTACTGAAATTATTTGTAGAATTTGTTTGTTTGGTTACTGTTCACATACAAGAAACATTCAACCTTGTGCAACAAGAATCATTTTTTGTGTGTGTGTTTGCTTATATATATGTATATATAAATAACCAATTCGATTCGATTTTGAAAGGACAAAAATTTATAATATATAAACTTTTGTCCTTTCAAAATCGAATCGAATTGGTTATTTATTTTTCTGTTAACCAGATTCTCACCCAACAAATTTGCAGGTGAGCCAAGCTTTCGGATTTCTACGATCTGATGACCACTCTCCGGGATCAAACCAATCACAATGTGGCTGGAGGGTGGCTTCGAATTGACGTTGGGAACCTGAGATTTGTGTCTAACCTGTAATACTGGACCATACCAGAAAACAGCCGGTCTGGTGGAGTGCGTGGGTCCAGTCGGGTGACGATACGGTGTTACAAAATTGATTTTTGGACGATTTTTAAATGAAGAATTTAACTTTACAAAATTTCTAAAAAAGTGGCTGACATCGAGTTTTTTTTAGTAATTTCACTGACAAAAATAAACAAGATTTTTAACTAAAATTTCGGACATGCTAAGAATGAGTAAAAAATTTTAAAAAAATAATCAAAAAATACTTTGGTATTTCTTAATAATGAAATATACATTTAAGATGATAAAAAAATTTTTCATCAAGTTTTAGGCCGTTCTTGTCATGCTATGCTCTTTTTTGTCGATTTTCATCGACTTAGAAAATTTAAAAATCATTTTCACTTAATCCTTTTGTTTTGCGAACGTAGTAGAGACAAAGAGAAAAAAAATTAATAGACTAAATCAAATCGTTCTAATGTGGTGCTAAAGCGTTCTAAGCCTTAAGCGGGAGCCTCTTAAAGTCAATATAAATAGAACAATTTCGGTAGACGCGTTCTCTTTTAATATGACTTCGTTTCCAGCTGTCGGCAACTTAAAACGAGCTCCTCTCTCACACTGTGTGTATAAAACTCTCACTTTTTCTTACTTTGATAATGTAAATCTGCTCTCTGTTTTTTCACGCCCTTACATACCGGATTTTATTTGAACTCAGACATCTGAAAGGAACATCCATTTCGCACAAACTTTTCATTTACTATCAACTTTAAATTCTGTCAGTTTATTTTCCTCTTGTATGTCAGTTGTTCGTTTGAGTCCTCAAATAATTGGTATTTTTATTTAGGAACCCCTATGAGATTGCTAAAAAAAAAAAAAAAGCATAGCATGAATAAAAAGGGCCTTAATGCTTAAAATTTGATGAAAATAATTTTTTGTCTAAATGTTTATGTTATTAAGAAAGAACAAAGTATTTTGGGGGGAATTATTTTATATTTTTTAATCGTTCCTAGAACGTCCGAAAATTTCGTTAAAAATCTTGTTTTTTTTTTTTTTTTTGAGTCAGCAAAATTGACAGATAATAATGTCAACCTTTTTTTCCATTTTATATAAAAAATGAAAATCTTGTATGTTACAATTCAGAGCTGATTTTCAGGTAGGTGGGGGTGGTAAATTAAAAAAAAAATACATGATTTGGTTTCCTCAGAGCCTGGTGCTTTTCACTAAAGAACTGAACGGTATTGAAGTTTTCATAAAATTAGTTGGGGGAGGGGTAATAAATATAAAAAATATTTTTGCAATGACTTTAAAAAAGAAAATTTGTGAATAGTTTCTGAATGTTTCATTAACATCCGACAATTATTCTTATTTTTGCAAGATTTTCTAAATTAATGTCCTATACAAAAAAAAGTGCTAAAATTATGTTATTTTGTAGTTCCGCTGATACAAAGAGAAACACGGTTTTTTTAATCAAAAGTTAGAATGTTCTAAAAAGAAGGAAAATTTTTTTAAAATAATTAAAAAATAATTTGTTCTTTCCTCTTAATAATAACATAAACATTTAGACGATAAAATATTGTTTTCGTCAAGTTTCATCATACTATGCTCTTTTTTTTTTTTTTTAGCGATCTCATAGAGTTACCTATTTTTATTGTTATCCATGAATGTATTTTCTTGATTATTAGTCATCGTATATTGAAAATAATGAAAAGAACGTTCTTTGAAATTGTTTAACGTAAATAAATAATGAATGGAGTTAAGTCTTGTCGAGTTTTCTTTCGCCGAGTAGAATTGATAATGTTACTTTTTTTTTCAAACATATGAATACTGTTTAAAACAGTTATAAAGTATTTCCTCAATTATCTGTACTTCAATTATCCAAACGTGAAGAGAAAAATTGAAATAATCTGAACATTTTTCAATCAGCCGAACTTAACCCATTCTAATATTTTATCTCATACATGCGTTTTGTTTGAGAATTTAGAAGCCATAATCGCTTTGATAAAAGTCTAATTCTTGTTAATTTCATCGTTGCTTTCATACAAAAAAAGGAATGCATTTGAATTATAACACTTTTGTCACTCCAAAGATTATGACTTACGCAAAGCTCAGATTTTTCAGTGGGGAATGGAATGTCTTTTTTGTTTGTCCAGCACGTAGCAAATTCATTTAACACCTGTTGATATGAGTATAGTGGCATGGGGCTTAGGGGTGAAAATGAACTATTGATTTATCCCCGCCAAGAAGATTAATGAAAGATGAAAATGACTAGGAAACACAAGAATAATTTTAACAAAACAAGATATGGAATTTATTTAGCACGTTACACGTTTGAAGTACTGTCAGTAACTCATTTCAGGAAAATAAATCGGATTTTTTTAAGTCCGTAGTTTCAACGAATTATCATGAAGAGGAAATGTTCATACAACAGATCTTGTAGAGTAAGTGGAGTGAATAGTATCATATCAAAGAAAATGATGAAAATACACATACCACGCAAGGGCTCCGTGCAGCTTTATGGGTTTCAAACATACTTCAAATTTTCAACTTAATAAAAGTAAATAGCCAATAAAATCAGCTGCCGCCAATAAATAAACATAGGCTTTTGGAGCCTACAAAGACCATAAAAACCAAACATTCATTCAACTCGGCACAGGTACCTACATCAGTAAATCGACACGAGTCAACCTCGTCGTCCTGTCCTTCTCACCAAAGCAACTGCGAACTCGCTTTGATCTTGTCTCCCAACTCCACTTTCTCTTTTCCTTACTGAAAGACTGTTCATTTTCTTGTAGTCAAAGAGAAGAACTTTCTTTTATTTCATGATAAGTAATTACAGTTAAAATTTGCGTATCTTACGTTTAAATAAATATCATTTTATTTTAACACGCAACAATCTTTTCTAATTTTTTTATTCAACAAACGGCGACCCATGGAATCTTTCCCCAACAATCTGACACAAAATAATATTAAAAAATGTTTAAAACAGAGGTAAAAGAGTTCGTTGTTTACAGAAGGGATATACGGTTGCATGCATTCAAAAATAGATGAAAAGAGATTGTTTGAAATACTTAACTTTCTTGGATTATGAAGGAAAGTTCTTTGAAGTGCCACATGCTTAGTTAAAAGCTGATAATATAGCTGGCGAGTAATTTGACACTGGCGAAAATTTAAATGCTGGACATGTGAACAGAAATGAAACTTTTCATATGGCTTCAGACATTCTTCTCTTGTTAATTTAAATTTTTCCTCATTTTATGTCAAAGAGGATTTCACGTAGGTCCGCTATTTTCTTTTCATTCTTGGCAAAATAGAAATTACCTGTACTGAGAAAACGTGATGCAATAGGCCAAAATGGACTTGATTTTCAGATTCAGCGTGAAAAAATAGCCCAGAAACATGTACCCATTGCCCAATAACATTTGGGTTGAAAAAACTGTCAACCGGTGTAATTGTTAACAGGAAATTATATTCATTTGTTTCTAATAATAGTCACCCTATATCTACGTGCAGGTGAGTGAATCGGCCATCTGGTGGCTATAATTGAGTGAGTCTTAGTGTCCCTGTTTATTTTAACATTGCATGTATGCATGTCCATCCAAATGGTTTGCAGTTGCATATTATACTGGGTAGAATAAGCCGTAAAAATACTATTTTTATATGAAAAAAATAGTATGTAAGTTTGCAGGCAACATGTGGCAACATTGCAAAAATTATTTTTTACCAGAAAAGGACAAGTTTTTTAACCAGTTGAAGAGAAATAACTTTTTAATTGCGGCAAAGCAGGGTCTTTTTTTTTACTCTTCTGTAATGTATAAAAATGTTATTTCCTACCAATTATGAAAAATGTACAAATACAAAATTTGCACAGAAATTTCCTTTTCTGCACCTATTAAGGCAGGATAACAAATTCTGGTAAAAAGAATTACCATTTAAAAATGAAAAAAATACAGTTTAGTAAAAGGCAAGGATTTTGAAAAAGACGAATGTGAAAATTTAAAAGGCAGTAATAAAACAAAGATGCATTCACCTTTGAGAAACACAAAACACCTACTTTTACTTGCTCCACGAGCATCCCTGAGATATATAATAAATTTTGAAAAGTTCCTTTTAAATTCACACTGTTCATGCTTGGGAAAATTTCTTTAAATTCTTTTACATTATTTATTGCCCAACCACAGAATTTTAACTTGAATTTCTTTAGTATTTCCAGCAAAGGAACAAAAACGGGCGATTGCCTCAAGCACACTTCGTAGGGAAGACCATATAATCCCGGAGACTTAACCAGGCCAACCTGCTTCAGCGCTTCCCAGATTTCCGCCTTTGTAATGGGACCTCGCACCTAGCCGCTTCAGCTGCCTTAAGGCAGGGAAAGTCGGCTAAATAAGCGTTGAACTGAGCAGAGCTCCCTGGTGAAAAGTTTCTGAAAGTAATCACGAAAAGCCTCACATATGCCCGCGTTTGTAGTCACGGTCCTCTTATCCTTCAATGTGACGCACGCGATATGTCGCCGAGATGCATTCCGAGACTCCTCTTCATGCAATTCAGCAGCCATATTCGTCGCCTCAGAGGACATTCTTTTTAACCTCGCCCTATCTAACAGAGCTTGATCCTTCTTGATAAGCAAGGAGGCTAATTCTGCCCTAGATAAAGCTACGTCCCCACTATCACGGGATTTCATCGCCCGATCACAAGCCGTCTAGATTGAGCCGACGACTATAATCAGCAACAAACATTTTAATTTTGGATTTTAAATTATCCCACCAAGCATTCCCAACCACAGCCCCCGTCAATTTCCGCTCTATCATTAGTAGCAGCTGGTCCCGGAAATCTTGCTCACCAAAAAATGATGATAGTCCCAAAATTGTTTCATGTCCCGGTTGTTAGTACACAAATTTGACCCTATATGATCTATGTCGGGGTCAAGGACGCCATTCCAATCCTCCGCTAGAACTAACCGAGGAGATGTCGTCAAAAACGGCTCGATCTGCCGAAACAAAGCAGGCCGTTCAGAATGGACATTGAGCGCATAAACCCCAATGAGACGAAGAGGTTTATCCTTTATGGTAACATCTAACACGCAAAGTCTGCCGCCGGATCTGCGTAGACTAGAGCACACGCATCCTTCAAAAACTTGCTCACCAGCCAAGAGACGCTTCTCGAGCGTCCATCAAAACATGCTGAATAGAGGGGAAATCCCCTTGATAGAATGTCTTTATAGTCGCGAGACCGGGTCTCTTGCACACAACATATATTCACCCTGAGACGCTGACGGTCACGAGAGAGCCTCGCCCTGCGATACTCCGACCACAAGCCCCGGGTATTCACGCTAGTTAATTAGAGCGACCGATTAGGGTATCAAGCTCGATGGTATCATCAAGAGACAGGCCGCCAATGTTCCAGGCTATGTTAACTGTGCAGTGTTTTTTTCATTTCTGTCTTGTGTGCATCAAGCAATGTAGGCTGCTGGGGACACCAATTTCAAAGACGAGTTGGCCTCCTCAATCATGCCCCAAATCTCCCGCGTACTCGAGCCAGATCGCACAACAGTCAGTTGCCTTTTCGCAGATTTAAATTTCTCAGGCACTTCAATGTCCTTCCCATTTATATGCTGAACGTTCCACAGCGCTTTTAAAGGCTTCGGGCTTCTAGTCTGACAAAAAACCCTCTCTGCTTGTCCCCGGGAGATATGGCAGTTTGATCTGGCTGAAAAAAAGATCAGAAAATGGAACTTTTAATGAAGAGATTTTGTAAAATTATCCTGTTTTGTTTCCAGAAACAATATGTTATCTGCATTTGTCATCAGTGGTAGCATGCAGTTGTTGAGAAAGGTAGTCCGGAACCAAATATCCCTACTATGAACATAAACACTTTCAATATAAGGCAAAAACAGGTTGGCTACCATTTCATGGAATTCTAAAATTCAGTGTTCTTATTTTTATGAGATTATTTAGTGTTTTAACAATGACTTCAAAGTTTTTCATGATTTGAAATGAAATGGAATATTTCTTCCCAGTAGTGTAGAGCAGTATAATGTTTAGGTCCAAAGCAAAAATTGACCAGAAAAATTTAGAACTTAAGAAAAAATTATTTATTTTTCAAAAAATGGATCTTTCACCAGTGTCTGGCAGATGACCAGAAGTATATCAAATAGTAGATTTGAAATTGTGTGTGTCGTTTAAAAGAAAGCCAAGCTCATAACAATAAAAATATTACTTAACAAAGAAATACTTTTAATTAGAGGATTTATTTAAAATAGAAATAAATTAATTTTGACTTGTCCTATTGTTGGGTTTTAAAATATCAATGATAAAAACTACATTTATTAATAAAACTATTTCTAAATTATGAAGTTAGCCATAATCAATATAAAATCTATTTTCTGCCAGTTTCTTTCTATTTACCTCAAATTAAAATGTTCTTATTCTCCAAAATTATAAATGTGGGTGAAGAAATGTTTTGCAAAAAAACATTTCAAGAAGCATTTTATATCTTCCATTTTCAACTTTCTACAAATTAGAAAGATTGTCAGCACTTGATTTAAAATAAAATCATTATATTCAGTAGCTGTTGAAAAAGAACTTTTAATTTTTATAGATAATGTATATACTGATATTTCTCATAATATATACAGTATTGTTTTTAAATTTTTGTCAAAGGCATGATGGGTAATTTTGAAAGAAAATGACCAGGTTATTGATAGATTTGTGTAAAAAGCAAAACTGACCCCAGAAAGTTACACCATTCAAGATTAATATTCTTTACATTAGCATTTATGACTGTAGTTTATCGAAAAGAAATTTTGAAAAGAAACTGGACTGTAAAAATAAATTTAAGCATCAGATCATAAAATATTAATTCAAAGCTGATCAACCACTTTTAACTGAGCATATATTCAATGTTGATCTTTATAAATATTCATCCTTCTCATCTACCACATAAAAAATTTCAGCACAAACAAAAAAAAGGAACAATTTTTTGTTAATGAAATCATTAATTTCCTCCACAATTTTACAATGATTTTCAAAAATCTTTTCCAACAAAGAATAGATTCTGCTTCCAATACCTGATATTAGCAAAATCATCTTCATTTTTCCATCCCAGAAATACCTAAATATTCCAATAAAGAAGCAAGAACCAATGTCTCCAGCAAGTCAAATACACATCCATATATAAAAGGTTTTTGTTTTTTCTTTTAAATTCCATTCATTAGGATGTCGCATTAACATGAACAGGTGAAGTAACATTCAAAAGAGATGAATTGTAATATAAATGTTGTTGAAGTGCAGGTAGATGTGACTTGTCTGTTTCATGATGCAAATAAGACATAACTGAGAAATAAATATCATAGCCAATGGCAAATCCATAATATAAAGGAAGAAGAAAGATGAAAGACATCACCATGTTTGATAAGGGAAGAGGAATCTTCAATTTGCTGCAAAAAACAATTTGTAAAAAGTATAAGTGAGAATTGGAAAAGATGACAAACATTTTATTGTTTAGATTAGCATTGATTTTAGTTGAACTTTAAAGTAATTATTTGATGAGAACCAAATCTCAAAAATGGAGGAAAACAATTTTAGCAGAATAAATACACTAAAGTTTTTATTTAAAAAACTAAAACATAAAATATTTAATAATTATCATACAGAGCAACATTTTTTGTACAAATTTAATTTTTTTACTGGATAAATGACATATGAACATTTGAGATTTTAACAAACACACAGTAGTCAAATTTGTCAGAGTTAATGCTTATGCTTTAGTATCTTTCGATTAGTGACCAAATTTTGTTTTTTGAAAAAATTTTTTTAAGGGAACTTTTTATAAGTATGATTTAATTTTAATTTTTATATTTATTTTTCCATAAATTTCTGCATGTTTAAAATAGAATGTTCATAGAAATTTCATTTAAAAGGTTTCAACAATTTAAGAACTTGCTTTACATTTGGTTTTTCTACAGGATTAGTATTGCTTTTAAAAATAGTTTGGTGGTGGAATTAATTTCTATGATTTATACAGAAGTTTTTTTTATTTTCTGAAGAGGACATGTTAATAATAAATTTTTTTTGATAAAAACAATAACTAAATGTTTAATCTTTTTATATTTTGGGATGAAACAAATTAAAACATCAAAATAATTTTTTAAAAATTTGTAAAAATAATTTTATTTGTGTAGATTAAATGTTACCCCTTTATTATCCAATTGTAAAAGTGATGAAAGAATACATTCAAGTCATTATTTCTTTTTGTTTATTTTTTATTTCATATTTTGATAATTTAATTGTTTTAATAGATTTAAAGTTTTTTTCAATAAAATAATAAAAATTATCTGTTAAATTTTAAACTTTTAAAATTAATGTCTCATGCATCTACAAAATTATTTTACAAAACAAAAAATATTTCATTGTAATCAAATTCTTGAAAACTGTGCAAACTCTATCTAAAATGGGGATCATTACGAATTTTATGTTAAAATTAAAGAAAAAGACATCTAAAATTGGATCACATTGATATTCTTGTTTTCAAAACCAGCTTTGTGGCACATCATATTTTCTAAGAATTCATTTAATGATTTGTTGATAAATATTTTTTCAATTATGTCAAGCCATCCACCCAAAGTATCTATATTTCATCTTAAATATTAAAACAGATACTAAATTTAACTCAGCCTAAGGAACAAAAATCCATATTTTCTTTTCAATAAATTCAGCAAATTAAACTCATCTTGTTAGTGAACAAACAAAACTGTAAATCAGTTTCTAAACAAATTGATGTCACATTATCATCTGAAAGTTTTTAAAAAGTACTTTTTAACATAAAACAAAACCTTCAGGCATCACTCACTTATCTTCATATTCAACTTCGTTTATTACACAGAACTGCTTATCACATAAGATCTCAATCATAGATCATTATTTCATCAGAAAAACTTTTAAATTTAAAGGAATGCTTAACATCCACAATGATTTTCAAAAATCAAGTTTCTAATAAAACAATTTGATTCTGCTTTAACAACATATGATTTTAAAAATGGCCTTTAGTTTCAAATTCCAAAATAGATAAATATTTCAATAAAAAATGGTGAACCAATATTTTTGCAAGTCAAATACACATGCATATATAATAACATAAAAAAATCTTTGTTTTTTACATTTCTTTTAAATTCCATTCATCTGGATGTTGCATTAAGATGAAGATGAATTAACATTCAAAATCCTGAAATTACAGTGCAAATGTTGAAAATCATTCTCAGATGTGACTTTTCTGTTTAATGAAAAAGGAAGATATAACTTCAGAAATAAATATCAAAGCCAATGGCAAATCAAAAATATAAAATGTTAAGAAAACCTAAAGATGAAAGGTATCACCATGTTGGGTAAATAAGAGGAATCTTCAATTTGCTTTTTAAAACAAAATTTGTAAAAAGATAAATGAGAATTGGAAAAACAAAACAAACATTTTTATTATCTAAATTAGCATTGATTTTAGTAAAACGACTTTATTGGACAGAGAAAATCAATTATTTGATGAGAACCAAATCCCAAAGGAGGGTGGAAAATAATTTTGACTGAATAAATACACTTTAATTTTTATTTGAAAAAATAATACAGAGCAATATTTTGTACAAATTTATTTTATTAATGACATTTACAGAGAAATGGCTTTGAACCATTGAAGGTTTTAAACACATTGACGCCAAATTTGTCCATAGTTAATGTTTGTATTTTAGCATCTTTTATTATGTTAGTGACTAAATTTTGTTTTTTGATTTTTTTTACTTTTAGGGAATGTGGCATATGAGTAAGGTTTAATGATCTAATTACTCCAGTTATTTTTCCATAAATTTCAGCATGTTTGAAAATAGAATGTTCACAGCAATTTCGTTTAAAATCAGCCAATGATTTAAGAACTGATGCTTTACATTTGATTTGTCTACAGCATCAGTGTTGTTTATAAAAATAGTTTAGTGTTGGAATTAAGTTTCTATGATTTATACAGAAGTTAGTTTTTTTCTTTCTGAAGAGGACATGTTTAACTTTTTGATAAAAGCTCCAGGTAAACTAAATCATTTTTGAAAATGATATAATTTAAATGTTTCACCAGAGGAATGTTAACATTGTCACATTAGTTTTTATAATTATTTGTAAGCTTTGTAATGTAAAGAATTATAAAAATATAATTATTAATTTTCTTGGATCTTAAATAACACTGGTAAATGACATGTGTTAACAAAGTGATTTTGCTAAACAGAGAAAGTTCTTCTAATTGACAGAGCTGCCATGAAGTAAAGACTAGAAATTAGGAATAAAAAAAACGAGTAACCTCCCCTTTTTCAATATTTAAGAGAGAACAGATGGAAAAACTGTCAGACATTGAACTTTTTTTATACTTACTTATTTTCTTTGTTTCTTGTAGCCATAAACATCATAAAAACTAAAACCTTCTCAAGGTTTGAAACAACTGATGTGTATTTCTCAATTGCATCAAAAAATCCCTACAAAGTAATAACCAATACATGTTAAATTTGACAAAGATACAAAATTTAATATATAGTGAATACAGAACAAAAATGAATATTTCTTCATCTCAAATCACAAGTAACCAAAGAAATTAATCAAAAATGTAGAAAGATATTGCATGAACTTGAATCATCTGAAAAATGAAAGGACATGAAAAGTGGATTATGACAAAAATCAACCATTTGACCTGCATCAGCCAATCCCTATTTCCACCCCGACATTACTTCCAGTATTTTAATAAACAGTTATTTTTTATCTTTTTTAGATATGATTATGTTGAAGAATTTAAAATAAAAAACTAAATTTTCTTTTTTAAAGATTTTCCTTACACTGGTCTTGGACATAGAAATTTCAAAAATTTGTAAATAGATTTTGCAAACTTCAGGAAGAAATGAATTTTCAAAATTTCCAAATTAATAAATATTTTAATTTAGAATTATTTATATGACACCTTTTTCTAGACACAGACATAATGATAACCCTTTTTAAAAAGCAGCAAAACCATTTTAAAAAATTAAATAAAAACCAAAATTTTTTAACAACTGGGGCATGTCAATCCCAAAAGAAAGGTTTCCAATCTTTCAATTTGGTTAAAACCCTCAGTGGACACTAAAATTATTATTATTTTATTGTTGACATACATATTGTTATTCACTCACAGTGAGGAGGAAGTTCAACTTTTTTTTCATTAACAAAACTTTACTATCAACATTTACTTTTTTACATACATTACAATTATAAATATTATTCCAAACATAATTAATGATAGAAAATTTTTTTGGCACATCTGAAATTCTACGGTCTTTTTACAAAAAAATTTGTTTTTCCTCATTATTTAAAATTGGTCTTATACAAAATCATTATTTTTATCTAAAAATTAAAAACCTAAATATTTTAACCCCTTTTAACAACAAATCTCAAATTGATGTTAAAAAAAAAAAAAAATGTTTCTTTATTTTAATGGAATAATCTTAAGTTAAATGAATTATTATTATTTATTTTCATTTGTTATATTTAAATTATTTTCCTATTGCATATCATCCATTATCTGTAAAATTAGGAAAATAAATTAAAAATTGATATGAACCACCTTAAAAATTATTCTTACATGATGTATTTATCAAGGCAATATAATAGATTTTTTGTTGTACATGTTTATATACAAAAGTCAAGATGTCATTGGTTTATTAAAATAATTTTAAATTTTAAAATGCATTAAGATTTCTGTTTTTCATCAATTTTTTATGTTGAAAATATAATTAACAAAACATTCCAATATTGGACAACACAGTGTCATAATTCAAAATTACATTAAAAAGTAATCGTAATATTCAGTATGTCCAAATTGGTATTGAATAAAAATGTTGTCAAAATTTTAAAATTTATCTGTTTTTTTTTTGAACAATTTTTATGAGAGATTTTATAACGAGAGAAAATACAATAAAAAAAGAAAAACAACATACTTTTTGCCAATATTCATATTTTTTTGGATTCTTTTGTATATTTTGATAAAAACCATGTTGACCAACTGGACTCAACAATGCCACAAACTGAACAAATAAATAAAATTCAATGGAATAATAGAAAAAGAATGAAATACAATTATAAAATAAAAAAAATAATAAAAATTAATGAAATGGAATTAAAAAATTAAAAAAAAAAAAAAACAGAAAATATAAATGAAGCCATTTTAACGTGTATAAAAGTCAAATAATATTTACTGCTGTTTGACAATGGTGAATGGTAACAAGGAATTTTAAGGAAAGTTTTGTTTTTGTTCATTTCAAGAAGTTTTATTGGTTATTATGATATGAAGAATGGTTATACCAATTGTCATGTAGGAAACAGTAATGCTTATTAGTATAAACACTTCAACAACTTTGGACACCCAAAAGAAAGATGGATATTTATGACGAATGATCTGACAAGGAGAAATAAAAAAAAAAACTTTTATAGAAAAGAATTTAATTTGGTTCATAATAAAGCAGAATTCAAATTTGGTAATAATGAATTATTTTTTTTACTATTCCAGAATTTTATTCAGGTCATTTTCAGAAATAGTTTTTGCAAGATAAAATTATAGTAAATAGATATCTCCATTGCAGTTTTTCTGATAAAAACTCCATCTTGAAGGTCAGAGAAATAGGAAATATCTGCACAGTGATCGAGAGACCAAATATTTACAATTTGCAAAGGCCAAGTTTAGATATTTTTAAAAAAGCCATGCATTCCTTGATTTCCTAATTCTGTTATTGTGTAGTGCAAACACATCTGTATAAAGTGCTTCTGTATGTGAGACAATGTCAAAATATCAGTAAATAGAATAAATATGCAATAGTTTAAAAGCAAAAAACATTAATAGATTTTACAGAAAATCACCTATTAGAAGAAAATTGTGATTTTCACAAGATTTGTATTGTTTTCTAAAAGCTGCATCTCTAGCATTCTCATAAGATTCAAGAAATATTTGTTGTGGATGTTATGTTGATGCATTGACCTTGACTGAATGTAATTTTTTTTTTATATATGTATTTTTTTGGTGGGGAGGCATTAAAAGGACATCATCAGACCACAGACAGGATTATAATATTACAAACAAAATCTGTATGTGAGATGCAATGAAATAAGCATAGTCAAAAACTATAAAATACTTTAGTATAAATTTCAGAGAAATGATTGTATATTTTAAGGAACATATATGTATACAGAAATGAAGAAGTTTTACTTATTTGTTGATGGCAATATTTTTTATCAGAGAACTGTCCAGCATATCTGTCTCCTTCAGTCATTGAAAAATGGAGAGGGAGAAAATTTTGATTTTTGTTTTGTTTTGTGGTAAAATGCTTGTTATGATGCCTCATGAGAGTATCATATTTATTTGACAATATTTTTTATAATCTTTTTCTTTCTTCATTGTTAATTACCATTCTTATGTGTATTTTAAAGTATCTTTATTGCTTAATTTTTCTTTTATCATTAATTATTTTGGTTCCAGACTACTACATAGTATAATAATAAGGCTTGGAGTTATTTAGTAATTTATTTATTGCTATCACTATGTATTCAAACTGAAAAGGTTTGTTTCTTGCTTGAAATGAACACATGAACATTTATGTGTGTTTGTTAAAGAAACACATATATTAGCTTAGTAAGAAACTATATGTATCAAAGAATTATTTTAGTTTTTGAAATGAGGAATTATTATTGTTATACACTGATTTATGTGAACTGGTGTCTTTGTCTTGGATAATAATTAAATGTTTTTTCACAATGGCTGAAAAAAATGACTATAAAATAAAGATATTATCACTACAGAAATAAATCAGTGCATTAATGGGAGAATGAAAAAAAGAATTTTATAACAGACAAACAACTAGTATAAAGGTTTTAATCTGGATTAATTGACATTTCTGTATGACAGAACATATGGTACAACATTCATGAAATTTAGAAGATAAAAAATCAATTATTCTTCATTAAAATCTTCAATAAAAATAGATTTGTCAAATTTTTCAAATTAATAGAAATATAGGAAAACATTTTGTATTCCATCATAGTAATTATAAAAATTTACAAAACATAATCCATAAATATAAATTGTATAAAGTTGGATTGCATTGCATTTGAGATATCTTATCAAAGAAAAATGCTGGGATTGAGTCTCTGTATGTATATATATATATATATATATATATATATATATATATATATATGCCAATAATATCCAAGATATTAAAAAGAAAGAAAAACTCACTCTTGTCAGTGGCTGTGTTGTGATTTCTCCATTTTCTTTTGCACTAAAAGATAAAAATTGAAAATGTTTTTTAATAGTATTTTTATATTTTGGGAATTTATCTTTGCAACTCAAGGTTTTGTTTTATTGTCATATTTGGAATTTGAATTTTCAGTCATTTATTATTTTAAATAGAAAAATCTCAGAAAAATTGAGAAAAGAAAATTTGTCTTTTCATATTTTACCTTTCCAGTGAGTTGCATGTAACTGGAGAATGAGAAGACTTGTTAGTTCCAACCATTGGTGTACAGTGTTGGGGTACAATTTCAAGCACAGTCCAACACCTGAAAAATGCAAACAGTTTGGAAAAATAATTACATCTTGCAGGTTTTGCTTTTGATTGAAGATAAGTGTATAAAACCAGATTCCATATCAAGTACTATATTAGTTGTAATATTTCCATGTGGTGTGTTTTGGCATGAAACACAAGGAGGTCCACTTGACCTTAAGTCCACATGTTCCAAATGTATTTACAGTGTCCATATCTCACGGTGAGCTCTCTTTATTTATTTTACACCATGCCAGAATCTCATTCAGGAAAGCCCTGTATAAAGGGGCATAACTCTTAATTACTAGTTACTGCGCACATGCAACATCTTCACCCTCAAGATGACAGTACAGATATTAGCTGTAGTAAAAAAGCATAGATATGTAGTTAGTAACAATCAATATGTAGTCTTGGATATCAATGGCATCTCTTGGATTTAGTTTTTTAGTTCCTGAACTCCCTGTTGGTCAAAGTAACATTTTTGTCTGGCCCTTACTTAGACCTATGCTCTAGGCACTCTTTATTTGTGGGTAGGTTACTTCTTAGCTTTCTCTCCATCAACATTTCTGTGGGAGATGATTCATGGTGGCCTGGTGTGCTGCAGTGGATTAGGAATCCAAGCGATGGATACTCACATTTTCATAGAATGTTTTTTATGGTTTTCAGCAATTTTTTTAACAAGGTCATTTACTTGTGGACAATGTTGTGATTTTGAAGTCCCAATTTGTCACAAATTGTTGCTATTCTCTTAACATGAAGCATGGATCATTGTTCATGAATACTTCTTGTGGAACTCTGAATCTGCTAAATCTGTGTTGCATAGCTTTAAATCACAGCTCCACTTATTTGGTATACATCCAGGTAATTGGTGTATGCATCCACTATAGTCTCTATTGTTGTGATGTCACAGATCTGCTGCTACTTTCTGCCAGGCCTGTGTGGCTACTTCCTAGCTTAACTGTGGCTGTTTCAGTTGTTTGTGTATCTCTATTTGTTGGATGTCACAATTCTGGACAATATAATCTATTTATTTTTCTTCCTTCACATTTGATTAGGATTAGTCAGTCACAAGAATGTTTTCCTAATATGGGGTGTATGTTCATTGGCATTATAATAAAAGTAATTTTATGGGACGTACCTTTCCTTTCAGTTTTTAAGTCCACATTGTTGGATACTGGTAAAATGTCTCTTGCGTATGACATTGGGCTTATTTTGGGCTTGGTTTTCATTTTGCTTAAATAATTCAGCAGTGGATATGCTGACATCACTTCCTGTGTCAAGTTTTAGTGGCACTTTGAAGTAACATGTCCACTGTAATTGGATGTCACATGTGCATTCTCTAGTATCAACTACATATGAATGATAGTAGTCATCTTTGCTTCTAGCAGACTCGTTTATACATTGTATGTTTTTCTTTGTTCAGCATATCTTTTTAAGATATCCAACCTTTAGGCACTTCCTCCACATTTGTCTTTTTGCTGGGAAAGCTCTGTCTACATGGCAATACCCACATCTGCCACATTCGTTGAATTTTGTTTTTGGTTTTCTTTTGTTCTTTCATGTATATTTCCCTGTGTCTGGTCATATTTTCATGTTTGTTGGTGAATTGTATTGTGCTTACTGAAAGGGCACAACTTGTAGCTATTTTATAATTTTTGCAGACACTTACTTTTTCTAAATTTGGGTTGTCCAAGTTCACTAGTCTTCTTCTTGTCTTGTCATTGCCATAATGATATGGTCACATATCATACAGCCTTTTAAATGCTTGTACTCACATCTTCCTTTATGTCTGTGAGAAAAAGCAGGTAAGTTTTTCCTTCCCACTGTGTCCTTGTATTAAACTGATACCTTTCATGGTTTATATTTTTCTTGCCTTGAACATATTCCTGGAATTTTCTCACCTTTATAATTTTCTCACCTTTTCCTCACTTTATAATTTTCTTTTTTTGTGTCAATGAATGTCAGAGCATTGTATACCTCTATTGCCTTTTCTCCGACCATGTGCAGGAATAAAGCTTGGTATTTTTTTCTGACGCCACGAGATACAATTCAAATTCATGTAACCAGCTTCTGTAGCATTCTTCAACGTTTTTTTCCTAGGACATCTGTGTGGGAGGGTGAATGATATCCATTATTGTATGTGTGGGTTTTTACTTCTGACACCATGTAATATTTCCACGTAGAGTGTTTCGACATGAAATGGAGAAGCTTCATTCAGAAAAAAAGATTCTCTTAACAATATCTAAGGGGAAATAACCTCCAAGATTTGCCATTTATGTTTTATCCATTTATTCATATGTATGTGAATGTCACAGTATTCTACTCTTAAAATTCCTTTAAAGTAAACAAGTCACATGAATTCTTAGCTATATCACAGAAAGCAAACAGTATTAAAAAGCTATATTTTTTATATAGATAAAAATAAACATAAATATATACATGGATATTTTACTCAATTACTTACCACAAAATATTCAGAATTGTACAAGTGACAAGACCCATTACAACTGCAAGTCGATATTTTTGAATCTGAAAATAGATGCCAAATAGAGAAGCTCAGAAAAAAAAACAACTTCAAATTTAAGTCACATAGAAATATAAAAAATGCTGATTATGTCAAAAATGGGAATATTCAAACTTCTTGGAACTGATACCTCACCCATTAAAGGGAGACATGAGTGACAGGTGTCACCAGTTTGTCATCCAGTGTCTGTTTGCATCAAGGAAAATATAACTATTGGGACAGGGAATGACAGAAAACTAAACCAATGTGGCCAGCTGCAGGAAATGAACAATTTAAATGTTAATATTTTAAGTGTATATGAAATAAGGTAGGCAAACAATGGATATTTTCTTGGTGACAAATACAGGATCATATATACAAGTGGAGAAGTGCTACAATGAAAAGGAGACAAAAACAGTGCCATGTTAAAGCACAGAATATAGGACTTTAACACAAAGAAATTAGGATTGTAGCAAGCAGGCTAAAGAGGAATGGCTCAATGAAAAATATGCAGAAGTAGAACGAATGAGTATCACAGATAACACAGATATGTATAAAAATAATAATAGAACTAACAGGACAAGACATGTTCATCAGCAGGATGCATAAAATCCAAAGATGAAACACTGATATTAGAGAGAGGAGAAATAATTAAGAGATGGAACAAATACATCAAAGAACTTTTCCACAAGGAAAGAGAAAAACTAACAATACACAGAAATAATGAAGGACCAGAAATATTGAAATCTGAAGTGGAATCAACACTGGCCAAATTGAACAAAAACAAAGCAGCAGGACCAGACAGAATCATAATAGAGATGCTGGCAGCCTTAGATGATTTTGGCACTGACAAAATTAAAGACATAATAAATGAAAAATACAACATGGGCGATATACCAGAAGATCTAAGTAGATATCACTGCCTAAGATGCCAGGTGCAAATGAATGTGAATTCCACTAAACAATCAGCCTAATGAGCCATGTAACAAAAAATTATCATCTGAATCTTGATGAACAGAGTGCACAGAAGAGTCAGACTGGAAATAAGACAAGAACAGTGCAAGTTTGTTAAAGACACTGGAACAAGGAATGTAATATTTATGCTCAGAATGATACCAGAAAGAGAAATACAAATGCAAAAGGATGTATACCTATGTTTTATAGATTATGCAAAAGTGTTTGATAATGTATATCACAAAGAACTGCTGGAACTGCTAGGTAATCCTGATCTGTATGGGATGGATATTTGAAAAATCCAGGAGATATACTGGAAGCAAACTGCCTGCATATTGATAGGAAATGAGTTCAGTAAATATACTAAAATAGAAAGAGGTGTAAGACAAAGATTCATTTTCTCACCAGGTCTTTTCAACCTATACTGCAAAGCCATTCTGAGAGAATTAGTCCTACCAGAATTCATTATTTGTGGTCACAATCTTAATAGCATAAGATATGCAGATGACACAGTGTTGATAGCAGACACAGAAAAAAAAACTACAAAGATTCCTACAGAATGTCATGAACAAAAGCAATAAGAAAGGACTAAATATTAATTGTAAGAAGACTGAATGCATTGTTCTTAGCAAAAGGAACATTCTAACATTCAAATTACAGATTAGAGATTCCAAAATCAAACAAGTATAACAATTTAGATAGCTGTGAAGTATATTAACAAAGGACAAACATGCATTGGGATAGTGAAAGAAGCCTTCCAAAAGCTGACAAATATTAAGAAACAGAAAAGTATTTTTAGAAACAAAGAAAAGAGTACTGAATTGTTACATAATATCAGTCCTCCTATATGGTAGGGAATGCTAGACAATCTTCTCACAGATGAAGAAGAGATGTGAAGCAACAGAAATGTGGTTCTACAAAAGGATGCTGAGAATAACATGGACCTAACACATGAGCAATTATGAAGTTCTAGAGATAATAGTAACAAAAAGACACTTATTCTAAATATCAGGAAGAGTCAGTTGAAATTTCTAGGGCAAATAATGAGTTAAGAGGGCTTGGAAAATTTGACAGATTGAAGGTAAGAGGTCCAGAAGAGCTAAAATAAACAGGACATTGTGGAAAGTCATGATCACCAACATCCTGAAGGGACATGTCACATAGAAGAAGATATTTTCCATCCCACAAAGAATGTCGATAGAAAATATTTGTATAAACAGATGTTATGACAATGTAACATGATCCACATGACATAATAATTGAACAATACAAGTTATTTTAGGTCCATTAAGAAAAAAGGTGTCTTTTGTAGATTGATGTAAATAAAGATTTATTTCCATTGTTGTAGTATTTTTAAATAAAGGATAATAATAATTATACTTGTGTATAATAATTTTTACTGCAAACATTTTTCTTACTGTTAAACTCAGACATTTTCCATCTCACAAAGAATGGAGGTAGAAAATGTTTGAATATACAACAGATGTTATGACAATCTAACAACACACACCATATTATATATTCATCAAAAAAAGACCAAAGAATATACAAGATAAAATTAAAAAAATATGTATGAAACAATAATTGAACAAAACATGTTATTGAATACATTTACCTGAAAATCTTTGCTATTTTAAAGTATGATTGCAGTTTGATAATGCATAGGTAGCCAGGCTTTGTGCCCAACTAAGAATAGTAAATATATAAAATATCACATAGGTCAATAATACAATATTTCAATAATAGCGATAGATTTATTATCAAGAAAAAAAGAAAAGAAAATACCTGTGAAGAATCATTTTCAATGGCATTATTAAGAAACTGTTGCCTGCAAAAAATAGAATGAAAAAACTTGGGGCAGGAGGCTTAGCAAAGTGAGAAATGCTGCTATGAGCCATAAGGAATAGGAAGCTGTGGAGAGCTTTAAAGGAAGAAGAAGCCTAGGCTCTGTTCAACTAAGCATAGTAAATATTTAAATAATTCAATAATAGCCATAGATTTTTCATCAAGAACAAACAAAAGAAAATACCTGTGAGGCATCATTTTCAATTTTTCTAAATAAAAATGGCATAACAAAGATACTGCCACCTGCAAAAAAAAAAAAAAAAATGACAAAATATTCAATGAATTCTGCCATAAAAACTTAGGATCAACATTTAACAGCAACAATTTAATCACTTTATAAGGTATGTACATAAGCATTTTTGAAAACAAAAGATGGAAACCATTTCTATGTCTGGAATTTGCATGCAGTAAATCTTTTAAAATTAATTTTTTTTCTTACTTACCAATGAAATCAGATAAATGTCACTAAAGGCAATATGCTTTCGTTAAAAACACTAGTGTTATAAAAAATTTTTAAAAGAAATAAATTTCTTTGCGTATGTTCTTTTAAAAAATGAAATTATTTTTTAAATAAAAGATTCAAACAAGGGAGACAATTCATTTACTTTTTGGTTGACGAGAGTGTTGTTGATCACTTATCTGACCAAGATATTAGATGAAGCCAACTTTGATACAAGAACAAATTGTTGAAGCACTAAATGAGGATCAGACATAATTGCAATAACACATAAGACTTCAATACTAACAACAGTTCTATAGCAGATTATCTTTTGTCTAACAATAGATGGATAATCAGAATTGCCATGCCACAAAACCATATTTCAACCAAACAATCAGAAAGCTTTCACAACCAGGATATAAGAAATAAACAAATAATAACAAGGAGACCAAAATTTCACCATCACTAAAAATAGATGTATATTCAAAATCTCCAGGATACCAACTTATCAGAAAACTTAGTTCAACCAACCTATCAGAAAACTTTAATAACCAGGATATAAGGCTGTGAGCCAATGAGAATCAAAGTATCCTTTTCAAAGTAGATCTGTATTTAACAATCAACCAAAATTAGAATCAGTGAATTAATTTTGTCCATTCTCTGATGTTGTGGTCATTGTAACATATCCAGTGACAAAATGCAACATTTGCATGACTAGTTGGTGGCTTTAGATAGATAAAACATCTGGCTACATTTAAAAAAACATACACCCTTTTTTGCTTCACCTTTTTAAGCAGCCCAGTGATATATTTGAAAACAGACATACCTTCCTTCATCCACATTGTCATGTAGGCAGCTACTATAATTGGATACATACATGTGTACATATACATATATATTTACTTCCACCTGGACTCTTTCTTTCTTTCTCTCTCTCTCTAATTTTTGTATGCACCAGGACTTTTACACTTGAATTCTTGAAACTTCAACTTTCACTTTATCTTTCTGCATTATTATTATATTGTATTATATAGTGATTTATTTTGTATTTATCAACACTATATGCATTTTCTTCTAATCCTTACATAAGGCCAATATGTACCAAACCAAATATACCAATATATAGTGGGAACAGACATCATAAAATAACCTCTAGAAGTCATTCCTAACTGATAACCTCCCACTACCACTATATATCTATGAGATAAGTTGATTAGATTTTACAGTATAAATTTAAATACCTTTTGGAAAATTCAACCTTTGTTATGATTTCTAATCTCAGTTTTCTTCGAGTTCATTTTCTTTCATCTTCTACCATTTCTATTTACAAATAAGATATTTTCTTTTCTAACAAATTATTTTGTGACCAACTAAGAAAATATTTTGTTAAATTTAAAAAATAAAAATTTATCCAGTGCCAGTCAATTGCTAGACTGGATTACTCCCCTTGGAGTCCTAGGTAACCTGGACGACTTCCCTTCCTTTCTTACACCTTGTGTCGGACTGTTCGTTCTGTTAATAAAGCGTTTTTGTGTTGTAAAACAGCAAGGTTTTTGAGTGTTGTATGATCCTATTTGTCTGTTGCAGCAAATATGTTTTGAAAGTATATTTTCGTTCTTAACCAAATCAAACTATTAAATATATTATGTATTTTTTTATATTTTAGGTCTTAAAATAATTATTTCCAGAGGTCCAATTTATCTTAACACTCACAATGTAACTTTACAAAAGCAGAAAACCTCTATCTTCCATAAATTTCATCAGAATATTAAAATATTTTTCTTACCTAAAGCAAAAGTGCTCATCAGAAAAGAATCTTGAATATAATTAAAATTATTTTGAATATTTTCATGCACCTCTGAAGTTACAAAGAATGTTACAATCATCTAAAATAAAAAGAAAAGAAAATGTAAAATGAAAAGTACAACACAAAAATGATTTCATATTTTCTACACAATCTCAAATTTGGAGAATGTGAAATGGATTCTGTGACCACAAAACTGAACAGTCATTTTCTGTTTCAAAAGAGCCTATATGATATTGGTAATGGTGAGATTAGCCATTTCTTTATAAGGAAATATTTTACATTCATTGACTGAACAATTAAAATTATTGTTGGTTGGAAATTTAGAAAATCTTATTCTTAAAACCGTTTTTTCAGGAAAATAGATTTCTCAAGTTATTGCTCTTTCTAGGACTGATGGGGATTTCCTTCCTAATCTTTTGTCTAATGTAGTGTGGAAAGTGAATTTCTTGGCTATGTCATTATTTTCTCTTCAAGTTACATGTCCTATTCATTTTAGTTGTTGCTACTGTTGAAAGTCTTTAAGTAATGTAGTTTCTGTTATCTGGTAATGTTCTTATCGATTCTGTAGCACTAGTCCATGAAGTTCAAAGAAAGGGTTCTTACTAAGACCGACAGACATTATTCACTGGAAGCCATTTTTAATAATTAGTCTTAGAAAACATATATATATATATATATATTATGAATAAAAATGACAATAGGAAAACTGGTAATTGCTGACGCGTTTCGTCCAATGTGGACTTTATCAAAGCAAAATACGAAAATGAAATTAAATGAACAACGTAACTAATAAAGACAAAAACAGAATGTACCTAGCAACTGGAATGTAGAAAACGCTATTTTCATATTTTTTAAATGAGAAATAACGTCAGAGATTGTCACGTGTGGAGAATATTGTCATTATATCTGTGTTGATGTATTCAACCATTTTCTTTCGATTTTATGAATCTGTTGTGCATGTTTGTTTGTAAGAGCATTAATTTTGTTAAGAAAGGTGAAATAGGGAAAAAGCCTGGGCGTAAATTAATATTTGGATAATTTTCTATGGCGGCACTCTCCAAAACTTTCCTTCTGGTGAGTGATTTTCTTTTTTTTATGAGTGTAGCATTTTAAAATCAAAATTATGGTTGTATTTATTTCTATGTATTACTATTGCATTAGCTAAGTTGTTTTTTGAGGTCTCTTTTGTGCTCATATATGCGTTTTTTTCAAACTTCTACTTGTTTCTCCAATATATTGGGAGGAGCAGTTTTGGCAATTTATTTTATAAATGCCTGCTTCAGAAATATTAGTGCTATTATTGTTTGAAGATCTTAGTATATCTATAATGGTTTTGGAGGTGTTTGTGACTATTTCAAGATTATTTAGATGGGATAGGTTATTCTGGATCGTGGACGTGGCAGAATTGGTCGGTAGTATTATGTATCTGTTTTCATGTGATTTACTATTGCGGATTGTGTTATTAGTTTTGTTTCGTTTGTATATTTTTGTATGCCTTTCTTCTTGCATTGTGGATGAAATGATATGGGTATTGTAGGTTTTTGAATGTGTTTTCTATGTATGTTTCTTCTTTAAATAAATATTGAGGGACTACAGATTCTTAATGCTCTTAGATAGAAACCTATAATAATTCAGATTTAATTTTTGAAGGGTGGTTTGAGTAGAAGCTGATAAGATCATTTTTGTTTGTAAAACGTCAAAATTGAGTTCGTTGTTATTTCTAATTAACAAAATGTCCAGGAACGGAAGAGTGTAGTTGGTTTCAGTTTCGAGGTGAAGTTTATTGTAGGTTCAATATTGTTAAGTTTGGAGAGAAGATCCGTTAAATTGGTGTTTTTGGAATTATTAATAACGAGTCGTCTATGTATCTGAAATATGAAGAGTTTGTAGGAGAATATTTTTGAATGAGTCACTTTCTAGAAATTCTAAAAATAGACATGCAAGAACGCCGCTGAGAGGAGATCCCATTGGCAAACCAAATTTCTGTCTGTAATGTTGGTTATTAAAGTAAAGCATAGCATAGCTTGGTAATTAGTTGGCACAGTTTTATAATTTTGTGTGTAGACTAGTAGTAAATAATTGGGACGTTTGTATAAAGAGATTTTTACATCCCTTGTTAAATATGCTTTTTTAACTTAAAAAATCATTTAAAAAAATGCTAAAAAACGACATTTAGTTTAGATATACAATCTCTTTACACAAACGTCCCCATTAAATAAATTTACTTAAAAAACCTAACAAATGCAAAAATCAATTACCTATATCTACACAAAAAATTATAAAAAACTGCTATTACCAAGCTTTTTTACTTTTAATAACCAACATTACAGACAGAAATTTGGTTTGCTAATGGGATCTCCTCTCAGCGGCGTTCTTGCATGTCTATTTTAGAATTTCTAGAAAGTGACTCATTCAAAAATATTCTCCCTACAAACTCTTCATATTTCAGATACATAGACGACTCGTTATTAATAATTCCAAAAACACCAATTTAACGGATCTTCTCCCAAACTTAACAATATTGAACCTACAATAAACTTCACTCTCGAAACTGAAACCAACTACACTCTTCCGTTCCTGGACATTTTGTTAATTAGAAATAACAACGAGCTCAATTTTGACGTTTACAAAAAGGCTACAAACAAAAATGATCTCATCAGCTTCTACTCAAACCACCTTTCAAAAATTAAATCTGGAATTATTATAGGTTTCTATCTAAGAGCATTAAGAATCTGTAGTCATCAATATTTATTTAAAGAAGAAACATACATAAAAAACACATTCAAAAACCTACAATACCCATATCATTTCATCCACAATGCAAGAAGAAAGGCATACAAAATATACAAACGAAACAAAACTAATAACACAATCCGCAATAGTAAATCACATGAAAACAGATACATAATACTACCGACCAATTCTGCCACGTCCACGATCCAGAATAACCTATCCCATCTAAATCATCTTGAAATAGTCACAAACACCTCCAAAACCATTATAGATATACTAAGATCTTCAAACAATAATAGCACTAATATTTCTGAAGCAGGCATTTATAAAATAAATTGCCAAAACTGCTCCTCCCAATATATTGGAGAAACAAGTAGAAGTTTGAAAAACGCATATATGAGCAAAAAAAGAGACCTCACAAAAACAACTTAGCTAATGCAATAGTAATACATAGAAATAAATACAACCATAATTTTGATTTTAAAAATGCTACACTCATAAAAAAAAGAAAATCACTCACTCAGAAGGAAAGTTTTGGAGAGTGCCGCCATAGAAAATTATCCAAATATTAATTTACGCCCAGGCTTTTTTCCCTATTTCACCTTTTTCTTAACAAAATTAATGCTCTTACAAACAAACATGCACAACAGATTCATAAAATCGAAAGAAAATGGTTGAATACATCAACACAGATATAATGACAATATTCTCCACACGTGACAATCTCTGACGTTATTTCTCATTTAAAAATATGAAAATAGCGTTTCTCTACATTCCAGTTGCTAGGTACATTCTGTTTTTGTTTTTATTAGTTACGTTGTTCATTTAATTTCATTTTCGTATTTTGCTTTGATAAAGTCCACATTGGACGAAACGCGTCAGCAATTACCAGTTTTCCTATTGTCATTTTTATTTATAATATTGTCTTCTCTACCGATTAAATCGGAGAAATTTTCATATATATATATATATATAGTGAGCTGATAGACATTATTGAATGAGTTGGACACTGCATGATATCCATCCATATGAATCTAGATCTGATGAGGCTATTTAAGAACATGACTCAAATTTTTAGGTTAATATTTTGTTGTAGCAACTTGCGGTTTTGGACAATACAATCCCAAGCACTATGTTCAATTTTGTTATCTCCTCTACTAAATTTGTAAGTGATTTATACATTGATGTTTTGAAGTGTTTCATATTTATTAATTCCACATTCTAAATGTTTATGATGCTTTAATTCCAGTTCCTGATCATTGTTTCTGTTTTGGTATGGTTTATCTTCTTGGAACACTCGGTAAAAATGTTGATATTTTTGTCCAAGTTCATTGTTATCCCAACTATGAATACTTATGTCATAGCTCCCATCATCATCAGTAAACTGGTCTCTGGATGGAAAATAGGAATGCTGTCTTTTGTTAGTAGAGTTGTTTGGGATGTGGAATAGAATGTTATATGATCAATACTCATTTCTTCACATCTGTGCTTGTACTTATGTGGAGCATATCTAGGAAAAGATTAAATAGATTGGGACTTTCCTTTCTTCCTTGTTGTATACCTGATGAAGTTTGAAATGATTCAGTGTTTGAGTCTTCACCAGCCATGTATGACATTTTGGACTAATAAAATTCCTCTATCCAATCAATATATTCAATGGAGTTAGACATTTTCCGATGGCTGAGAAAAGGAAATCTCTATTGGCATGTTCATATGCTGATGTAAAATCAATATAGCAGGTATACATTTTTCCATTTGATAGCTTAATGCTTTCCTGAAGTTGCGTGATTATGTATATACCATCATTGCATCCCTAATGAGAATGAAAACTAAACTGGGTCATTGACTTAGACTTTTTCTTAGAATGGTGAGGGTATAGTTAGTAAAATATTCATTAGTACATTCACCATAACTGATCCAAGTGAGATGCCTCTGTAAATGTAATGGTCTTTGTTTGTTTAGTGGGATATATCTTTATGGATCATTTAATGCTTAAATTTAATTTTCTTGGGAGCATTAGTAACTTCTTTTCCAAAAGATGTGTTGCTGGTAATTTTTTTTCTTTTTTGTTACAATGTACTGCTGCAAAAGTTTTTTTTTTGTTAAAAAATATATTGCTGGTAATATTTTTTTTCCTTATAGAAATGTATTGTGTGTAATTTTTTTACCACGAAAATGTATTGCTGGTATTTTCACTATAAAATTTTTTATACTTTCATAGGGTTTTGATCCCAGTTTGGGGGTTAACTATTTGTCTATAACTGGGACCCTAATGGTTACTACCAACTTGGGTCAGGATGGAACTGGGAACAACAACAATTAAGAAGTTGTTCCATGCTCCTCAAACCCTCCTGAACAGAGGCCTTGATGCCGGGTGTAGTTTATCATCATACCCAGGATGGTAATGGTTTTTGGGATTACTACTTTGTTTATTTCTTGAATTTCTTATCATTCGGTTCATTATTGTTTAAGTTTGGAGACAGATATTGTAATATTTGGATATATATTGTTGTATACTATCTTTCCTCTGGAATTTTTAGATTGGTGTGATCAGGGCTAAAACATGACTCAAAGTGTTTTTGAGACCAGGACATTACTTCTGTTTTGGTTTTGATTGTATGACATGTATAGATAGTACCAAAACCACTATTTCTTTGTATTTTAACTTGAAAGTTCATTAATCATCAGAAGTTTAAATTGACATCTATTCTATCTTTGTACTCAGTGCTGTACAGTCATGTTTATAATCTTTGAATCAAGTAGCATTTCAATCTAGGGATATTTTAAAAGTTACCATCTTTCCTTTGAAAAAATTCATTTTTTTTGTATATGAAATTTATATCTTTTTAATGAAATAAAGGCTAATTGCAAGTAGAAATATGATTTTTAAAATCTTAATACATTTCTGCAATACACAACTGGAAAAATATCAAGTATATTTAAAAATAAAATACTCACATTTTTATGTTACTGTTTAAAATATAAAGACTAAATATGATAATAGTCAAATTAAAAATGTAATATATGGATATGAAAATTTACTGATGCGTGCAAGAAATTAATTCCTATAGTAGTAAAGATTTTAACCGCAAAATTACATTAAATAAAATAATAAAAATATCATCTTTGAACTCTTCTTTATCCAAACACATATATGATTATACAAATCTCTTCAGATTTACACTGATCTGCACTGAAGATCACATTAAAAAGCATTTTTTAGCCAACATTCTATGTTGTCAGTTGAAATGTCATCTTATTTGGCTACTGCAGAAAAATATACATTTTCTATTTCATTTCACAATTAAACTATCTTAAAACCAGGACAAATAAACTACAAACGTATTTTAAAAATGAAATAAAATTTCTGGCTACAAACTTTGAAATCTGTTTTCCATTAATTTTTCCCATTTTTTTTTTTTTATTCAAGTTAATTTGCTTTTGTTAAATGCATAAAATGAAAATACTTACAACCACAGTAAAAGGCTTGCAGTGAAGAATGTAAGCATCGAGACAATAGGTTGGATGAGGTTGAAAGTAAAAAACTAAGATGAAAGCAAAACTCAAATAAAAACTGGTATCACATTTATGTACCTGAAGTTGGAAAGAAAGAAATGAAACAATAAATAAGTGATAATAAGTATTGAATTAACATATGGTATTGTTTTGTAAATTCTTCAATAAATAAGGAACATTTCTGGTCATATGAGACATTTGTGTTGGCTACGTAAACTAGTCTGGTGGTAATGGCAATTTAAATTTTGTTTAGTCTAAAAAAAAGGAGATTGGATAACAGGAAAATTATGATATATTTATGGAAATAGATAATATTAGCTTATTGGTAATGGTATGTTCAGGAATCTCTTCAATATTTTTGTTCAAAAATATCTCTGAAGCATAGTTTGTAGAATCTGACTTCTACATTTCAGTGGAACACACCTAATTTCCATAATGCTGTTATTTAACAACATCCTTATTGGACAATAAATATTAAAAGTGTATTTTATGTATCTTTACGTAAACATTCTAAAATCTTGTGAAAGCTAAACACAATCTAGGTCCAGCTAAAAGTACAACAATAGACCTTTTCTGATTGGTTAATAAATACCAAGGTCATATTTATGCCTACACACAAGTGTTCAAACCAGAGAACCACCAAAATTAAGAAAACTCTGGATTTCATTTACCACAGAACATTATTATTACACAGCAAAGTTCTCAACCACAGAACATTATTATTACACAGCAAAGTTCTCAACCACAGAACATTATTATTACACAGCAAAGTTCTCAAATATTTCTTCAATTAAACTCATACACCATAACTCCAAACACCAAAATAAGAGTTTACATGCATAATTAAAATAACAAAGATCATCAAGATTTCACTCACAAATCTTTACTCATTTCAGCATAATACATTGTACCTTTTATGCTATATAAATCAAAATATTGTTTGTTATTCAAAAACTGTTTTTTTTTTGTATTATTTCTCTTGTTGTTTATTGTTTCTTGACACATTTGTTGAAAGTAAAAATATTAGGGATTGAATTGAGGCTGTTCAATTCTTTACAACTTCATCAAATGGTTTAGTAGAAATGTATGCATTTATTCTCAAAGATGGAATGCAGAAAATGAGTCAAAAATGTTTCACTGAATTTAAAGTTGATTCAGTTTTTATTTCCCTACAATTTGACTTCATGAAAGCTAAAGTACTGGAGAAGAGGAGGGTAAAACTGTTTGGAATCGGTGATTCTTCACAAAACCTCAATATATGAGGAGGTAGTAGAGAATAAAAAAAAATACTGATGAAATAAGAATAAAAACTCTCTGGACTTGGGGATACCTCACAAAAGATCAATACATAAAGAGGCAGTAGCAACTCACAACAAAGTAATAATGAATAGAATTATAAAATCAGTCTGGACTTTGTGATTCCTTACAAAACATCAATATATGAGGAGGCAGTATAGAGGAAATGCCCATCAATAATAGAAAGTGCAATAACAGAATCCTATTTTCCTGAAATTGCTTTTAAAAGACAGATTGAAAAAATCCAACACTAACATTAACTGAAAAACTCAAATGTTTTAAAAATAACCTTGTCAGATCTTGACTTTCATATGAATGTGACACATGATGTCCAAATCACTCAGAAATATCTAAACTATCACCTATATATTTTCTCGGATCAATTATTAAAAAAATACTTTGAAGTGAAGGAATGCTCAAAGTCTTGAAGAGACTAGGCTTCATCAGATCTTATAGACTTGTAGTAAAGAATCCCAAAGAACATTACCAATTTACAAAAACCATGTCAATTGAAGACTTCCAACAGTGGTAATGACTAAAATGGACAGCACATAAAACTAGAAACACAAGTAAAGGCATAATAAATGTTGAATTTCTACATTACCTTAAACATAATGTTAGGAAGGCAACTCCCATCAGTACCAAAAAAAAAAAAAATCAACATAAAAAAGAAAGAAAGAAAGAGTGAACATGCAAGCAAGTGATAGAGATAAACAGAGAATGTCTCTCAGCATAAGAATACAGTCAAACACAGCAGTTTATTTTAATAAATCTGTCTGGACTTGTTGATTTCTTACAAAACATCAATACATGGGGAGTCAGTAGAGAATCTGAACAAAGTAGTGATGAAGAGGAATATAAAACTGTCTGATCTTTGTGATTCCATACAAAACATCAATAAATGAGCAGGCAGTACAGAATCACAAAAAAATAATAATGAAGTAGAGGATAAAATCTGTCTGGACTTTGTGATTCCTCTCAAAATATCAATACATGTGAAGGTAGCAGAGAATTGTGACAAAGTATTGATGAAAAGGAGGATAAAATCTTTCAGGACTTGGTGAGTCCTCACAAAACATCAATAAATGAGGAGGGAGTAGGGGATCATGACAAAGTACTGATGAAGGGGAGGATAAAAACTCTCTGGATTTGGTGATTTCTCACAAAATCCCAATACATGAGAAGACAGCAGAGAATCACAACAAATTACAATTGAAAAGTAGGATAAAAAACTGGACTTTGTGATTCCTCACAAAATATCAATACATGAGAAGTTAGTTTAGAATCACAACAATATACTAATTATGGGGATGATAAAATCTGTCTGGACATGGTGATTCCTCATGAAACCTCAATACATCAGGAGGCAGCATAGAATCACAACAAAGTAATAATGAATAGGAGGAGAAAACTGTGTGGAATTTTGGTGATTTCTTTAAAAAAATCAATACATGAGAATGCTGTAGAGAATCACAACAAAGGAACTTCTGTCTTTTTAATTTCAAGATGATGATTCTGGGCTAACAAAAACTTTTATGCATGACCTAAATAGTTATGTGGCACAGCCATGACTACAATGTGTCTCTTATCTTATTTGATTAATTTAGATTCAGAGAAAGTTGTGTTTTGTCATATTAATCATCTGAATTAAAGAACCTGATGAAATGTGTACTAAACAAACCTAGTCACTCTACAGGTTCACCTAGATAAATCAGATCAGCCTTTATGTCAGGAGGCATTCACATTATAAACTGCAGTTCACCAAGTGAGTCCTTGTGCTTCTTTTGAAGTTCTATTAATTGATGGAATTAGCCCAAGAAGCAGAGAGTTAGTAAACTACATTATTTGAAAAACCACATTATATGAACTCTATATGTAATCTGGTAGGGGAGAAGTGCAATATAATATTGTCAAAAGTTGATCCTAAAATAGAGTTGTTGCTCCTTACCTATATACCCACAATTCCATTTCAATCACTGTACTCCATCTTGTAAATAAAGCACTTGTATTTTATCTAAACTTCACATTTAACCTAGTCTATTATTACATATTGCTTAGACTGTGCTCTGATGTTTATTCTAAATGGCTTTTTAAATTCATATTAAGCAGAATGATATAAAAAATATCAATATAAAGTTACAAAACTTTCGAACTTTTGTTGTATGGCATTCTTTTGTGACACCAGCCCTTGACCCGTGGTCATCTCTCAGTCACAGCGTGAAGCTGTAATGTTTCTTCTACTGGCGTTTTGGGGTTGACTCTTTGTCACTGCCACCATCCTGTGTCCCGGTTGATCGGTGGTCGTTGCTACTCCGCGAAATTCCCTGGTCAGGATACCAATATGGAACAATGGCCCATCCAGGCTTCACCAGCTGTACCAGTTCAATATCAACTCTATCGTTCCCAGCTCACTTGCAACATCTGGTTGCTGGAGTAACTGCTTTGTTCTCAAGCCTAACCTACCCACGTTGTGACTTTGATCTTAGGTAGATGAGATCAATCAGGCGTTGGGCCGTAGTGTAAGCTGAGTCCAGATTGAAGGTGGTATTGCACAAGCGCAAAGAAGAAAAATAAATAAATAAATAAAAACCCAAGAGGTTCAAGTATGTTATTTCTATGGTTAATTAGTTAGCCAATTACCATAGCTAAATAGTGTCACACTTTAATATTTACAATATTTCCCCAGCCATATTCTTACAGTTCAGGGGTTTAATCCAAATACAACCAAATCTGAATGTCATTGTGAATATAAAATGAAAATCCTGAAGAAAAAGCAGCAATGACAGATAATGTATAAAAACAAAATAACATTTTAAAAGTATTGTTACTTGATTCCAAGTATTTCACCATAGGCTTCACTGCCTGCAAGTGAATAAGCAATCAACAGAATCACCCTAAAAATATAAAAAGAGAAAATTATTTTGAAGTGACATTTAATATACTACTTTCTTATTGCTGATATTGTTCATATCTAAATTTCAGGTCTTGTTTTATTTATAAAAGATTTAATGCATATTCAATTCCTTTTATGTTTCTTTGTTCTTTAAATATTTCACTGTTTATGTGACTTTGGAGAAACAATAGACTTGTTTATTTAAGTAAAATCAAATATAAATATCCACTTAGTTTTGTATAATGGGCCACCAGTATATGTATTCTTCTTATATGTGCCATGACCATTGATAAATTTTCAAAATGTTTACCTATTTGCTTGGAAATTATGTCAACTACTTAACTACATGAAGTTGAGAAATGGAAATCAGTTTAACAGCCTTTTCCTTGTGTATTTGAATAAAAATGTTAAAACATGAAAAAGTATAAGATAGTTATATTATCATCAAATCTCATTTTCACCTGTAGATAAAGCACTTGTGGCTAAGTTGGGTGACCAGGATGCTAGTAACAAAAGAAAGAAATAAGTAGATTGGGGAGAAGTTTTAAGCATTTAAGTAAATGTTGTTTTGAAAAGAATACATATTTTTTTTGACAGAAGAATTAAAATCTGTTCTTTATCATCATCACAACAACTCTTTGTGTGCAGATTAATACTTACATATCAAAAATAAAGAGGAAATCAAAGACATGCCTAATACCATAACACAGGAACATCTCCCCTAAGAGATGCAGGTCAGGTGGCCTTACACTTTTCTGTTTTGAAGGTATGATATGACCTGTCAATACTGGATCTAAACAAGAGAAATATACAATTTTTTAAGGTACAACATTATACTGATCATAAAAGATAATACTGATTATAAATAGAAGTAAACTGTCAGTAAATTCATGAGTGCTAATACCTCAAAAAAAAAAAAAAAAAAAAGCAAAAAGACAAAAACTCTTCCTGCATTTATTGTTTACCTTCATTCTCTGGTTGATCTTCATCCGTCATCTCATTCAAGGGCAAAAACTCAGTCTGAAAAAAACGAATGTCCTTATTTTTAAGTAGGTGTGTATCTCTTAACAAATATCTTCAGAGAATTTCAATCTAAGATTCTGAGAGTTATTTAAATTGATTTAAGAAACACATTGTGCAAATGAAATAAAATTTTTGTCAGTAATTGCCATAGTGACTGTTAACAAAAAATATTGAAAGCGAGAGATGCATCATTGTGCCGATGAATCAAGGAAATAGAAACATTCATAACAGATTTTAGTTTAGATTTAGTGAATAATTGTTGAGTGGAATATTCATTTTCATTCCTCAATTCTTGCGTGTCACTAAAACGAAAAAATATTCAAATTTAGAAGAAACACAAAATACAAAGTTCTCTGTAGAAAATTTGTGATAATCAGATGTGTCTATAAACATGTATAAACCTTGTATTTAAATAATAAGTAGACAAGACTAATGGCCACTTCCAGCAAAATGATGCCAAGCTATGCCAAACCTGCATATATGGTAGCTAATATCTCAAAGAAATCTCATTTCCCTCCTTTATCATGTTTATTTATATTCTAAATCAGTGGTTTAAAAGAAATGTTTTTATACCCTTTTTTCTATATTTTCTCTTTCAATATAACATTGATATAACCCCATTTTTTCTTTGCCAATTTTTTTATGACCTATAACTAACTTCTACATTATAACCTTTTATTAGTGTTATATAAACTGTTAATTTAAATCCAAGTATATCTCACTTTGTGAAAGGATTAATTTTAAAAGATATATATTAATAGTCTCTACCAAATTAAGTTCATTGACAAGTGATAATAAAAGAGATTACGTTGAAAAATAAACATTTGTTGTGTAAAATAAATGTGTTTTTATTGTTAAGCTGAGGACATTGATGAAGCTTCATAATTCTTAACTGCTAAAGGTATTGGTAATATTAACTGTTTCCTTATAAGGAAACATTTGACATTCATTGACAGAGTAGCCAGTATTACTTTCAGTTGAAATTTATAAAATCTTTCTCTAAGAATAAATTTTCAAGAAAATAGGTTTCTCAAGTAGCTCTTTTTGCTCTTTCTCCTCACTAATTCACTTTCTTATTCTCTTCTATTCCCAGGAACCCCCTTGAGTCTTAGTGGCATTATCACCTTGTTTGTGGCAAAATGATTAAGAAAAAAAAGTACATATATAATGCTATTTTTTCCTTGTTAATTTTTTTCAATTTCCCAAAATGCTGGTTTCTCAGAGAAGTAATAAATCTATTTTTTTCGTTATAATTTTAGTATCTTTTAAATAAACAATTTAACAGTTTAAATAGTGTTTAACATTTTTCTTGTTATGAAAATTCTAAAAAGCTTTTTAAAATAATAAACCTTACCAAATGAGTCAAGGGAGTATCCAGTAATAGTGGTGTCAAGAGAAAAACCTTTATCTTTAACACTCTGTTTTTTTATGAGTTCAAAAGTTAAAAAACGGACAAAAATCTTTTTGAATAGTAAAACTTTAAGAGTTCCCCATTGCAGTTTGAGGTCTCAGTTTCAAAGGTTGATGTCATCTTTTCATCAAAGGAAAAGTGATGTTCAAAAATACTAGTGGTAACAGTAAAATCTCCATTAATGTGCAATTTTCCATTGTTTTCTACTGCACAAAGTTTAGTTAATCCCCTGTAGAAGTTATCTTTTTCAGCGACAACACTTTTTCATTTGGAGCATAAGCTGATATCACTAGTATTTTACTTACAGATGACAACTTTACCTGCAGTCATTAGTCTTTCTGACTAATAGCTGCAGATATTGCTTATAACAATATTGGATATTTTGAAAATTGCAATTCTAACTCCATGCTGTATTTACTCCTTCAGACCAGTCTGAAATCGTATTCTAATTGAGAAATGGAGTCACTGTCAAGGCAATATACATCTTGCATACAAATAAAATCAAGGTTTGCATTACTTCACTGTTCTAGAATGAGATTTTTTTCTGATTCACATTGGATAGTGATTAGTTATATTTTACATTTGAAAAACCTTTTAAGTATATTTGATTTTTCAGTTCTTGTTGATAGGTTAGGTAGTGAATCACCGAGGGATGCATTCCTTTGTAACTCCCATACTAGATGATGCGGTATTCAGTAGAGTTATTTGGGATTATGATGAGGTCAATGTGGCTGATTTTATGTTGATTTCCTTCTCTAAGATAGATGACCATTAACATGGCTAATAAACTCTATCGATCCATTTTGTTTTATGTCAGAGTTTTCCTTCATGACAAACTTCTTTCACCACAACTGAGGGTGATCATCCTGCCTACACACATGTATGTTTTAGAGTGTATATGTGCGTGGGTGGTTTGAACACCCTGAGCCATATATATATGTATAAAGTAGTTGGGGAAAAATAAAAGAAATGAAAAAACTATGGCACCTTCCTTAATGAATTTAATATCAACATGAAAAAGTTGATCCAAGAACTTGAGAGGATTAAAATAAAAAATAGATATGATATATGCAGATTATTCCACCAAACATGCTTGAATATATATATATATATATATATATATATATATATATATGGTAAAAATATAGTTTTAATGTATGCTATATTTATATACACACACACACACACACTACAGTTCAAAAGTTTGAAGCCATCCCCAGTATTAACATGAGATGAATTTGAGAGAAGTGTGAAAAAAAAAAAAATGAAAAAAAACCTCTTAGAATCATTGAAAAAAATGGAATCAATTATCAAACTTATACTTTGAGAAACTTTTGCTATGAATGCCAAAAATTTGTACTGCATTAATCAAAACTAAAGAAGGATATTTTGACGGGAACAAAATTAATCATAAAATGCTTTTTTCGTTTTTGTCATAATAAAATTTCTATTAAAAAAAAAATCATGTCTCATATTTTTTAATAATGTATAATGATTTTTTCTTATTTAAAGTACAAAACAACTACTTTTGGGGCCAATTTAAAAGATGACCAGATGTGGTCTCAAATTTTTGAACTGTAGTGTGTATATATATATATGTATATTTCTGTTCATGTAAGTAGAGTATCAACAGATTATCAAAGAATGTAAAAAGGCAGATTCAATTGTTAGATTGACAAGATTTAATAATATGTAAAATTATAACTAAGTTAAACCTCTAAACTATTTTTTTTCTTTTACATCTGAGAATTTTAGGTAAATGTCTCTTACCATGACATGAGTGAATAGTTGAAGGAAAAAATAAACAAGTCACTAGTTCTTTTAGTCAAAAAGTGAATCTGGTATGGAGACAACTGAAAATTATTTTAAAAATCTAAAATTTATAAAATTCTTATTTTAGTTTTTGAGGATGGGGAGACCTAAAAGAAAATAAAATGAAGATTAATGACCAAAATATTGCTAAAATATTGAATAATTTGATTGAAGTCTGTCACTACTTTTAAATTTTAGGAAATGTAAGAAAGAAATGGCAAGAATTATCAGAACTTATCTCTCTTTTATATGCCATTGACATGAGTGATAATAATTCTTCACAACTTCTTGTCTTCTTTCTGCTTCTTTTGCTTTCATTTATCCTATGGGTGAATCTTCTCCAAGCCATCTTTCCTCATTATGTATTCCATAAATTTTAGTTATCTTTATCTTATTGTATGTTACTTTGTAGTTCCTGTTTACTTTAAAACTTCCTCATTGCTCACATGTTTTTCTTCATTGTATTCTTAGTATTTGTTAGTAGAAGAGCATCTCATCTGCTTGAATTCTCTTCTCTATCTGAAAAAAATTGTCCAACATTCACTGTCATATAGGAGATTATATATTACATAACAATTCTGCACTCTTATTTGCTTTTAAAGATATCTTTCTACCTCTTAATACTTTGCTTTCTTTTCCAAAGACATCTTTCAGCATTCTTATGTGCTTTCAGATTTATGTGTCATATTTTTTGTCATGATATGATGTCTGCTATACTCTACTACAATTAAATCTCTTTCTATTCACTGTATATGCTTACCAAATGTGAACACTAAGAAAGCAAAACCCAAAATAAAAAGTTATCTTCTGTGCAGGGTCTCCAAGCATCACAACCAGTCCATGAAACAAATCTCTGTGAAAATTTAAAATGCCATAGCCAGTAATGAATGTTGCTGCCAAAAAAAAAAAAAACGATGATGATGGGTTTGGGTTCCACCAGATTAGCTTAAAAGAAAGCCTTTCATAAATGACTGACACAGTTCAAGACCAACAGGCCAACTGTCAATAATGATGTCAGCTCTCATTGTCACCACTATGACTGCCCCTCTCATCATCACCACCATGACCTTAGTCAATCTTGGGCAACCAGATTTCTGACTTAACCTCTTCACATACAGAATGTAGCCAACAGGCCAGCCATTTTCACTAGGCATCTCTCGACATTACCACCATAATTTTAACAGCTCTATCAAGCTTTACTATCACACTCCAGGTCTATCTTACTGTCACCACCACAACACTGTTTTCATTTGATCTCCCATTCAACCAGAATCCAACAGATACATTCCATTCAATCAAGTTATCTACTCTAGGCCTCTCCTGTTGTCACCAATGTGACCTCAGCCACTGACCCATACCTGGCCTTACCAACAATATCTTTATACATAATCACTTCCCTTACTAATGGCAACTAAAGAACAACTTAACAATTTTGTCACCATTTCAAACTATTATGTATATATTCTAAAAATTGATCAATATATGTTGTTGAAACTTTAATCCTTGTTTGTTCTTACCTTTGCAAAGATAGGATTATTATAATACTACATTACCCAGATAGTTAAATTTCTACAACTGCTTGATTTTGACATACCCAATACATAATTCATTTTGGGCCATTTCTTCTTTTTTTTTTTTTGACAACCATGCATTATGTCATTTCTTTTTCTAACTCTTCTTTATATACAGGGCATTGTTGAGAAATAAGAATTAACCACTGTTAACTAGAGTAGCTAATTACTAAAAAATCATTTTGCAATTGTATGATGTTGATTATATGATTTCAACAAGCATTTAAGAAATTAACTAATTTAAAAAACAAAACATATTTTGTCATATTAAGAAACTTAAGTTTAATGTGCCACTATGTTTGAAGGAATTGCTTATTATATATCAAAAACTTATCCTTTAGGCTTGAAAATGAACTATGATCATAAAAATAGATCATTCTTTAGTTTTAATCACACTGACATTTAAAACTCTGAACTAATCTGATGAACAGGCAGAACATTTTTATAAACTGATTGTAACATTGCTTGGAAAGTGAAGACAACATGAGAATTGGCTGATAAATAACACTGAATAGTGTTAGAACTTTGCTTAGTAAATCTCATGCTAACATTACTAATCCATGGTATATGAAAATACACAAAACACTTTTGCAGACCAATTAATTCAGGTTTATTGAAATGTGCAATTTTTTGCATGACTACTATATTGCACAATGTTAAAAGGATATCGATCATAATCCCTCAAATTTATTAATAAATTCAATTTCTGAATTAAGTTTAGTATTTGAACAAATTAATAGGATATGATACACAAAGGTTTTAATGAAATTTAATTTTTGTTCATCACAAATTTTAATTGGTACATAAACCTATGAAAATGGGTTTATTGGTATGCATACAAGAAAAAATCATATCTAATTTATGCTCCAAAACATCCAGAAAATAAATAACACCCTTTTTCTCCTTTTCACAGGTGAATTGTAAAGCAAGATGTAATTTATTTAATTCTTTATAAGAAAAAGTGTCAATGACATAATAAAATAGCAGTTAGGTCTTTTAATACAAGTAAATCCTACTCATAAAATTCAGTAAAGTTATTGACCACTGCTGAACATAGTGGACTACTCATAAAAATCCCATCCATTTGCCTATACATCATTTTGCCAAAACTGAATTCAACAGACATGGTGGCAAATTTCATGAATCCAGTGAAAACAGCTCCTGGAATACAATGTTGTGGGAACAAAGTGATACAAAACATCAGCACAAATATCAATAGTGGTCTTGGAGTAAAACATAAGTAACCAAACTGTTGATATCAAAGAATATATAAATGTCAATTAAAACACATTTGAATAATTGACATAAATAAAATCTGTCATAAGACAAGCAGAATATAAATACCAAATTCAGGTTATCAAACATCACAAAAAGCAACTGAAAATAGTATTATAAGAGTTTTGGCATTTGAGAAGAATGAAAAATACTACCAGGAATTTAGATAAAAAAGATTTATTTTCATTTTTTCTGTTCTATCATAGAATTCTTTGTTTTTTTTTCAGTCTAAAGAAAGCAATAATAGGTTGAATTTCAATAAACAAGAAATAACCTGAGAGAACATAAAAATATGGCTTTTATATAGAACAAGATGGCTGCATGAGTCACCAGTCCTTTTATTTGCATTAATATTCAGGATTTCAATCTATAGAAAATAAATATAAATAATGAGAGGCTGAATTTCAATAAACAAGAAATAACCCTAAAAACATAAAAAGCTTGTTTATAAGCAGAACAAGATGGCTGAATAAATCACTATTTCTCTTATTTGCATGAATGTTCAAGATTTTAATCTAAATAAATCAAATATAAGTAATGAGAGTTTGAATTTTAATAAACAAGAAATCACCTGAGAAAACATAAAAAGCTTGTTTATATGCAGAACAAGATGGCTGCATGAGTGACTATTCCTTTAATTTGCATCAATGTTCAAGATCTCAATCTATAGAAAACAAATATAAATAATGAGAGTTTGAATTTTAATAAACAAAAAAAATCCTGAAAGAACATAAAGAGCTTGCCGATTTGCAAAACAAAATGGCTGCATGAAATAAATATCAACAATAACAAAAAGTAAAACAATGCTATGTTTATTCATACTCTAAGTTTCAATTAATTAAATTTTTTCAATTCTGTATTTCTGAATATATGGTAAAAAAATCTATGTTTTTAAATAAAAAATGGAAATTTAAAATATGACAAAAGATTTTTTCTTTAATTAATAATTGTATTCAACATTATTAAAGCAAATGAAATAAAAAATACTCCTAGATTAATACTGAAAATTGAAAAAATAAAAACACAGAATCATACTTAAAACAATAATGTAATATTGAATATATATGAACACTGTCTATATTTCTGAGATGAGGTATTATGTACATTATTTACATTATTCAGACTATTGTCCTCATCTTTGTCGCCATATTTATTACAACGTTTCGGCCGTTGTATGCTACGGCCTTCTTCAGGTGGTTGGAATGTAGAACTGAACCCCTTATTTCGCTCACTGGGGTAGACTATTCTAGTTCCACGTGCCATGTTTAATGGATGTCAGTTATCAGTTATCTCCTGTTAATTTCCCTCTGAAAGTTCTCCACTGCCTTAACCGGGTATTGAACTCACACTTTGATTCTTGTCACTGGATCTAACCAACCATGTGTCCTTGGGGACATCTGTGTATGAATTTCTGGGTAATATAAACCTAATGTCTTCAGCAACCATTTTTTACCAGTGCTCATATTGTAATTTTTGCTGTTATCATTGCATGTTTTTTACCAGAGCACATATTGCAATTTCTGTTGTTATTATCACTTTTCTCTGGCACTCCTTATTACTGGTTCCCATATTGTATTCATTTCTATGCTTGGTCGGCTCAGGAGAGTTTTGTGGACTAGCATATGTGCTGATTCCTTAAGTTTACGAATTTTTCAGTGGTGTTCTTTGTCTATGATCTCAACCTGATCCCACAGAGAGTGGTGATCTCCCTTCTCTCACCATATGTGGTCAACCACGCCTGATTTTTCCACTTCCCCTCGTGTTACAGCTTTCTGGTGTTCTTGAACCCTTACCTTAAGGAGGCAGCCTGTCTCTCCTTTATATTTCTTTCTGTAGCTGGTCATCACTAGCCAGCAGAATCCTTTGGTCAGGGTAGTAAGTGGGATGGTCAATCGATGCTAACGGCTTCACACCAGCTGCAACCGGTTTGACACCATCTCCGTTGTTCCCAGCTCACTTCCTGTGTCTGATTACTGAAGTAACTGCTTCGATCTCAAGTTTAACCTACTCACATTGTAATTTTGATCTTAGGTAGAGGAGATCAATCAGGTGTCAGGCCGTACTGCAAGATGAGTCCAGACTGGAGGTGATATCACACAAGTGTAAAGAAAAAAAAAAGAAGCAAATAAAAACCCAAGAGTTTCAGTATGTTAAATAATAACAAATTAAATTTATCCGTCTGTTAAATACAGGAATGTGTTTTTCTCACAGCCCATTTTCTATGGAGTGTGACACTTCTATGCTTTTTAGGCAAGTTTTAGTATCTTAAGTCAACTGGTTTAGTTTTTAGGTGCTGGCTTGGCTTCGTTCATCAGTATAAGTTGCTATTGGTAGAATAGGCAAAGTCAGATGTCCTGGAATCTCTTGGCCAGCTTCTGTGAGGCAACACTCTGGTTCCTACCACTCGAACTACTCAAACTCTCTAATTGCACTAACTGTTGAATGGCCTGAGGACGTTCGTTTATATGGGTACTGATCAAAAACCGGTGCAGGGTTAGGTGCAGGGTTAGACGCAGTCTGGGATTTTCAGTAATTCTCGATTTCTGACAAGAAATCTCTTTGTTGTCAGGCCAAGAAAATTAATCACTTCCTATTTTTGGAAAATTAATCACTTTCCATTTTGGGGGGATCTCTTCATCCATGAGGAGAGGTCGGAGGAGAGCTATCCTCCTACCCCCACTCTCTCACATTGATACCTCGCACCAATCCCTTCAATGGGTCTTAATAACTTCCCTGTCCTTCTCATCAAATTACCTCCACCTATCACCATTGCTACCATTCGACCAATGGCATCCTGTCCATGCGGGTGTGGCTAAGCTGGCCTTCTTAAAAATATAACCCAGAATTTTTGTTTACAAAATTCCTTTTTTTCTCGTCGGCCAAAATTTTTACGAATCACACATTGCCACTTAAAATCTCTCAGATCTTTTGGTCACTCAGAGTCTTCTTAACCAGCACTCCTTACAAATTCCATCAATCACTTGTCAAAGTCTGCCATCTGGTCCCTTCATAGTTAGCTTTTACTGGAACCCTTGCCTTCTTGAGAAATTAAATTTCTTATCTCCCAATTCACGATTCTTCCACAATATTTTTTTCTCATGCCCAAAATTTTATAATTACCATATGTCCCTGATTTGCCGGCACTCAAGAAAAATGATATCTTGGGAAGATAATTAATATTGATTCTCTTTACCCCGTATCAGCTAATCATTTCATGCCAATTTTTTTTATGAACACCACATGGATACTCAACGTGTCGGCACCTGAAGACGACACTTTGGAAAAGTAAATAATAACACTTCTCTCTACCCCGTATCAGCAAATCATTTCATGCTGAAATTTTTATGATTACCATATGGCTTGCCAGATCTTCCAAGGCTTTGCTTTTTCTGAATCCTGTGTTCTCTTGGCAAACATTTTTTTTTTACAAACAACATTAATCAATTGTCAAAAAGCTCACATATGGCTTTTCTGTGAGTCTACTGTCTAGGCCAATTTACAGGCCTTTGAGAAAGTGACTCGATTTTATTCTTAAGAAAGAAAAAAAATTTCAAGGTATCTTCTTTTCTGTTTTCAGTATTCTCTTTTTTTTAATTTCTATGGTTAATTAGTTAGCCAATTACCATAGCTAAATAGTGTCACAGTAAGTAACTTTCTTTCTTGCCACATTTTTCATTGGCATGCAGCTGCTTGGTTTGACGAGGTAATTTGTTCTTTTCTTTGCTACGCAGTGGTAGATCAGAAAACTGAAATGTAACATTTCAAATGTTAAAAATATAAGATTTACTACTATTTGACTAATAAAAAATATAATGTATTTTAAACCAAAACAGAAGTTTTCTTACCAACTAGTTACCATAATAATTGTGAAATGAGTGGCAGTTATTACACATCTTACACATCTCAGGTGGTTTAAAAATCTTTTCATCTTCATCAAGTTTTAAATACCAAAAATATTTTGGAAAACAAGATACTTTTTTAGTTTGATATTGTAGTCTCTTTATAATTCTGTTCTTGTTTTAAGAAGATGCAAATATTTTTGTCTTCAATTAACTTTTTACTTTTCAGTTATCCTCTATGAGAATTATGGAATTCATAAAATCAAAACCAATCATTGTTTGCCAATCCAAAAGCTGGTCTGGTTTGGTTTGTTTTATGGTATATCAACCTCAATGGGTTATTTAATTCTGACAAAATTTTTATTGCTGGTAATATTTTTTCCAAAAATGTATTGCTGGTAATTTGACCCCAGTTTGAGGAGTTTGCTATTTGCCCATAGTTGTGAACCTAACGGGTGCTACCACCCTGGGTCAGGGTGGACCTAGGAATACCAGCAACTAAGAAGTGCTTCCACACTCCTCAAAAATTTCCTGATCAGAGGCCTTGCTGTTGGATGTAGTTTATCATCTTACCCAGGATGGAATAGCTGGTCTGTAGTGTTGCTTTCTATCTGGTAGGATTGGAAGAGCAATTTTTATTATGAGCTCCTGCTGCAAAATCCAGCATTGAATTCAGACAGTACTGTTCACGATTGGATTGATTAAAAGGAGCAATTGATAAAAACATCCTGAATTTCTTTACCAATTATGTTTTTGTTTTAAGAAGATACAAATATTTTTGTGTTTAAATAATTTTTTCTTCTCTATGAGATTTAGAGAATTCATGAAATTCTAACACCATAGAAAGCATAAACCTATCTAACTTTCAAATCTGTGACACAGTATATTGCTTTTAATTATTTATAAAACCTATTTTCAAATTTATTATGACTTGATTAATTCATGAATATAAACATTAATAGTCATTGTTGAAATTATTCTTTTAAATTTATTTCTCATCACAACATTAGTTTATCAGCAATACATCAATTGCTTCATTCAAATCAGACAATGGAAAAATGATTATTTCTTTTGACAACTGAAAAAGATTCAATTTTATCAGCAGTGAAGAATCATTTAAAAAAATGAATGGGAGACCAACCTTATCATATATGACTTGAATAGCATAGGCTTTCTGCAGGATCTCAACACCAATCAATATTATTAAAGCCTGAAAGGAAAAAAGTTAATTTTCCTTATAAAATCTAGAATAAAGTAATGTTCAAAATGTTACTAAACTTTTTCAATTAAATAAGAAAAAACACTACAAAAGAATACTCAATACAAAAGGGCTAAGTTAATGTTATGACATTCCAAGTAGGGACTGCAGTTGTTTGCAGTCAGTAATGGTTCTATAGTCCAAGTACAATAGAACTTAGTTGTATGCCCATGATACCCACATAATGTGACACAAGGGTGAGTTTAATGTGGGTTTATTGACAATACTGTGGAAAAAATTCTCAATCTCTCTCAGTACCTCCCCATTTTGGAGATGCCTCAGGCACAGGGCAATAAATCCATTCCCCTTTTGAAAGAGAGATGATCCACTATAATTCTGGCAGAGTAGTGAATTCCTCTGCTGGTCATTTATGCAAGACATTGCTTGTACTATTAGCAAGAGTACAAGTACCCTTACAGTCCAAGTAGAACTCTCAATATACCCCACTCAGGCAAATCTCAATATTTTTTCAGATGCACTCTATCCACAACTGAAGACAAAAATGCAACTTAGAGATGTTAACAGTACAGGCAGGACAAAAAATTGGGGAGATGAGAAACTGACCTTATGTCACATCACATCACCATGGTGATATGATGAGACACAAGGTCAGTTTCCTGTGGGGCACCTGAGCATGTACATCTGGACCAGGGCCAAAAATTAGCAGAATGATATCGGAACGAACAATAGGATATATATCTAAATTTTAAAGATTATGTAAAAGAATTTGATAAAGTATGTCAAAAAAAATTGTTGGAACTGTTAAGATAAGCTTGATATATTTGAGAAGGATATTAGAATAACCCAGAATTTATAATGAGAGACATACAGATAAAATATGAATTCAGTAAATATACAAAAAGAGAAAGAAGTATAAGATATGGATATGTCTTCTCACAAGATTTCTTCAAAATTTACAGTGAGGGGATTCTGAGAGAATTAGAATTTTTACCAGGATTCATTATTAGAAACAAAGAAAAGAATACTGAACTATTATATAATATTAGTCCTCCTATATAGCAGTGAATGTTGGACCATCTTTTTTACATGAAGATGAGACTTGAAACAACAGAAATGTGGTTTTGCAAAAGGATGCTAATACCATGGACTGAACATGTGATGAGTGATGAAATTTTATACAAAATGGAAACAAAAACAACACTTATACTTAACACCAGAAAGAGAGAGTGGCATATAATCAGGAAATAGGATAGCAAATTTGATACTGACAGGATATATTAAAGGTATGAGGGATAGAGGAAAGCAGTGTTTAACCCCTGCCTGACAACTTGTGTAAATGTGGCTGGCAGACCAGGGATTAGGAAGGATAGTGAGAAGACAAAATTTACTAAGACCTACAAAGGACAGGAAATTGTGGAGAGCCATGATTGCCTATGTCCTGAAGGGATATGGCACATAGAAAAATAAACTTCCATGATTTAAAAAATTAACCAAGATTAATAATTGTTTGAAGGTTAATTTTAATTTCTTACAATTTTAGCAAGATAAAAATCCTCTATTATGAAATTTTACAAGCAATTAGTATTTGTGTTGTACTCTTGGACAAGTTGAAAAGTTAAGAGGCAAAATCACTTCACAGGAAATTTGTTAAGAAAATAGATAGATAGATAAACAAACAAATGAAGGAATAAAAAATTGAAGGAGTCAAACAGATGAAGGGGCCCGTGTTTAAGAGCAATAAAAGTGAACACGTTTGATGATAGAAGGGATTGTTTTAGTCATTTGTAAATGAGATGATATTTATTCTATATGACATGCCTACTCATTATGTATCTCATGATGGAGTCGTATTTCAAAAGATCCTCATTCCTCTGGAATTAGCATATTTTAGTTTCAGTCTGAGTTTGTGGTAGTTTGTTGCTGTAGTTAGTTTAAGAAATTTAAATAAATGTTTGCTTTAGCACTTGGAATAACTTTAGCTTATTTAATTGAGGTAAATAGATGATTTATTTCCTTCTGACTTATTGTAAGAACAAACGTTTTTGTGGGAAATTCATTAAAAAATATAATTGAGTTATCTTAATCATGCAACTTAGAAGTTTATTTAACATTATTCACCCAATTTCAATCTATTTAAATATTCTCTTCTTTGAAGTTTTTATTTAGAAAAGCAATATGCTCTAAACAAAAAGTTATAGTTTTATTTGATTTAAGGAAATAATTTATTAATACAATTTTTTATAGTCTTTCTTACAAATGTTACAAAGACTCACACCAGAAAGTTAATTTTAATGATATTTCATGTTTAATTTTTAATAGAGACTCTTTTCCCATATTTCTGTTTTTACACTACAGAATTTAAGAAGGCCATAATTTGTCGCAAAATTAATTTAATATTTTTCTCTATGATATTGTTATACATAACAACAAATATATTAATGATAAAATTTAATTTTTTATGGGTAATTTGCATTTTTTTCTAAAATGCATTTAAAAAAACATGTTGAATTATAATTTAGTTTACCATTAAAACACAAAAACAAACACAGATGTAATATTTTTATATTACAAAGAATATTATTAAGGAAGATTTAAAATGAACTTCTCAAAATTCCTGAGATTTCAACATTTTGAAATAGGCCTACATTAGTTGCATCATGAGTAGGCCTGTAGTACAGAACACCATGAATGATATGATTGAGGACCAAAAGTCAGGCCCTAAAGATCTTACCTCATAAAGAAATTTCAGAATGAAAATTTTAACCAAAAGGATTCACAAAAGTAATGACAGTTGTTTTTTAGCATTACCACCATTCTTCATTTTAAAATTATTTGATTGACATAATATAAAAATATATTTAACATAAATACAGGAAAAAATCTACTGATTTATGTAATAGATAGAAAAGTAAACAAAGTAACACTTACCTCCATAACAAAAGTAATTATAAAGACCACAAGAAATGGGTAAAAACCAGAATTGTACAGAGTTATGGGTAATCCTAGAATTAAATAAAATCAAAGACATTTTTGAAAACTGTTTCAAAAATCATTTTGGTTAAATTAATAGTAACATTTACTTTAGTATAGCCCATTCTCTCTTCATGAAGAGAGAAAAAGTACTCAGATTATAAAAGCCTGAAATAAAAATTCAACTAATATATGGTCTCAGAAATGCAAAACAGAACCCTGAAATGATATTGTCAAGAAGAACAATATCAATTCAAGTTTGGCAGATCTAATGGAATTTTCCTAATATGAAAATAGGTGAAATAAACGAAAAATAGAGTGGGAAGAAAATTCGGCTTGAATTGAAACAGAAAACAAAAACAATTATTTGCAATCAGAAATGTGCTCATTGATTTTAAATTTAGAAATATAGAAACATTGAACAAAATATTACTTTTTGCACCCAAACAATATTGAAAAGGGAGTAAGGTATATAAAAGAAAACATTTTTTATAGGACAGGCACAAACAACATATTTAAAATATAAATACTTACATGTCAGTCAACAATTAGTTTTGGAGTGTGATAAAGTTCTTGTTTAAAAAAAATCAAATAAATGATGAAGATTTTTTGAATGATTGAAGAGATCAATTAATGAAGAAACACTCTATATGAAATCCAACAAAAGCAGTGAAAAGGTTTGTTGAAATGATGAGGCCAATCTAGGTGTTCTGAAAATTTAAATCAAAATCTCAGCAGCAGACAAGTCAAAAAGAAATTATATATCTTTTCTGTTTGTAGTGTTGGGTTTTTGAGAAAATTGTATTTATCCCATTTTTTAATTTATGCTGAATTTTAGGGAATATCCAAATTCTTTTTCAAATTGCATAAAAATTTTTTTTTCAAGAAAATTTCTTTTTATATGTAAGATAAAGTTGGTAATTAAAAAAAAAAGTGGCATTGTAGATGTGTTTTTACATCCAGATACCACTTTCTTGTCAATGTTGAATTTTGTACAAATTTGTACAAAAAGTGGATCAAGAGCTTACCCAGCTTCATATATATTTTCAGGAAATCTCAACTTCTAATTGGTCAATAAACATACAAGTGGGCATTGCAATCCACTCACATACAAGTCTTTTTCCAGCATGTGACCAAGTCAAGTTTTCTGGCTCTTTTTCCAGGTGCCTATCATGTGGTTACATTAATTATAAATATCAGACATGAGTTCATTCTTTCTCTCTTCTTTGATTTCTCTTGCTACAAAATGTAGTAAAAAGAATTTGTGTCTTGACCATGTGTGGTCAGACGCTTATGAAAACATATTCACACACACACGTACGTACAAAATTTTCCAAACTGCATTACAAATATATGAAACATTTCCAAACCAGCAACAAGAACTTTCTCTTTAAAATACTCTGATCAATACGTCTTTACAAAACAAAATTGTAATATTCTGCATATAAAAATTTATTTGTTGTTCCAAACATATCCTTTTTGTCGTAATTGAATATCATTACCATTTGACCCTTTTTTATAATTTATGTTTGTGGATGTTGCTTGTTTTATTTGCAGCACAATTTTAAATATTCACTCAGCCTTCCAAGATCCACAACATGTTGTTTCTTGTTTTTACTTTTTTGTGAAATGAATTTCATAACTTGGTTGCTTGTTTTAATGACTGAGTTATGACTACTTAAAACTCGATTGCTCTTGATATTTTGATATTGTTTTTCTGTTTTATTATATTGGAATAGGATTATTTTATTATATTGGAATAGGATTAATTTGACTTCCAGATTTTCCTTTTGAGAATGGTTTTGAGAAAATAACTCACTGGTTGGTTATAAAATAAATTTTTTGAACCAAAATTTACTTTATGCCCTTTCTTTATCTTTTGAGCTTTCAATTTTTATAACAGACTTTCTTATTGGATAGAACATATTCTTAAGGGCAGAGAAAAAAATTGGGATTCTTTCTTCTTTATTTTTGTTTTAGTAAATTTTACAAATGTCTGGAGCCCTTTTTGATTTTATCATAAATAATTTTTATAGATTGAACTACTTTTGAAAGCCTAATGTTATTACATTCTGAATTTAATCACTTGTGATTTTTTCAAATACTTTTAAATTAAGAAACTTGAGTTTTGAATGAAATAGGAATAGATATGTTCACCTATTGTTCAATTCACAATCATCTCTGGACATTTGAACAGGAGTAGAGGTTTAAAAGAGGATGTTGGGCACTTTTTCCCACACCTAATGCCTTGTTTGAAGAAAAGACGTTTCTCACGCAGTCAATAATTTTTAAGCAGGGTAATACATTACCTTGGTGAATTGAACAGAGTAGTTAACAGTGTCACTGACAAGTTTTAAATTAAAATAACAAAATTGATGAAAAAGAGTCAAGGCCTGTGTTCACACACACACACACACACACACACACACACACACACACACACACACACACACACACACACACACACACACAAGCCCGTACACATATATGTATCAATGGCTGATGAGCTCAACAGTATTACTATAGTGAATATAATTTCTTTTAACAAAACCTTTTTATTTCAATATAATTTAAGTACAAATGAAGAAATCATTCTGGGAATGCATGCCACAAAATTATTCAACAATAGGTTATTGTATGAAGAACAACATGGTTGTTTCATATTATATATAGAATTCTTCAAGATAAAGTGGCCACCCAAAGGTTTGGGTGGCCACTTTAAATTACATTTAACTCAAACAGAAGACAATTTGTGCAAATGATTTTTAATGATAGATTTAAATATTTTGAACATGTTGGTTATCTTACATGACCTATAGTTTATTTACATTTATTTGACAAACAAAAGTATGGTGAGCTGTAATGACTATAATTATTTAGTATGATAGGGACTATAAGAAAATACAAAATTTCTTTCTTCTATAATTTTCAATGCATTTCTATGATATATATAGTAAAATCATCACATCATTTACAGGAAACAAGCACTGCATAAGTACAGTAAAATTAACAGCCATAAATCTTCATGAAAAGTAAAGATTTACTCCATTTAAATATGAATTCCAGGCACCTTGACTTTATAGCAAACTCCACTTATATATTGTCATGTAATTCTTTCATTGTTTTAAATCAACAAGTATTTGTTTCTTGAGGGAAAAACACAAATCTGTGAAGACAACAATTCTTGAGCCACTGTGCATCTTAAGCATAATCAAAATCAAGAAGTTTCTTTTGTTTGCAACTGAAGTTGCAGGAATGGTTTGGAAAAATTGTATGAATTAAACAGTTTAACATCTTTAGTGTAAGGATCCCAACATTTTGCCTTCTTCAGGTGTCTGCCAATCTAAATAATCTTCAGTGAGTTTCAAACGGAACTGTTTGTTTAATATATGTGCATGTCTAAGTATATCTTGTCTTGGTTAATTTTTCAGTTATTGCTAGTCCTGTTTCCACCGAGTATATACCTGTACTACTCAGTCCAAGGATTGAACTCACAATTATTATGTCACCAAAATCATTAATCGAAGCTTTAATGCTGAATCCTGAAACTAGAACTTATAGCCTTAAATATCTTCTTGCCTCCTTTGCTGTTGCAAACCTGCTGTCAAATTTGGCTTTCTCTGCTATCAGTTCTCTTTTCTATTGCTTTGCTTTTGTCACAGTCAGGTTTTTTTTGCCATGTCCTAGTGTTATTAATTGCTGTTATTTCTCATACATGATGTTCTTTCCTTTTTAATTAATAGAAGCTGTCATGAAGAGAGGAATCTGCCTTAGGTCATAAATAAGAACAAGGGCTACTTCTCACTAACGACAGCTGACTCAATGTTACACTAATCTGTCATATATTTACAGTGGTTTAGTAAACAGTGTTTACTATTAAGGCATTGTTTACAGCTTCTTTGCAATGAGTCATGCTAAAATTTAATGAGTCAAATTGGCCTCATTAGATTTTGTACATATAATAATATTATGAAATGAAAAATTAATTTAAATGGAGATTTTAAGTTATGAATTTGCCTAAGATATCCTCAAAAACCTTTGTCCATATGACATTGTTTGAAATAAGTTAAATTACTCAGCTTGATTGCTGGAGTCACAAATAACATATATATAATATCTTTTTTTGCTTTGGAAACTTACAAAGAGGAGGAATTCAAGTTCATCATTCTTGGAGATCTACATACAGGTTACATCAGTGAAAGGGTTTGTTACATCCACTTAAGCATAAATACCCTCAGGGATGGTATGAATGCATCTACCCCACACAAATACCTGACAGTAAGAATTTTATCTGGAAAAATCATTATTATTTTCAAGAAATTGTTAATGCAATATTCACTTGCAAAAGAAAAAAAAAGAATTATTCTTACAATCCAAAATAATCCACAAAAGTTTGATAAGCTGTAAAAAACAAATCAGTCAATCAATCCAGCTGTGAAAAACCATTACATCAACTGCATGCTTGGAATTTTATTGCCTATTCATGAAGATTTCTTTTGTGCTATCTGCACTGCAAGGTTTTCAATTGTTGGTTGTGAAAAGTATGTCTGAAGATACACAATAGTGTTTATCTTCTCAGGTATTAACTTTGAAAATTGGAGAAAAATAAAAAAAGGTAAACATACAGAAGAATAAATGTTTTCAAATAAAATCTAAAAACAGGATAATTAAAATATTTAATTTTTCCTTACCCAAAATACTTGTTCCAAGGATGGATGCTATTGTTAGAAAATCTACAAAAGAAAAAGAAAATTTAAGATTTTAAGAAAATAAGAAATTAATGAAGAAATTCATACATTTGGATACAAAGGGAGCTGTAAGCCTCTTTGTTCAACCAAGAAGCCCTTCCAATAAAATATCAGATGCTTGGTCAGGTTTTGTGAAGTGGGTCATGCTAGGAAATTTTCAGCACATCCCATGGCATACTATACTCCAGGCCTGGTCTTGGCACTAATGAGAGCCAGAACTGGAGGTCTATTGAAAAATATTTGATTTTCAGAAATTTTGGCACAAAATTAAGTTAACTATTTTTTAAAGTATTTAGAATAACATTTTGACCATACCTGAGAATAATAGGATGTGTTGAAAGTTAAGTAAATGACTATATGTATTTTTGTTATGGACACTGATAAGTATTAAACAAAACAAAAGGGTAAAGATTTCTGGTAAAAGATATGATCCACATAATGTTGAAACAGAATCATCATTATTTACAGGTCTCAATGAACCCTTCATTCAATCTACCCCTGGGGATTGAAAAAAGAGAGTGGTTCAAATTTCCATTAAAGTTTCTGGGTTCAACCAAGCTGAAATGTATATATGACAATCATCTCAGAAATATAGACAGATAAAACAAAATCATTCTAGGAAAGTTTCAAAACCTTTAAATCTGATTCTTTATTTGATCTGGGTGTGTAATGTTTGCAAAAGTTTTTCAAAACTATATTTGCAAAAATATGAACATTCTTTCTCTTTATTCTGAAAAAATGAAACTCAGAAATAAGCAGTTTGTAGAGGGTCATTGCATAGTTTACCAATTTGAAGGGTCTTAACATCTAAAATTTTCCACCATGTCAAAAATTTGTTTATGAAGATGACAGTATCATTCTTATCCACACTTATTTCAGACTGAGTGAGTGTTCTTTCAGAAAACACTCTGAGTCAAGTAGAAACTCATCTTTTTATGGGCTTTGGAACAATGGAAATTTCATTTAAATCTGAAAGTTTAAAATTTTTAGATTGAAAATGATATAACTGTTTAAGAAGTACCAATTTTGCTTTTTGTTTTACTACATTATCATCAAAGATTAGTTTTGTCTTTTCTATGAATCACAAATTGCAAATATTTTTCAACAGATGGACATAATCAAAAATCAAATGTCTCTTATTTTCAGTTAACTAAGGTTTTTCTGGAAGTGTGGGATATAATTTAAAAAAAGCTTGATTTACTCAGTTGCTATTACATATAACAGCCTTTACATTAGCTGGTACAGAGGTGATGGTCTGAACTGTTAACTCAATTTGTTCAAATAAAATGGCTGATGTTAATTTTGAAATTGGAGTCAATAAGAAATTTTGGACCCCGTTAAGACATATCAACATTATACCAAGTATTGTGTGAGCAAGTAGAGATGGATTGTCAACTGACTTACTCAATAGCTGTTTGCCATGATATAGTAACATTTTCTTGATATATACTTCATCATAGAGAATTATACACCCTTTTTGATTAGCATTAAGTTTATTAAATATAGATAGCAAAAAAGATTTTTAAGTTCTGAAACTTTTCGTGTCATCCTTCTTAATGTTGCTAATGATGGTAATTGAAAATCCTGTCTTAATCTGGAAAAAGATATAATAGAAAAAGTTATTCAGCCAACAGACTGGTACTCACCCATTGTTCCAGTAAGAAAAAAAAATGGAGAGGTCAGAATATGTGTAGACGTTAAAAGATTAAATTTAGCGGTAAAAAGGGAACATTTTATGCTACCAAATTTGGAGGATATATCACCCAAATTAAGGGGTTCGAAAATCTTTTCAAAACTGGATGCAGCTAGTGAATTCCACCAGATACCATTAGATAAAGAAAGTCGTTTGCTTATGACTTTTATAACACCATTCAGAAGATTTTATTTTAAGAGACTTTCTTTTGGAATTTCCTCAGCTCCAGAAATTTTTCAACAAAGAATGACAGAATTACTAGAAAAAAAATTGCAGAGGTACACGTAATAATAGATGATATACTAATTCATGGTAAAACTATGGAAGGACATGATAGAAGACTTAGAGAAACATTAGAAGTAATAGAAAAATCAAGAATAACATTGAATTAAGATAAATGGGAACTTAAGAAAAAGATTATTCGCTATTTTGGACATGTAATATCAGATAAAGGGATACAACCCAATAAGGAAAAGATCGAGGCTATATTAAAGCTATCAGCACCTTCCTCAGTAGCTGATTTAAGGAGGATTCTTGGAATGACACAATATTTAGGCAAATATGTGCCTAATCTAGCAGACACATTGCACCCAATGCTGGAATTATTAAAGAAAGATACAGTTTGGGTCTGGAATGGATCACAAGAAAAGGCATTTCAGAGAGTCAAAGAACTGTTGACACGGGCACCAATATTAACCTACTATGATCCTGAAAAGCCTTTAATAATTAGTACAGATGCAAACAGCTTTGGGATTGGTGCAGCTATTTTTCAAGAGGAAGATAAAAATTTGAGAGTCATAGTTTATGCTTCTTGTACACTGACACAAACAGAGAGAAATTATGCTCAAATAGAGAAAGACTATTTAGCAAGCGTATGGGCCTGTGAGAAGTTTGACCGATATATCGCTGGACTAGATCAGTTTCGCCTATTGATGGATCATAAAACTTTGGTATCCTTAATCAATACTCAGGATTTAAACAACACTCCTTTGAGATGCCAAAGACTGTTAATGAGACTATAATCCTGTAGCTGAATATATCCCTGGGAAACTCTTACTAGTATCAGATGCACTGTCCAGAAATCCAAAGTATCAAACCAATAGCACTACCGAGGAAGATGTTGAAACATGCATAAGCAGCATAGTAAATACTAGATCAGCTTCTAGCAGAAAAATCAAAGAAATTATCAATGCTACATCTAACGACTCCATTCTACAGGAGGTTATTCATCTCGCATTTAATGGTTGGCTTAAGAAGGAAGATAGATTAAAAGAAGGAGTTAAACCTTATTTTAAGTTTAAGAATGATCTGTCGATACATCAAAACATTCTGTTTTATCAAAATCACATAGTGATTCCACAAAATCTCAGAGCAGAAATACTACGAGCAATACACGCAGGACATCTTGGATTAAATAAATGCAGGGAACGAGAAAAAATGTCTGTATGGTGGCCGAAAATATCATGGGAAAAAGAAGACGTCATCAAGGGATGTGAATTTTGTAATTGTCATCGTGCTGCAAATCCCCACGAAACCTTGACACCAACCACTTTGCTAGATAGGCCTTGGCAGAAGGTGGGAACAAACATTCTAAAATTGGATGGAGAGTATTAGTTGTAACAGACTATTTCTCCCGTTACTTTGAAATAGTGAAATTAAGTTCACTAACAACTAAAACAGTAATTGGAAAATTACAAAATATATTTGTGAGATCGGGAATACCAGATGAAGTCGTAAGTGATAACGGAAGACAATTCAAAAACACAAGCACACATTTCAGAGAATTTGCTAAAAAATATAGGTCTTCATTTCCCACAAGCAAATGGAGCCGCTGAAAGTGCAGTGAAAATTGCGAAAAAATATTTACGACAACCATTTCTTGCATTAATGGCATACCGGAGTACACCTTTAGTAACCCTCATTTCAATTTCAAACATTTTCTTGAATTTCATTGATTGTTAAATAAAATAAGCTTCGAGAAATTTCCATAAAAAAACAGTCAAAATTTGCCAACGTAAAAAAAATCTTTCTCAAATTCATTAAATGTTTCAAGAAATCCTATTGGCTAAAAAATAAAAAATACAACATTCGCCCTCGCATTTCTCAGAAAAATTCGCAACAGCTACCAAGCCCCGTTAAATCGATTTGGTTGTTAAAAAACTATAGAAATAGCAAACAAATTTTCGTTGCATTTGAGATTCACACACGCGAAAGATAAACACGGGAATTATGTGTCGAATAGCCGCCAAACAAACAAACTTTCTTTATGAGAGATTAGAAAAATTTATACAACAAACTTTTTCACTTAATATCTTTCATAAAAAAATCTTTTGTCTAAGTTAAATTCAACCTTTTTTTAATCAAAGGCAGACAACTTTTTAGACATTTCCGAAAAAGCAAAGAACTTTTTCTCTAAAATATACTTTTGCATACATCATTACAAACAAAGAAATTGTAAATTGTGTATATAAAATTTAAACTGTTGTTTCAAACATGTATTTTTTGTTGTGATTGAATATCGTTACCATTTGGCCATTTCTTATAATTTATGTTTGTGGATATTGCATGTTTTATTTGCAGCACAATCTTAAATATCCACGCAGCCTTCCTAGATCCACTACACAACGATAACTGGAGTTAGCCCAGCAGAACTTTTGATGGGCAGGAAAATTAAAACAACTTTACTCAGTCACCCAAATAAATTAAAACCTAAATGGCCAAATTTTAGGAAAGTAAAGGAAAAAGATGGATCTTGTAAAACAAGAAGTAAAATAAATTATGATAAAAGACATGGAGGTATGGATATAAAACCACTGAAAGTGGGAGATAGAATCCGAGAGAAAACGGACGAAGAGAAAACTTGGGAAAACACGGGTATAGTCATTGCAGCAAATAAGCACAATAGAACATTACAGTAAAGTTCGACTCTGTGAATTCGGAAAAAGGAAACATTTTATTTTTACTGCTTGTGGAAAAACAATACAATGTTGTTGAAGAAAGAGGAAAGAAATGAAAGCAGGATCCATTTAAAAGTGTGGATCAAGAATCAAAATCTAGTAAAGGACGGTTAACATTAAAACTAAAATAAAGGACTATGTGTCAGAAAAAAAAAATCATAGAATCTGGACGGAGGGAGGTGTATCATCAGTTACACCCCTTGTTTTTGTTGTTAATGTTTGGAGCCCCCGAGAGAGTGGGTGTCGCTCGGGGCAGTTTTTTTTTTGGGGGGGGGATAAAATGAGTAAAAATGATTTCTACGGTTTTCGTGTTGCTCTTTCTGTCGTTACTAAATTAATGGCAACGCTCGTGCATGAAACAATATCGAATTAAATAAATTTTATTATATGGAATTAAATTTACGTACAAAACATTCTTAAATGTTTTTTTCATTAATTTTGTAATAAGAATATGACATTTAGTTTTATTTTACACTTTAAATTAATAATTTGTTCATTTTATTTTTAACTAGAAACGCGACAAATTAACAAAACAATTCTAAGAATAATGCATTTGTTCTTTGTGAATAACAACAATATTAGAGAAAAAATATTAAAAGTAACTTTGCGAAGTAATAATGGTAATTTATTTTTAATAAATTTCGAAATATAAAATTTTAAAACTGGCGTAGAACGTCTTCGAAATGAGACGTACGTGTGTTAAAATAAACAAGATATTTAACTTTATTACAATATTATTTATTAATTTCATGTTTTTTCTTAATTCTTAATAAGTAAATCATTGCAGTTTGTGGAATCTTCCACGTCAGCCAGTCACCCCTGCGTGCGTAAATAAACTATTCTCTGTAAGTGAATATGTGACAAGCATTCATTGGTTAATCACCTTCAAACTAGCTCGCTGATTGGTCAGTTCCGACCAATCAAACGCATGCACGCGGCAAATCTGTTTTCCCGCTCAATATGCTCGGAGCCTCCCACGTGGTACAACAAAATTATAGAAACAAAACACATGTAAACTCTCTCTCTCTCTCTCTCTGTCTCCCACTCTCTCGCGTGCGCGTCTCATTCCTTGCTGCCAAGATGTAATCTTCAAGAATTCCCGTCTTAACTAATGAGGTCAGACGTTAAAGACCATTACCAACATTCACGCAAGTACGAACTCTGAAATCTCTTCTGAACTTTTACCAACTTGTACAATACACAATTCCAAACATGCTAAAGAAACTTTATTCTTCTAAACTACAGTTTAATAACCAACTTCTACTTTATGAGCTTAGGTACAAATATTACCTAGTCTAAGCGACACAACTCTGTCTAACCTTTTCACTCAGTATTCATGCATGTACATCAAATACTTAATAAATTCAATTGTTACGTTTTAAAACAATATGTTTATGAATCATTATTCTCTGTCTTGTATTAATTGTTGTGGATGGAAGATTATTGAACACACACAATTTTAAGCCTTCTGATAATTCAAACCTTCTATTTCTATTTTCACACATCACACATTCCGCAACAAGTTCACTCAATAGCAAAAAAGAAAATGTGGTAAAAAAAGGAATCATACTTTAAAAAAACAAAACTTTTAGAAACAAATAGGGCGTTAAAAAGAGCATTCGTTTGTGAAGCTTCACTTGTTTGTTCTTTTTTCAAGAACATTGAATAAGCAGAAAATATGGAATAAAGTTTTAAAATTTTAACAGAAAAATATTGATTCAGTGATTATTAACTTTTTTAATTTTTAAAAACTTTAGAGAACCGTGGAAAAACGATTGAGCAGCAAAGATTAATTTCGTTTACACTCACAAGGTTTTACTATCTCAAAAATAAATACTGAATTAAATATTTAAAATTTAATTATCATTAAATTTTATGTAAAAACATTTTTAAATACTTTTTCATTCATTTTTGTAATACAAAAATATTACATTTGCTTCAGTTATGTTTAAAAGGTAGATTTTGTACTCATAAAAATAATAGCAACTCAAAATAAATACTTATTTCAATTAAATAAGGTAAAAGTAAATGATATTCCAAACATAAGGAAAAATTTCTTTGGATTACTTAAGCCAACACTGGTGGAATAGCTAGCTCAAACTGAAAATGTGCCACTGCTCTCATCGGCTTCCAGTTCTGTCGCTTCACACCATTATGACTTGACTGTCTAATACAGAACGCCTTGGCACCTCCCCAAAACAATAAATACAATTCTTTTCCTTCATTTTAATTTTCTCTTCCTCATCATTCCCAACTCACCATTTATGGATTTGTCTTTGAAATCATTTGTACAAAAAATGAGGCTTGTTAATACAAATATAAAAATCATTTCAGTCTACGAATGAACAGCTATATATAAATGCTTTACAATAACCTATAAAATGAACTGAGCATCTTACTCTAAATTTCAATGTATAGGATCCAGATCCTATATTGTTCTCAAAACTTCAATAATTAAACAAAACATATGCTCCAAATTAAATTACACAACTAACGTAATTTGATTGGTTAAAAATATCACATGGCATGTCGTCGGCTACGTCTGCAAGTCTCACCATAATTTTTCCTGATCAAAGGTACTGTAAATGCTGCTTGTGTACTATGTTGAAGAGATTAATGTGGCTGCGTGTTGAAGAGCATTTAACATTTATACATGACTGAATAAAGGAAAAACAATGAGAAAACGATTTTTGTTTCAACGATAAAAATATATATTAAAATCAACAAATACAAAACAATTTTGTAATGTGTGAATATTAAAGAAAAGAAAGTAGTTTCTCTTCATCTGTTAGCTCGAACAAAGATAAAATGTAATTAAGAATGTTTCTTGAATAGAATGTTCAAAGTTCTATGTTGAAATAGAATGTTGCATTCAGAAAAACATACAGTTAATTCAGTTGTGTGTTATTTGTATAACTAACAGAGTGTTGGTTTGTAACTTGGCTTGTTTACAGAAAACGGATGGTGAAATGTAATTCAAGTTCTGTGTCTGTGTGTGCGCAGTGAGTAGAATCAATAGTCTGTGTAGACGCGTGTGAGTTGCTGAATTCTACTGTCTATTTTTGGAACAAAACACTGCTTTTATAACTATTGCTAGGCTCCAGGAACAAAGGCGGGAGAATTGAACGAACACAGAAAATATATGATTGGCTGAAAAATTAACCAATCGGTGATTTTCTAACAAAAGCATGTTTGAAAAATTCACGGCAAAAAAATTCAGTGTAGTGAGTGCGATTAGTAAATTGTCCTGTGGTAAACAGTATTTATTATTTAACCAATCACAGTTGAGAAAAATGTAGGCGTGGCAAACGTAGTAGTAGTCACTACAGTACAGTTGGGCCAAAATTTTAAAACATTTTTTGAGCTTATCATGTTTGAAAATTTTTAGGTCAAGGGAGAACAAAAGAAACTATGTTACTGGCCCTAAGAACCTTTTTTTTAATGGACTGTGATTGGATGGTTCAAAGGTGAATCACTCCCTTTTGAAATGCAAAGGAGAACTGGAACTGGATATTACAGCAGTTGGAAACGTGACAGCTCAGAGAAGAGGTTCGTTTTTCTCTCTCCCTGCTGAAAAAGGCAGGCAGCATTTTCCCATAAGTAAGGATGCATGGGTAACAAGTTGCTGAGGGCAAATTTCCTCTTCAGAGAAAGTTTTCAGAAGTCCTCTTGAAGAAGCCCAACAAAAGAAAGTTTGAAAAGAAGTCCGTAAGTGGAGTTTGGAGCCAAAGCCGTTTGAGAAGAAGACGAAGGAGCGAATATGTGCGTTTTCAAAAAGTATTTTACCACGTGTTTAAAGTAAATTTTTACCTTCTAGCGGCCGTAAAAGAAAGGCGTTATTTCCAGGCGGACGGGAGGAAAATAAGTGAAGAAGGAAGTGAGTTTGGTCACCAGGAAGAGAACTTTGTTTACACAAGAAAGAAAAGAAAAAAGATAAAAACTTTTGAACCTTGAAAGAACTGAAAGTGTACTGAAGAGTTAAGGCTCTTCCCCCGCTTTTTTATTGTTATCATTGACACAGCAGGTGGGCGCTATTCTTTTTTTTTGTTTTTGATGCTTTTTAAGTTTGTTTTACTTTTCTGCTATGTATTTTTTACTCAGAGAATAGGTTATCTTATTCTCAGCAAAAAGGGACGAATTTTTGCAAGAACCCTTATTTAGCTGGTTAGAAATAAATATTTTGTTCTTTGTAATTGAATCTGATTTTCTTTTTTTTCTTTTTCGTTATTAATTCGGGCAGTAGTGAAAATACTGCTGCAGAAGGTTTTATTTTCAGAAACAAAAGAAAATTTCCGAAACATGTGACTTATATTGCTTATATAAACAACAAACAATTAAGAAACAGGAGTGAGGGAAAATGAGCCGTAAAAGCTACACGTTATATGGCGACACTCATCATAAAATAACTTTCAGCTGAAGTCCAGACTATAAGTTAAAAATCCTTTTTAACATAACCACAGTCTATTTCCTTCATTCAGTGCAAACTAAACTCACGTCGGCAAACAACGAAGCAACAGACAATCAAACGTCAAACACAACGCAAGTCACACTCACACACACTTTTCCCACAAACTTTGAACTGTTTATTTTGAATACAAACTATATTATGTTGAACTGAATTTTTCCAAAATCACACATATTACCCTACAACTTGCAGTCTAGGAAACTGGAACATAACCTCACACAAAAATCTAAAAACACAAGTTTATTTCACCATTTTAAACAACATTCATAACTATTGTTTTGTATATTTGTTATATAAAAATCTATTTATTTGTCCAATTTCTCTTGTCTGAATTTTCTTGTGTCTCGTCATTTTGTGGCATTGTGTCTAATATAAATTAGTGAGCGTATTGACCCCTACATGCTGGTGACCACGACACGCAAATGCATAAATAATTTTTAAAACAACAATTTTGAAGGTACAAGCACACCACATAAATCCCCAGCCGATTAAAAAGAAATATATTTTAAGACTTCAAACAGCATATGGATACGAACGTGAACGAAAGTATGGACGCAGAAATTACGGTGAATTTTCTGGTCTACAACCAAACCAACGTACAGATCTGGTTTTCACAACTGAATGCTATATTCAGTGGTAAAAATATAACGTCGCAAAATGCACGTCGCAAAATGCACGTTACGCATTCGTGGTTGAGAAAATTCCAGCTGACGTGGCCATGGAAGTTGTAGATTTACTGAACGAAATGCCAGCAGAAAAACCATATGACACACTAAAAATGCAATTATCAGACGCACCGGTGAATCAGAGGAAAAGAAAACTGCATGATTTATTCAACAATTTAAACTTAGGACATCCCAAACATCGCAACTCTTACGAAAGATGAAATCATTATAAGACAAAAACACTATGTCAGAAACTGTGGATGGATAAACTACATGCGCACACTACGCAAATCCTCGCTTCACTCCTCGATGATTTAGACTTGGAAAGGCTAGAGGAAATAGCCGACAAGATACACAACAAACAGGAAGAAACGGTGTTTACCACTGTACAGACACCTAAGGTATCAATGGATAGCTCCGATGAATTAGCACAGATAAAGGAAAGTCTAGCAAATCTCGCCATGCTGTTGAGAACTTTGACCAATAACACACAACAATTTCGGCGTTCATGGATCGAACACAATAGAAGTTCATATTCATCACACAGGGTTTCAAGGAACCAAAATTTTCACGAAGTTGGATTTAGTAAAAGCTTACTACCAAATCCCAGTAGCTGAAGAGGGTATTAAAAAAACTTACAATTACTACTTCTTTCGAACTATACGAATTTACTAGGATACCATTTGGGTTATATAATGCCTCCCAAACCTTTCAAAGACTCATAGACGAAGTCTTAAAATGACTACCTTTCGCTTTTGCTTATATTGACAATGTTCGCATCGCCAGCTGAAATAATACAGAACATCAACAACACGTATGCACTTTTGCCGTTTCAAAATTAAATTTCCTAGGACATGTTATAAATGAATATGAAATTACACCTGTCCCAGAGAAAGTATCAGCGATTAAGGATTTTCCACAACCAACATCACTACGACAACTTCGGCGATTTCTCGTCCTAATAAATTACTATCGTAGATTCACCTCGGGTTGTCCCGGAATATTAGCGCCACTCACTAATCTGCTACAAAATCAAAGGAATAAGAAGACTAAAATACTCATGAAAGACGAAACATTAGCTGCTTTTCATTAAGCTTTCCTACATCACCGACGACACACATCTTAACACCTGACGCTTCTGGCGATTCAATTAGAACAGTACTTCATAACTCTAAGAAGCCTATATCATTTTTTTCTGTGAAAAATACTGTGAAGCGCCCAGTATCTTGGCATACTGGGATAGGAAAGCTGCGATGTGTCCCCCGATAAGCTGAGGAGGGACCTCGTATATTGCCACCCTGGTCCTTCTTCAGTCTTCATATTCTGTGCACAAGATCAAGTCTTTCATTATCAGATCTCGACTTGAATCGTCGACACAGTCTTCTGGCAAGGGTAATAACCACATGAAAAACCGGCTCTCTTCACGATTCTGAGGGGCTTAAACCCCAGGGACTCCAGTGATTTCATCATTGTCTTTTGTCGAGCGACGATTTCTTTCGCGTACGCTTGTCCACGACGAGGACTGACTATTCTTTTCTCAATCTTTCTTAATTCTTGAGGTTCTTCTAAGAGTCCACATTTTACGACAAGGTGTACGTAACACTTAGCTCGTTCCAAGAACTCCGCTATATACATTACACAACTAGGGGGGGGACTTCCAACAAGAGGGCGATTCCCCGGCCTCTGCATTTTCCTTATTCAGGTAATTTCCATTGTCCTTATTTGTACTGGGTACTCCTCTGTATCATCTTTGTCAGGTGGGTGCTTCTTTATCGAAAATAAATGTTTTTTCACTAACCTCTTAAAGTCAGCCATAATGTGTTTTTTTCCTTTTGATAAGGAATAACGGGATATTGCTTTTTTCCCCCACCTTTAGGATTTATACGACGGGAAGGGAAGGGGATGGGTGGTAAGAAAAAATGGTCGCCTATAGGCGGAAAAAAAGCTTAATAAACAAAATTCAGTCACAGTCACAAAATAATAATAAAATACGTTAAAAAAGAAAAGCATAACAAAACAAACGTGAATAATTAGTCACAAACAAACAAACAAAAAAATAAATATACACAAAATTAGAACGGAAGACAACCATTCAAACGAAAAAACAAAACAAAAAAAAAAAACGTTATACGAACAAAGACCCAGATAAATTACACAAAATAAGGTAAACTAGAAAGAAAACGCTTTAAACAAATATAATCTTTTTTAAATAAATATAAGAGTAAAAAGGACAAGTTACAAAATACGAAACAATACGTATAAACTAAACAAAAAATTCAAGATGGCCGCTATAAAATAAAGGTTTGCCGATAAACGAAATACGAATATAGAAAACAGACAAGTTAGATTAAATAAACACAAACAATTAGAACAAATATGAAAACAGACGAATTAAAAAATTAGAACACTTAACGGATATTTAAAAGGGAAATAAAAAAAACAAAGAACGAAGTAACATGTAACAATTAACACGTAGTAAATGAACAAAGAAAAAATAAAGTCTGACGACAAAGAAAAATAAACTTAGGGGGTATAAAAAAGCAAAAACGAAAAAAGTAAATTAAAAAGGAGATTTTAAATGTAAAAATCAAAATTAATAATAGAAGAATAAATATAAAATAAAAGGAAAAAAATGGAAAATGAATAAATTGAAAAAGTGAAAAAAATCAAAGTTTTCAAATAACAGTCAGTCAAAAGAACGTAAACGGTAAAATATATTAGAATGGAATTTGTAGCATAAAAAAGAAATTCAAACGTGGCAGTAAATACGGACTGCAGAGCTGATTAAGAAGACAACTCGCTCGTTCCACACTGCCAAAGTCTTCAGACACATTCATTTTATAGACCATGACGAAGCAGCCGATTGGTTGAACGGGAGAGTTTTACAGATGCGTAGGCGCAATCCGTTATTTTTCTTTTCTTTTAATTGCTCTGCGACACCATACGCATGCAATGCGTGGGCATTTTCGGGCATGATGTCGCGTCTCTTGCCCAAGACAATCACAGGAAACAGTCTCGAATAGTGTTATATGGGAATAAAGTGTCGCTGCCGACACTTGGGTTTGAACACAGATTTCCAGAGAGCAAGCACAGTCAACGTTATCTTGAAATAATTAGATCACATGACGGGTAAAGGAATATATATATATATATATATATATATATATATATATATATATATATATATATATATATATATATATATATATATAGGCGTCTGAGCGAGTATTGTCCGAAGGCTTGGGTCTTTGGGATTCTCCACCAGTTCACAGTGAATCTGTAGTGGGTTAGCCAATCGGACAAATACAAACTAAACTGACCGTCTACTATTTTTGCTAAATCAAATGCAACAACAATAATAGAAATAATCAAATAGGCAGATATTTCAGTATCTACATTATTTACATTATTCGGACTATTGTCCTCAACTTTGTTGCCATATTTATTACAACATTTCGGTCGTTGTACACTCCGGCCTTCTTCAGGTGGTTGGAACCCTTTATTTCTCTCGCTGGGGTAGACTGTTCTAGTTCCACGTGCCATATCCAATGGATGTCAGTTATCAGTTATCTTCTGTTAATTCCCCTCTCCAAGTTCCCTACCGCCTTAACTGGGTATTGAACTCACACTCTTTGGGTCCTGTCACTGGATCTAACTGACATCTTTATCAAATGTGACATATGCCCGTGAGTTTCTGGCAGTTATAAACCTATTGTCCTCAGTAACCATTTTTTACTAGTGCTCATACTGCAATTTTTGCTGTTATCAAATATGTTTTTACCAGAGCTCATATTGCAATTTTTGTTGTTATTATCGCTTGTTTCCCATAATGTATTCATTTCTATGCTGTGTCGGCTCAGGAGATTTTTGTGGCCTATGTGCTGATTCCTTAAGTTTACGAATTTTCCAATGATGTTCTTTGTCTATGATTTCAACCTGATCCCACTGATTTCCTTTTTCTCTCCATATGTGGTCAACCACACCTAATTTTCTACGTCCCCTCGTGTTACAGCTTTCTGGTGTTCTTGAAGCCTTACCTTAAGGGGGCGGCCTGTCTCCCCTTTATATTTCTTAGTAAAGTCAAGAATTGCTACTGGCGACATTGTTCTTGAAATGACATTGACCCATAAGGGCTTTGCAGACATCCCCGATATTAATGTGTAGGAACAGAAGAATGTTGGTGGTGGTCGAAGGCCGGCGACCCTACTGTTGGTCGTGTGAGGCCTCCTGCAACATGGTGAAGGCGTATCCCTGGAAGAACATGACGCCACAACCACGCGCAACAGCTACAGCAAAAGCAACAGTGGTGACAGTCTGGTAAGGCACCTAATGGTGTCCGGAAGGAGGTGGTGACCAAGGGACGAAAGTTTACAACAGACACCACGTCGCCTCAGCAGGATGTCCCACTGGAACAGTAACAGCTACCTCAGAAGCAACCGGGGGAGTAACCGGGAGAACGGATTAAACGACAGGAACCGACATAACATAAGGAAAAAGCACAGACAATGGCATAGTTGAGGTGAGCAGTCTAAAGCCCAATCCAACATGGAACTCTATCTAAGGAAAGTAAAATATCAACATATTTTATAAAGAAATTCTTTCCTACCAAGTTCTTATGTCAAACACAAAAACTTAGTAGAAACAGCAAAATATAATAAGCACAAAATTACAAATAAAACTCAAGCACTGCATAAAAAGTTAAAAGGAAAACACATTTATTACACAATTACGAAAAAGGCACAAATACAAAGTTTGCACAAAATTTCCTTTTGTGCGTCTATCAAAGCAGGATAACAATTTCAGATGAAAAGATTACCATCAAAAATGGAAAAAAAAATACAATTTAAGAAAAGACAATGATTTTGAAAAAGACAAAAAGAGAAAACAATACAAGTAGGTAAAAAAATAAAATATGAAAAGACCTACTTTTACTTGCCCCACGGGCGTCACTTAGACATATAATAATGTTAGAAAAGTCCCTTTTAAATTCACAGTTCGCGGTTGGGAAAATTTCTAAGAATTCTTTTCCGTTCTTCGTTGTCCAACCGTAGGAGAATATTCACTTGAACTTCAAAATTCTTTAGTCTCTCTGCAGCTGGCTGGTAACCATGATGCCCACTCCTTGATATCAAAAGATTTCTTTTTCTTCGGTGTCAAAAAGTCTTCTTCATCGCATCTACTGACCTGAGCTCTATATATTTGAAAAATTTGGCTCACAAACGCTACCACCTCCATTCAGATCATTACTAGAGCTTGAAACTACGTCTCTCATTGGTCAGTATATATGAAAAAAATCTATGATCTTTCTTACGTTAACCCCATATTTGTACCCTCACCTCAGATTTTATAAGTACATTTTCAGTACCTTTTGTATTTGCGACGAAACATATGAATCTTAACTTTTTTTATTTTTTGAATATGCAGATTGTGAGATATATATTGTTTTTATAACCAGATGAGTCAGGGCCAGTTCTCGGAAAAGAACCTTCCCTTCTACCCCCATCTCCTACCTGGTCCGCTGTTTAACAGATAGATGTGAATGATGTTAACCAGTTCCATAGTCGCTGGTCGAAACAAACGCTGTTTGACAGATAACTGTGGATGATATTAACAGGGTCCGTGAATGACGCATACCTTTTTTGGGGGCCAACACGTGACTCAAAATATAGCAGTTTTCGTCTCGGACGTGTTAAGGTAACAACAACCACACACAGTTGCTGGCTATCAGAGGAGTCGGACGTCACCAAAAACCCGTCTTAGCTATTCGCCATTAGAAGAATTAGATGCCACCAAAAACCAAAGGACCGACGCGAGATTGTAGATCAACATTGTCAATCCCATCCGTTACTTTCAAAGAAGTGTATAAATATCCTTTGAACAAATTGTACCCCGATAATTGTCAATCGGCGTCGATTCCAACCTTATGTAAGTTTCTGCATGTTTTGCCATATCTTATAATCTGCTATTTCTGTATTCATATGAATTTCGCCGCATTAGTATCTGTTTAATAATTGGTAACTTATCTCCCCATCCCTTGTATTATTTAGTTTTCGTTTTCTTTTTCTTTTTCTTATATTCACACTCCATGTATTCTAGAAATAAAAACTTTGTATTATATATTCTCGTGTTGTCTTCTGTTGTTCTGTGTCTGCGAATTGTTCATTTTCTCTCTGCGTTTACCGACGTCCGGAATTGGAGAATTCCCCTCCCAACGTTCTTTTCTTTATTTTTATATCGAACCTTGGGATCTCTTACTTATTTTTTTTTATTTTCTCGTTGCGTCCCGGCTATCGTAGTCCCAACGAAACCCCGGGCCTAACAGAATTTTCCCGGACGAGCCCCCAATTCTGTTAGGCCCGGGGTTTCAAACAGCGGACCAGGTAGGAGATGGGGGTAGAAGGGAAGGTTCTTTTCCGAGAACTGGCCCTGACTCATCTGGTTATAAAAACAATATATATCTCACAATCTGCATATTCAAGAAATAAAAAAAGTTAAGATTCATATGTTTCGTCGCAAATACAAAAGGTACTGAAAATGTACTTATAAAATCTGAGGTGAGGGTACAAATATGGGGTTAACGTAACATCTTAAAATGAATCCTTCACAACTTTTGGCGGGTTTTAACCGCTTAGTCGAAAAAGATATACACGTGTAACAATTTTTACCAAAACCGTTTGGCATTCATACACTTCTCTCTCTCTCTCAAAAAATATTTATTCAATGCTAACATTTTTAAAATAGTAAAAATAAAATTTTGATATATTTTACTACCAATGTTTACTTGGCCTCTCTTGGTGCCATTTACAATACATTATTTTATAGATTGTACTTTGTAATCAGTTTCAATTAATGTAACTTTAATGTTTGATTTAATATTAAGTGTTTGTAAGTATTCAACATCTGTTTCTATTTTTAAAGCATATAATGATAACAATTTGTACGACATAAGATAGGATGAAAAAATGCAGTTTTAAAATTTAGAAATTAAAATAAATAATAAAATGAATCATTTAGTTGTAAAAATATATTGTTTATTATTTTATTTATTAATGTGAACCCTTTTTTACCTCGTGTTAACTGCGCTTACACTGTGTCAAATTTTATTGTAAACTTAAAAATTAATTCCTTTCAGCAAACTACTTATTACCTCTTTTTCCAATTTAATCCCTTTGCTTTTCAGTTATATTCAGCATTCGACCTCTTTGCCATATTTCTTCTTCTTTCCCTTCCGTTCTATCAATTTATTTAATTTGTTATGCAGAGTAAACTAGTCTCAAGTTTGTATTTTTTTTTCCTAGTTTCAACCTTTCGGCTTTCAATAAACCTGCTGATGGCCAGAACTGTCTTCAGGGTTTTGATTGCTGTAAGGTGTTTGTCTGAGGTGATGCGTATCCGGAGCAATACAAATGATACCCAAAATACAGATGTTGGTCAAATATTTCCCAATCAATATTGAAATTCACAAATTACTTTGACATAAAGAAAGATTATATAGAAGTTTACAGCAAAGTAGTAATCCTTCTCCTGAAAGTGGAGTCTATTTGAAATTTTTAGTGGAATTGACTTCATGAGGCGTTTATACAAAAGTGCCAGAAACACATTACAATAGATTTGATTTAAAATGTAATTTATGTGTAAACAGAGATTTGAATTCCTTCAGAAATATGTCATATACTGAAGTAGGCCTCCATAAAAGAAGTACTGGTAGATGTATTTCTTTAATTTATTTTAATTTATTTATCTATATATTATGATGATTAGTGTGGTATATATGGATACCTCAGAGAGCATCAAAGAACAAAGAGATAAGATTTTTTAACAAACTAAATAACGTCAAATTCCAAAGCAAATCCCAAGAAACTATTGAAATCGCAAAACCATAAAGAGACCAAGACAATAAAATGGTTGGTATGTCAAGACTATGTATAGATTGAGCGCAGAGATAAATGATTTCAATGGTGCCCTGCAAATGGCCAAATAATAACCAACACATGGTTTGAAGAACAGCAAAGATATTTATGGATTTGCAAAAGCCCGGCAGATAGGCTACCAAACTATCAGCAAACTATTCATAAATCTAGTTTTAGATTCTATATGTTGACTGCAAAATCATCACCCCCAAGTTGTATACAAACTAAGAACAACACTCCAAAACTTAAAGTGGCCCAAAGCAATGCTTAAACCATAATATGACCGACTCCACGGCGACTTTTTCTCTGGTATTGCAGTTCCTTTAAATAAAGCTTTTAAAAACTTGGAATTTCAATATCACCATGCTAGTTTATACAAATTAACAACTTTTATTTTTCAAAAAATCAAATATTAATGTTTCAACATTGGTATCATTAAAAGCGTTTCAATTTTTGAAAATTATTGAAAATTATTAGTGTCAAAGTAGTACATGGTAATATGAAGAAAAATGAAAAAAGGGATATCAGATTTAAATGATGAACATCTGACATTTCATTTTGGAAAAGTGGCAAAATAACAGAAGCAAAGCAAAGCAAGGAAAAATAGTTAAATTATTTACAAGGGACACGAGCTATTGAACATGTTTTTAATCATTTCACCCCAATCCAGGCAATAAAGTTAGTAAGACTAAATGAACCAACTTTCTTAGCAGCAGGCCTAGCAATTGATTCAAAATAATCTTTCCACTTCGCATCAGCGGAAAACGTTAGTCAGAGAAGGCGTAATGAGTCACACTCCTGGAGGTTAAAAGGATTCTCTCACATGATTAAAAAAGAGCAGTTTAATTTTGGAGACGTTAAAATTAACAAGCTATTCAGTGACCCTGTTAACAACAGATTTTAGGTCATTTTTCAGATCAACTCTCAATTTGACCTTATCTAACCGATTACACTTACTGCTAAGAGAGGAGTAAATAGTTATGTCATCAGAACAGATACAGAGTTGAGAACTGATGACATCAGGAAGGTCGTTGAGTAAAATTAAGAAAAACGTAGGTTCAAGGATAGAGACCTGGAGTATACCTGCATTAATATGAAAAGACGTAGATTGGCCGTTGAAGACAATTTCATTTTGCTGAGAGATGCTTCGTGCGGTCTTCATTCGAATAAACAGTAAGATTTTACTTCCTCCAGGTCTAATGTCGACGTGTTAAACATTTATTACTGAATTTTTGTATCAGTTTTTTAAAGAACAGTGAGGCTTGGGCTGTGGCTTTAGATATCACGAACACATTTGACAGGGTTTGGGATTTTGTCCTTCACGCGAGCTCTAGAAATATTTGGCTTAAACCGTTTGTAGCAAATTTTGTAATGAAGGATGAGCTGAACGGACATGCTTCTAGATTTCACATCAATGTGTGGTCCCCAGAGTTTTATCTTTAGACCTACGTTGTTTGTTATCTTCATCAAAAACCTTCTCGATGTCACCAGTTCCCAACTAGTTATTTATATTGGTGACACAACTATTCATTCCTGTATCAGTTGTAAGTCTGACAAAATAAAACTTGCAGCTGGTTAATTGGGACAAGGAAAGGCTGTAGTGAACGCGGGTCAGTACAAATGTAAAAAAGCCCTCGGATCACATGCAGACATGTTTATCAACATCAGTTACATCCAAGTTTTACCCGTCAGCATCGAGACAGTTTGGCATATCTAGATAGAGGCCTCTCTGCAACTAGTCAAGCTCCAGGTCTTTGTAAGATGCCTCATGCTATTAAAAGCTGGAGAAAACAGCAGTCGACAAGACACGGTGTCTTGTGAAGGCGGTTCCATGGCCATTTTGTTCCTAAAGTTGCTGTGGTTTCCCATGCAGTGTTATTTTTCCTTACTTCCCATCTCTTTCCCTTTCTCCCTATAACCCTCGTAGTTGTTGGGAGAGCAATCAGTTAGGCGTTTCCCCACAATCTCAATTCACTCTTCGCTTACATTAGAACAAACTATTTCATCATTCATGGTTGACGGCAAGTTCGACCTGATGCGAATCCATGAATTTAATAGTTCAAACCGGGATCTCACTATCGTTGAATGGTTTGAAAAGGATGAAATAATCTGTAATCGGTGCGGCGCGAAGAACCTTGTTAGCGTTCTGCCACTTCGATTGATGGGAGGCTCATTTGCTGTGTTCCAACAACTCGGCAATGAAGAAAGAAAATATATAGACCAAACATTGTCTTTGCCACAGATCCATTCGGAGTTAGGCGCTTGAATTCAAACGAATCTGTAGACTTCTACTTGGCAGATCTCTGCAGCCTGTCAACTTTGTACGGAGCGGTGTCTGACCGTGGATTTGCATGTGCATTTCTAGTAGGGTTGTCTGAGCACGTCAGGAAGCTGCATCGCGCTTCCTCGTGGATGCATTGGATATCTACGAGTTGAGTCGACGAACTTAAAACGGGAGTTGGCGAGGGGACAAAGCCGTATGCTATCAGTGATATCGTTGTGACAAATTGGGCCATATATCACGGAAAATGTCTGGGAAACGGATCCGGGGAACAGACATCAATGCCAGTCTCATTCCCCGCCCAGATATAAATGTGGTGATGTCTGTAGTCGACGTATTGGTAGACGGGTAATGGTGTCCAGCTCTCATTGAATCTGGCTGCTCTCGGTCGATCGTTAGTGCAGAGTGATGCCGGTTATGAACCGGAAAGCACGTAAATGCGGAGAGGATTGGTTCTGTGGTGTCGGAACTGTTAATATCTGCGCAGACAATGGCAACCCAGCCAAAGTTTAAGTCCTTGTAGGGCGTGACAAACTTCTAGGGTTTGACTTAATTGCTGGAATAGATGCGATAAGTACATTAAGTGATGCATATATATCATGCACACTGGAGCCAGAAGCTTCTACAGCAAAGAAATATAAACATATGCAGCAATCCATATTGACCAACATGTGCTTTCTGTGGAATTCAACTATGAGCAAGTCGGAGTACCCCGTTTCAAAGGACGTTAGGGATGCCTATGAACAAGGATTCCAGGCAATAATATCATAACCCGAAAAGAAATTGGGATCACCCAAAGGCTTACTGCTATTAATGGCCGTCATGCAGCACAACAAAGGAAAGGTGCGCCCAGTGATGGACTATTTGCGAGCTCAATGAACACGTTGATGCGTTCGCTGCAGATGCGGACGTTTGTTCGGTTAAACTGCGAGAGTGGCGCAAACAAGAGGCAAATGTGGCCATATTTGACTTGCGAAAAGCGTATCTTCAAGTACACGTACCTGAGTCACAGAGGCTATATCAAACCGTGATAATCAAAGGCGATGGCGGTTTTGTTGAATGCGGTTGGGGTTCGGCCTCAACGTGGCACCTCAAGTCATGAAGTCCATTATTGACACCGTGCAGTTACAGGAGGCGTCGGTTAGGAGAGCGGCGTACATAGACGATGTGTATATCAATGAGAGCATCACGTCTGCAAAACATGTCAGGGCAAAATCGGCCCAGTATGGGTTGATATGCAAAGACACAGAACGTTTGAAGATAGGGCTCGCGTACTCGGACTGGAAGTATTTTAAATTTACGGGAAGCTGGTAGAACATCTACCCATGTGTGTATGGCTGCGTGTAACGACCGGGTTCATTAAGCGGCGGGCAAACGCAGTCACAAAGGGATAGGATGATTCAAGCAGATGGTGAAGGAAACTATGGACAGAGTGAAACAGGAAGATTCTGCCCAGGGGAGACTGGTGTGTAAACTGATATGAAATCAACGTATGGGTCGATGGAAGATCCCTAGCGACAGGAGTGGTGCTGGAAAAAAGATGGAGCAACATTGGAGGACGCCTGCTGGCTTCGGCCTAATAAGAAACGCCCATGTTATCAACTTGGCTGAACTGGATGCTGCAATCAAAGGCCTCGGTTGGAAAGTAGCAGGCAAAGAGCCTGCACATAAAAACTTATTCCTTGTGTGTACCGCTGTTTATCTGACACCCTCGCGGGCAAAGCTATGGTACATACCAAAGCAGCGAGCTAGATGCTAGTGCAAAAAAGATTGAGCACAATGAAGGAACTGGTCCAAGAATATAAATTGTCTGTCGACGTGATGCTGGTCGCGTCAAACCACAACTTGGCAGACAGGATGACCCTCATACCCCAATGGTTCGTCGATATGACCAAAAAGGGGACTGGACCTGTGCAGAAGGTGTGTTCTGCTTCCCTCGACGCCATGAGTCCCAGTCAGATAATGGAAGTACATCAACGCATTGGGAATCCACGAATACAATGTACCACATATTTTGTAAGGAGTTTGTCCTTTCATGACAAAGCTCATGGTAAAATCGGCCATTGGGACCTGGGTGGAGTGCACAACAATAGATCCTGCGCCAGTCCATTGGAAAAAGGGCAGACTGTAAGTGAATAGCACTTGGTACCGACTCGGTATGTATATCACTCACTATCGCAGCAGTATTTATCTGACAGAAGCAGATGGTGGCACGTCACATTTTTCTGTGTGGCGCCAGTTGCACCGTCAAGACCCATTGATTATCAACAACAGTTTGGCATGTCTCGATACAGGCCTCTCTGCAACTGGTCAAGCTCCGGGTCTTTGTAAGATGCCAGATGCCAATAAAAGCTGGGGAAAAACAGCAGTCGGTTGTTGGCTCCACATGCTATCTTGGTATTACTTGTTAGATTTTTGTTTCCCGTGGCAGTGGAGACTTCTGGGGTTATTGGCACTCGTTCGATGGCGGGATCGCGTCTCGACTAAGGGACGAACCTTGCGAAAAGGAATGGCTTTTGCAGCGTGTCTCACTAACGATGGTGCGCGGTAATGCTTTCGCCATTATTGCGGCTGGCAGAGGATATTAAAAAAAACAAACAAATTTGAATACCATTTTTTAGTCTTTTTTCTTTTCGTTTAATTCTTTGTTAGTTTACATTCTTTTGTTTTGTGAATTTGAGTAATTTTTGGAGCAAAGTTTTTTGATGCCATTCACTACAATGCTGACTCCTCCCGGTTGAACACGCTACACCTCTGAAAAAACGGCCTGAATTTGAAATCCGTACAAAGACAGGTTAGTTTAGCTTTAGTTATCTGAATTACATGTTAATATTCTTACATCTTCATAAGTCTCTTGGTAAAATATCGAGTTAAAATTATTCATTTTGTGTCATTAACTTTATGTGACAAAATTCTTTATGACATTTTTAATGAGATTCAAAGGTTAAAACTTCAAAACTGAGACAATGTGATAGTGTGTTCTTTTACATTTTTGTTGATTATTCTAAAGAACACATGTGAAATATCAAATTGAATTTGCTGAATAGTCATTAACTTTGGGATAAATTATCACAATATATTTTTCGTAGTTAAGTTACATTTTTTGTTTTACGAAGGACGGTAAAATTAAAATTCAACATATCTTTTTAAAATATATTAGAAAATCCTTCATTAAAAAATAAATTCATCAACTGATATTAAATTAACTTTGTGGTAACATTTTTAATAATGACACGTTTTATCAAATTCGCGTCGAAAAATATTTTTAGATAAAATTAAAATGCTACAAGTTCTTGAACAATAAATTACAATTACTCCAAGTGTAAAAATTAAATATTTAATTAAAAAAAAACTGATGATTCCAACAACTAAATTTTGTTATCGCTATTAAAATTAAAATCAGTGTTTCCCAGTAGGGTAAATTTTCTTAACCTTTTAGGTGTCGCATTGCATCATAATACACTTTCTAAGTTCTTAGATTAAGAATAGAATAGATTAAGTGTAAACACTTCATGAACAAAAATACCGACATTTATGTTTAATTGAAATTTTCAGAACAAATATATATATATATATATATATATATATATATATATATATATATATATATATATATATGTGTGTGTGTGTGCGTAAAAAAGATTACAAAATTGATTTGGGATATTTTTAAAATAAATCATCTCTAGTGAAAATCTATGAGGAGATATGCTTAAACGAATTCGGCCAGGCAGAAGAAATTAGTAGCAATCTTGATGAATTTAATAGCTTGGAAGCTTGACTTTCGCCACCAAAGTCGAATCATATTTTTCTTTCAAGTTCAATATAATGTATAGTTTGATGTGATGTGTAGTTTTGGTTTGTAACAAAATGTGCAAGCGGGAGCAAATTTCAAGATAAATAGAGAAAATAAAAAGTGGCGAAAATTTTAGCATAGAAAAAAATCCGTATTTAATTTACAAAGTCAAATCCAAGTATTCTTCTCATAAGCAATAAACTTTTAATGAAACAATGAAAATATTTTCATTGTATAATGTGTAAAAAATCTTTGTAACTAAATGTAAGGAAGTTCAGAGTATAAAGAAAGAGTAAGCTTTTTTTCTTAAAGATTTTGTTTGTGAAATAAAACATTTATAAACATCCATTTATAATAAAAACCTTATTTTGAAGTTGAAAAGGAAAAGTTCAACTAAAAATGAAGAAATAGTAACAAAAAGGAAAAGAAAAATCTAACTTACATGTTTGAAGATAAACAGTATTCATGATGATGGAGAGTTTTTGTGAAGTCAATATTTTAGATTTGTTTATGATTGATGTTCTGAAAATTCCTGTTCCGTTGTTAAAGAAATGAGATAAAAATTGCTAATTATAGAAATTATTAAATTAAGGATTAGCTTCTTGAAAATTGAGACTATTGCGTGAAAAGCAAAGTTTTTAACTCTTTGAGACTAAAATAACACGAAGTACAACATCTGTTGATGGAAAAAAATATTCTTTTTACTCTATTTGTGTTCATCTGCTCCTTTTTTCGTTGCAAGTTGAAAAGAGGGAAAGAAAGAGGAAAAAGCTGTTACGCGTGGAAAATTACTTATTTTTCATGGATCTGAAAATAATATTAATTATAATGTGTGTGTGTGTGTGTGTGTATGCATGCATGTATGGGTTTCCGTAACTAGATTATTTTTTACTCCAAATTATTATATTGGAACAAAAATGTTAAAAATATTTACTCAATCTAATTTCTTGAAAGCTGGAAATATTAATTGAAAATCTAAGTTTTTAAGACTAACAAGATTCCAACTGAGGGAAATGTTTTAATGGGAAATGTGTTAATCTGTGTCTATCTGCTCCTTTTTATGTTTGGATTTGAAATAAGGACAAGCAAAACAAAAAAGATGTGGTAAATGTTCTACAATTTTAGTTTTTATGTGTGTCGGCAAATAAAATTTTGTCATTAATTGTGTATGCTGCTCATAAGTCTAAGTGATTAAATTGAAACAAAATCTATGTTGAATATAAATTCCTTTGTTAAAAATGTAAGTTTATTTCTCACGAGCTGTTCCATTCTTTTGACAGGTTTTATGCACAAAAAATTTTATTTTCAATATAATCTTCCTTATTTAACCCTATGCTTTCCCACTGATCAAATACTGAAAGTTTTTTAGTTTTTTTTATAAAAGCTGAGCTCATAAAATGTGATACATTTGATCCTTACCATGTGCCCCATGACTGTTTTTTTTCAAGTTGCTTAATCTTGGCTTGATGCTATTATTAAGACAATGCTGGTGGAATTTACTAGATTATGCTACCGAGTGAAATGAAGAAACCGAAGATGGAGACTGAAAAAAAAAAATCTGCATCGAGTCTGTCACCAAGAAATTAAGACAGCTACTTTCATTAAGGCATTGGAAGATGAAACCGGAAGCCACATCTTAAGCCACAGGAAACATGGGATAAACCTCTATTCCTTTTTAGTAAAAACGGATGATTGACAGAAAAACTGAGATTCAAGCATGGGGTAAATAATAAATATGCGATAAACTCACAGAACAATTATTTATTAAGTAAATTATTTATTTAACTAAAAACTAATTTTAATTCTTTTAGTTTCAATTCCATGCTAATAGACTAAATTTATGATTCCCAGGAATCAAAATACTTTGGTGTATTTCAAACCGAATTTAAATTGATTAGCTATTTTTCAGTAATATCGCTAAATTTTGTCCAAATTTATACATCCATAAACAAACACAAACTTTTCTTTAAAATGAAGAAATATTTCAAAAATAAAAATATAATTTTTCTGAAACTTTATTTGAGGAAAATTAGTAAAGCTAATGTTTGTAGTGGGTTAGCCAATCTGTATCAGTGACAAATACAAATTAAACTGACTCTCTACTATTTTTACTAAATCAAATGCAACAAAGACAAGAGAAATAATCAAATAGGCAGTAAGTATATGAGTGACCAATTTATAAAAATTTTAAAATTACTAAGATAAACCCAGGAACTATAAAGTTTCGCCATCTCTGATATCAATCCAACCTTTGCGACCTCATGAAAATGCCTTAAAATATAACTAAACACAGCATCGTCCGCCACGCGGGATACCAAGGAACGCGTCCCTCGGCGACACACCAGACCGAGGTTGAAAAATCTGCAACTGGTAAGAAAAGGTCTCATTAGTCAACTCACCAATTAACATCAACTACAAAAGTCAAACATTAAAAGATGAAATAGAAAATAGGTTAAATCAATGTCATTCAAAATTTTAAATCAAGTTCTTTTTTGTTTTCATGTATGTGAGCAACGAAGAAACTTTAAAGAAAATGGAAACAAAAAGGATATTTCGAATCAGAAAGAAACAGTTGACATTTCCAGGAAACACAGTGAATGATCTGGAGAATCTGATACTCACATGATATATTTAAGACAAGAGGGGCAAAGGAAAGCAGCGAGTAACCTATTTAACGTGCTTGTATCAATGGTTGGCAGAACAAGGATTGGGAGAGATAACGAAAGGACAAACATTACTAAGATATAAAGTATAGGAAGTTGTGGAGAGTCTTGATCACCTACTTAACGAGCTTGTGACACTGGAGAGCAGGACAAGTATTGGGAGAGATAACGAAAAGTCAAACATTAATAAGAGCTACAAAGGATAGGAAGATGTAGAGTGCTATGATCACGCATCCTATTTTAAAGTTCTGTATCTGAAATTTAGCGAGTTCTTAGAACTTATGATTTTTATTTGTTTTTATAGGGTATCGAAGCAAAGATGAATGAATGTAATTTTCCTGTTATTATGCACCAATTTCTAGCAGTGAAACACGGCGGTTGTGCTGCCGAACCTGCTGCAAAAACCAACAGACCTTGAAGGAACAGCTGGAGTTAAAACAGTTGGAAGACATATGTCGAGAAAATGCAGAAATTGACACCTTGTGACTTGACTGATAATCAATATGTTGCGTGATTAAATATTTGATACAATTTGCATTTTCATTTTTTTTTTTTTTTTTAGAAAATGACATTTTTCTTTATCGTGTTGATAAAAGTGATATACGATAATCGGAAATGTGGCTTTTTGTGGGTTGATAAAATTACATAACACTCAATCTTCAACCCACAAAATATTTTCTTGACCATTCTGGGAGTGATGTAATGTAATGGAATAATCTAATACGCCAAAATCTGCTGCAGAAATAATACTACCATCTTTATCGCAGACAATGGTGTAGTAGTATCCTTACTGTATTCAGAACTGCTCACAATCGTTGCAATAGCGTTCTAGAAATGCAAAGAGCAGCTATGAACAAGAAATCCAAGCCAAGGTTGAAAACAAAAGACCCAGTCACCATGTTGTTAAGACTGAGATAACTGGATGAACTTAAAAAAAAAAAAAACTCGCAGTTTCACTATAAGAGTTCGTCTGCAAAGTTTTCTTCTTTTATGCTTTTTTTTTTGTTTAATCTAATCAAAAAGCATATTTTATCCCCCTACACAAGAGTGCTCTTAAATGGACAAAATTGGTAACTACAAATGTTTTCTGAAATTTTAAAATCTATTTTCTCTCCCTTATTACGTCCAGGGGTTTTTGGTTATTTTACTTTTTTTCGTAAATATGAATATATTTCCAGTTTCCAATGTTATCTTAGCCGTAGTTTTTTTAAATTTTTTTTTTTTTTTTTACTTTATTAATTCTTGAATCTTCAGGGCCTGAGTTGAAATGGTGGAAGTAATAAATTAAGAAATGTATAATTTTCTTCAGTCAGCGGGTTACTAACACCAAGTTAATTTGATATACCATAAGAAACTTGTGGTTAGAGTTTGTTTCCCTTGTTCCATTTCCAAGTTGGTTAGATTTTCCTGAACATAAAAAAAAGAAAAATAATACCTGGGATTTTCTGTTTTTCTCACTTCATTTGGGTGCAATGAAACTTTGTTAAAGTTAAAATATTCTATAACATTCATCAGGTTTCTTTTTTATTCCCTTACAAATGGATAATTACCAATGCTAGCTCACATTCACGTAATTTTGTTTCCACAATGATATTCAATCCAATGATGGTAGGGGATACTGATGCACCGACGTGAAACCTTTGTTAACCCACTTCTCTCAGTGGGCCTTGTCTCGTTACCTGGGGACCGGCACAATATTTCTAAGAGGAGAAGTTATGTTGCCTTGATTTCTGGGTAAACGCAATTTGTACACTCAGTATTTTGTCTGTATTTTCTTTCCTTTAATATTTGTTTCTTAATTAAATCTACTGGAGGTAAACGTTTTCTGAATTTTGACGTTATCCGCCTAGTCAGGGATCCGAACTTTTGAGTAAGTTCACAGGAGAGTGTCATACAGTAGGTGTATAATATCGGGATTATTGTACTGCCATTTTGTGAATGGGTTCTGGATTGTGCAATAGTATCTGTTAGGTCTCTCAATTCCATAATATAGGGAACTGTTAAGTCTGTACTTCAGGACGATTCAATCCAGGTTGTTGATGCGTGCATCTCCCGTGAGTGTGACTATCTCACTACTTGGTTTTCACACACTAAATAATTTCTAACATGATCACTGCAAAATTGGACAAAAAACCCAAATCCACAAAAACAAAAGTAGACCCCAGATTCACCATCTCCTACATCAGTGTGAGGAGTCTACGTTCCACCTTTCCAAGGGTAGAACTCTATCTTCTCGATGCCAAACCTCATCTTTTATTTCTGCCTGAAACTGGTATCAAACCATCTATCCCTGTACAGGAACTTGCAATCCCGAGATACTGGCCCCTAATAGTAAAACATGACCATCGATATCGCCACGAACTCGGCACTTATATTAAGGACGGTTTCCCATGTGGTAGAGATCCCGCCCAATCAGAGATCATTAAAGAGCCTAACCGTGTTCCTGATGAGATAGTCCATCAGGCGAACCTCCTTGATATTTTTCTTACGAGTTTGGTACGTTTCGGCGTAGCACATTTGGCGTGACTGATTCGGCATCAGAAAAATAATTGGACTATTCGACACAGCCGTTTAGGTGTCAAACTATTTCGAGGTCACTGTCTTTAATCGGAAGCAACCCTTACCCACCAAAAAAAAAAAAGCATTGAAAACTTTCAATATGTCTTTTTATTTATTTAGGGAATTAAGGATCCTATTAAAACACTAATGGAATAATCTAAATTAAAGATATTGTATTAAAAAAAAAATAAAATAAAAACTTAGTAAAGCTATTTAATCTTAGAAATTACTTCTTCATTTCGCAATTATAAGCACCACCCTTCAGGAAGTCAATAGGATTCAGCTTCCATTATGACTTTTTTGATTCGTTTGTTAGCATCTCTATATAGCTTTAGCTTTATTCTTTTATTTTTTTTGCAGGGTGTGGATATGCAACGATCAACTTTTCGAGAAATGCATCACCTCCTTTGTGAACTTTCCGTAAGGCATCAATAAATTTTCAGATTGAAGGATGATGCATCCCGAACTCATATTGCAAACGTCGAGTGGCAGCTTCGGCGTGATTGTTGTTGCGACCTTCATTATTTAGAGTTCGTTCATAAAGGTTCCATATCTTGGGAGCAAAAAAAATTCACAACGCCAAAACATTTTTATTCAGAATCCCTCTTTCTCGTTGAGTCAAAAATAAAAAAAAGTATCCATTGTGTATCACTTTGTTTCTTCCACGTTTGATAAAATATTTGCTTCCATTTGGGAATAAAAGGGCTTTGACGACTGAAAAATATGAAGCTGCACTGAAGGAAATATAATATAAAATTACCTCCAACTTCTATTTTTCTTAAATTAGACTATTCGAGCATATAACGACGAAGTACTAATTTGACTTCTAAACGAGAGAGAGAGAAAGAGAGAGAGAGAGAGAGAGAGACGCCTAATCGTCCCTCTGCCGAAAAATTCCTGTGTCGAATCGGCTAAGCCGAATCAGTGACGCCAAATGGGCTATGCCGGAACGTCCTATTCCCTTTTCTTACATTTTTATCCTGAAAAATGCTCTACTGAAGTTTACTCCCGCTGGACGCTGCAGATTATTCATCAGTCAGTGTCGAAGATGATAACAAACCAAAAGCATCTCCTGGTGTGTCATTCTAGAGAACAATTTTCGGTACAGGAAAGCTCACTGGAATAGCTTCAGATCTTAGATAACCGAAACTCTTCTATCAGCCTTCTGCAAACGTACTGCCCCCAAAAGTGCCAACCTTATCTCGGAATGGATCCTTTCTGGAATGGAGAATTTTATATCCCAGAAAAGATTGCAACAAAAACCGAATATCCAGCCTTGGTTCACCCCTGAATGTGCTGCAGCCATAGCTCACCGTAACTACTACTACAATATCTATCATAGTTAACGGTATAGTAGGACACTTACTTCATTAAGAAATGCCCGCAATAAATGGCACTGGGTTCATCTCATCCTCGTCAAATAGATGACAAAGACCATCCCTCTTCCGACTTCCCTCGTCTCACAGAGGACAATCTTCATTATAATCCGTAAAGTATCAAGACTTAACAAACGTCTTAACCCTAAGAAAGCTAACGGTCTATATAAAATCCTAGCGGTTGTCCTTAAGAATATTAACCTTGGGTTATCCTGATCTTAGCGAAATTATTTAACCATTGATTGAAGAAGGAATCCTTCCCAAGTCTGTGGAAGGTGTCAAGTGTATGTCCTATTTTCAAGAATGCGGGTGGGCGCTTATCCCAGTTTCAGTATAGACCCATCAGCTTACTTAGTGCTGCTAGAAAACCTTTCGAAACTATAATCAACAAGAAGGTTGTTGATCATCTCATTAGGGACAACCTCTTAAGCGACAAACAATGCGGATTTTGATCGGGTGGGTCCACTGTTGATATCCTAACTACCATTAATCACAGAATCAATGAGACACTAAATTAATGTGACACTATCAGACACTAGAAGGGTTAAAGGATATAGCTCGATAGTTATACCGAGAGAGATGTGATACTATGAGACGTTAAGATATAGCCCGATAAACATACCAAGAGACAAGGCAGGATTTTATTAAAATTCAGAAAGTTTGTTTTCTTCCGTGAATAAACCATAAAATGAGGGAATAGGGCTGACTTGAAGTAAAACGGCTTTATTATTTTGAGGATCTAGTCGAAAAAGCCATTTGAATAATTTAGGCCCACGAGGTGGTGTAATAACATTCAAGTCAGCAGAGGATTTTACTAAGACAAGGCCGAAATGGAGACACTGATAATCGCTATTTAAATTTCGGGTTATGGAATTTCCCGCTTCTTGGAAAGAAGGAAGTTGGTCAAAAAGATAAAGAAAATGATGACCTCTGATTTTTTTGTATACGTGAAAGCCATCTGGTAAATTTATGGATTTTTATTTAAATATTTTTAAGGTTTTCTCGGAACAAAATCAAAGTTATAGAATTGTCAAGGTAAATCGCTAAAGAAATGAAATTTTTCTAGATAAGAACCGAACCCCAAGTGTTATGGGTTGAAACTGCTAAGAAAGCTGTCATGGGGACACCTGGGGAATGCTCGACTCAGAGAATGAGTTTTGGGTCGTTGATGAAAATTTTGAGCGATAATTAAAATGAATGATTATAAGTAAGCGCCATCTGTTCGCCTGCGCAGTCTAAAAATCTAAGTAAAGAGTTTAGGACGAAGGAATTGCCTTCACTTTTTTGGTAGTATTGGTATGAGGTACCAGTTTGAGAAGGAATGAGGTCAGACGGATCGATATTCTGCTACCACTACTCTTAGGAGGAGGGATAACCTTAAAATTGGGCGTGCAATTAATTCTCCGGAGTCAGATGACAAAGAACACTTTGTAGAGGTTAGAGGATTTACCGAAACCCAGGCCCCGTCAGACTCCACACTGGTTTTGAACGGAGTTCCATATAAACGGAAAGTGGAAACAACCAAAGACAGTTGTTCCAGACGTCAGACGAGAGACGACCGTTTCACTTGATCTCACATGACTTCCTGCCTGAAGAAGACCTCCGACTTTGAGTTGTGTTCCAGAAGCCTTGTCTAGATTTAGTCACTATGAACAAAGTGTCACGAAATATTCGAAGAGGGAAGGGTCGATAACTTTGCATGACGAATATATCTCCACATGAAGAATATACATTCCTGTCTGAAGAATTGATAATTATACTACCAGGTCTGTACAAGAAACGTTATATAAAACATTTTCTTTTATACAATTTTTTTTTTACTTGTGACTTCACTCTGTTCGGGCCAAACCAGTTCAACGATTTGATCCTCGCTAGCCTTGTGATCTAAATCAAACACAACAGGGAGTAAGGCAAGGCTTGGATCGAAGTGATCCATTCAACGGTCAACCGTGTGGATCGGACACCGAACGGACCGACGGGATGGACATCATACAATGCATCACGAGAACGATCGCATTAGATATCCCAAAGGACTGACAAGATGCAGCATGGAGGGTTGCTGCACAAACTCTCGAGCTATGGAATCACTTGAAAAATCTGCTCAGTTATCCAGTTCTTCCTAACAGGTATGTCCATGAATGTAGTTGTTAACGCCGGTGTCCCCCAAAGATTTTTACGTAAATGATCTGCTAATGAATATATTTCGATCATTTGTGATAAAAAAATTAATCATATTTTCTGATTATCTCTCCGTCATATCAGAAGTAAAAACACTCAAAATAATCAAACCTTGGAAAAAAATGACATCTCCACCACCAAAAGAATTATATTCATTTCAATCCTTAACTACATCGGAATCAAAGACAAATGAGAAAGCAGGTACAGCTGGTAAACAAGTACTAAATTTAGAATCTGGCGAATACAAAATAACCTACACAAACCTAAAACACCAAATTAACATAAACACTATATTAAACAACTGACAACAACAATGGAGCAAAAACACAAAGTTTTTAAAGCAAAGGTTCTATAGAAGAATTTTCTTTCAGTTTGTCAGTGAAATCTGAGAGAAGTGTTTTCTAAGACTATGAAATGGAAATTTGACAATTCTAATATCCAAGAATCTTTTTTATTACTCTTTGGATAATTAATATCCACAATATAAAGGAAGGAGAAATAAAACACCATAGAAATGGCATTGTATATCTCCACTACACCCAAAAGGATAAAGATATAAAGTATCTTTATCATTTCTTTCACTATTAGCTTATTCTTTTTCCCACTTCCATGTAGAAACAACAACAAAAAACACATACATGAAAAATCAAAATCAATGGATTAGTGCCGAAATCATAAGTGTGAAAACTTTGGTCCCAAGCTTTTCCAGGTGAACTCAAGAATCCATACAAATTGTTTTTTATCACTGATAAAGAAAAGTTAAAAGGACAAATGTAGAATTTAAAGAAGAGAATTTATTTACTAGTTTTGTTGTTAAACAGTTGTTTTAGTCATTTTCTATTGTAATTTAATTTTTAGGTTTAACTCTTTTTTTTTAATAAATATTTTATTAAAACTCTTCGCAACATTGAAGCAACAACTGTAAAATAAGATATCGTATGAAATTTCTGTGAAAATTTTGTTTTTTTATTAAATGTTTTAAAAGAATATTTATTAATTTTTAAGGATTGAATCCTAATAAGAGGGAGGTATGATTGGTTATTTGTTAGTAGCCTGAACAATCGAACTGGATGGTCAGAATTCATATTCTAGCTTTTGGCAACTAGTTTGTTTTTACTTTTATACTTTTAAGAAAGCATGAAAGCATTTATCTCGGAGAAATCTAAATGAGTTAAGGCAAATTATTATTATTATTATTATTATTATTATTAAACAAAATGTTGACGTAACTCTTTCAATATTTTTCAACAGTTAAGAGAAGAGCGCGATTTAAGAAAAGAAAAAATAGAAAAAACAAAAGTGTTTGACAATATTTCAACAGAATGTTTGTCTTCTTCGAGTTGTATTTAAACGTTTTCAAGTATAAAAATATATAAATCTACACAAAAAAGATTATCAGTCTTTGTACAAACGTTGCTCGTCTAAGATTTATTACTGATACAGTAATAACTATTCCTTCAGCTTGTGATGCGTTCATTGCCAGTACAGCCGTTTTTCATTACAAGACAAACAACGTTTGTGATCTTGGATTAGAGGAAACGGCTTCACACACCTTCTACCATTGTCCTCGGATGCACCCCCTCTGGGACTATGTCGAAGAGTTGACAGCTCGTATCGTCCCCGAAAAGCTTGTGTTCATTGATCGCGCATACGCCTGTGGGAATGTTTCGCCCCCGTATTCTGGGGTGAAATGGATGGTGATTTTGACTTTGCTGGCCACAGCTAGAATGGTGATTTAGACAACGCGGATGAAATCTTGCGATGTGATCGCTATTCTTATCAGGATCTGATGAGATTCTTTGAGCATCAGCTCAGGATGAAGATTAGAACTGATAGAAAGTGGTTGGTATTGACAGATTTCAGCGAAAAGTGAGTAACTATGGCAAGCGTTGATTTTCTTTTTTAACTTCCTTTGTCAGGACGGAGCGGTTTTCTGTGGAGCTCCCCACCCCCGGGTTAAGATAGACTCTTCTTGTGTACCTAGTTAATTTGAGTAAGTGTTGTCCCTGGCCTGTGATCTACTTCTCTCTACGATCAAAGTCGAGATTCTCAACCTCCCCAGTTTCATTTGGTCTGCGCTTTTCATCTCCAATGGGTCAGATTTTAAATTCTCTAAATGCCTATAATTATTTATCCTTCCCCCTCCCTTAGAGAGAGAGAGCTTCTTGATTTTGTCGGAAAACTGAATACAGCGGCAACTCATATTTTTTAGGGTCTTACTAACATCTTTCCTTTTTCAGTTTTTTTCGGGGGTGATCACCCACCCACCTCATTTCATAACTTTAACAGAATTTTTATACTATTGTAATTATTGAAATTTTAAGTGTTTTTCAGTAGGAGTCCTGTATGTTTGAGGTATTTTGATGTATGTAGGAGCTAATGGTGATGGATAGATTATTATGGTGAATGAGTAAATTGTAAGGAATGAATGGGTAATGTTTGATTAGCTTGGTATGAAATAGTGTAGACCAGCCTTAACCTATCTCTTTCTTTTTATGGCCCTGTGCCACAATTACTCTATTTAATCAGTATTAAATTGTAGACAAGCAACGTTTGTACAAAGACTTACAGAACTGTATTATTATTATTATTTCCTTGTGTTTCTGTTGTATATGCATTTCTTTCAGGGTTCCAAACAGAGACCTAATTTCAGAAATAGCTTCATAACATTTTCCACTGACCATTTTTGTAAAACAAAACAGAACAAAACAAAAACCTAAAATCACATACATTTTATATAGGTAATGCTCTTCGTAATGTGTACTTGTGATCACAATCTTCTGTATTTATTTGGAAAAGAAGAAATGATGTCAATGAGTCTATCGGACCCTTTTCCAATCAATCTGAGGGCTCCAACTACAACTGTAATTATTGACGTCCTCATGTGTTCCATTTTTGAGATTTCCATTTCAAGATCCTTATATTTTGAAGAGACTGCCATGTCAACAAGGAAGCACGTTCTGTTCTTGTGGCATTTGATCACGACGTCTGGGCGATTAAGCTTTGATTGTTCTATCTGGGGTATTGTAAAGTCCAATAAAATTGTTAAAATCCTATCTCTGTAACTAGTCTGACTGATATTCATACCAGTTTCTTGCAGTTTCCTTCTAGTAAAAGTTGCATATTTTCAAGTTCAGATATTGACCAATTCTATCATACCGAGGTTTATATTCAGTGGTGCTAATTATTATTATTATTATTATTATTATTATTATTATTGTTGTTGTTGTTGTTGTTGTTGTTTGTGTGTTATGTTTCCTGTTTTGTATCTTGTAAAGCCGGGTCTAAATTATGGTCCTTAGGCCCTATAGCAGAATTGTCATTGATACCACTTTTCTTAGTGTATGGGATGTTCCTAGTAGGGCGATTTTCTGGACAGTTTTTATATTGAAGTTACCTGGGACACTTTTAGTAAAATTGCCCATTCTTTTTATCATGAGTCCGAGAGCTCTGATTACTCCTGGTCTTAGTCTTCATTCTCCACATTCTGTTAATCTAGATCTCCAGTTTCTTGTATTTGGACAATTTCTCGATAATTTTGGGGGGTGTTTCTCTCAGATGGTACTGCTATGTCAGTAAGCATACACTTCCTGAATTCCTTGTCTTTTATGATAATATCAGGTCTGTTGGCTTTTATTTCCCTGTTAGTTTGAATTGGCATGTCCCAGAGGATAGTTACATCGTTATTTTGTGTAACTGTGTCTGGTTGGTGGTCATACCATCTCTCAGTGGTTTCGATTTTGTGCTTCTTACATGTATTCCAGTGCACATATGTCGCTACCTTGTTATGTCTCTGTGTATATTCATTTTTGCTAGTTCCGGATATCTTGAGATAATATGGTCAACAGTTTCATCATATTTTCCGTAGATCCTGCATTTCGGATTAGTTCCATCCTTCATTATATGACAGTGATAGGATCTGGTTGCGAAGCTTTGGTCCTGAGCTGCAATAATTAGGCCTTCTGTCTCAGCTTTCAGCCCGGTGCACCTCAGCCACTGATGCGTTCACATCTACTTTTTTCGTTCTTTTTATGTATTTACCATGCAACACCTTGTCCTCGCAGTTTTGTTGTAATTTCATTTGGCCAAGTTGTTTTGCTTTCTGCTTTATTCGCTTGGCATAGATAATATTTGTTTTTTGTTGGTAGGATTTCAGGTATATTAAGCTGTTTCTTGAAGAGTGCAGCTTCTTTGATGTTGGAGTGGATTTGCTGTTTTACTTTTTGTAGGAGAGGGTCGTTGTTTTTGTGATGTAAGCTTCCAATCCGATTGTTGTAGCTTTTAGAGTTAATTCGATTTGGATTCGACCTCGAACACCTAAAGCACTTGGTACATACAGCCTATCAAAATCTGATTTCGGGTGGTGTATCCTCATTTGGGTAAGCATTTTTCTGGTCTCTGCCTTCAATCTTTTAATGTCATTCAACTTCTATTTAATAATGTTGAAACTGTATGTTACTACGTGTATAGTTAAGGTGTTGGTAACCTTCTTTTTATTGGTCCCATTTAGTCCTCTTTCTAGTATCAAACGCACTCTTATATAATATTCTTTTGAATGCTGTATTTTATCTCCTTCATTAATTCATAAGTATTTGTATGTACCATCTTAGACTATTTCCTTAATCTTGTTGTTGATATCAATGTCTAAATCCGTAGTTTTCGTTAGTTTCCCGCATTTGAAGGTGGCTTTCGCACATTTGTCGCTTCTGAATTCCATCATAATATCTTCGCTGAAGGTTTTGACAAAGAGGAGTAGGTTTTTCTGCTGGTTGTCATCATTGGCTAACGTTTTAAGAGCATCAATATAAAATAGGTGATTCAGTTTGCCATTCTATGTCTTGTATCTGTGGCTACTGTTGTTCAGTAGGCAGCTGAGTGGAGCTAATGCAAGGTAGAAGAGTAGTGGTGATAATGAATCTCCTTGGAAAATCCCGCTTTTGATATTGATTGGTATCAATGTTAATGACATGTTTGTAGGGTTTAGATTTAGTGTGCTCTTCCAGTTTTTCATACTTTCTGTTATGAATTTGACCGTTGTGGGACATATTCTCTCTATTTTTAGGCTCTTCTTTATCCATTAGTGTGGAACACTGTCGAAGGCCTTTCTGTAGTCGATCCATGCCCTCGCTAAGTTTCTTTTCTTTGTTTTCACCTCTTCCAATATTGTTTTATTGATAATTAGTTGGTCCTTGTACCCATAACTTCCTCTTTTATATCCCCTCTATTCTGCTGGGAATAAATTGTTTTATCTCAAGTAAGTTGTATGTCCTCTCGGTTATGATAGAAATGAGGATCTTGTGCATTGTTGGTAGGCAGGTGATGGTCCTATAGTTCTTCGGGTTCTGCGTTTCTTCTGTTTTGGGGAGTTTGTATGTTACTCCCCACGTGAACCATTTGGGACATTTTTCTGGTTTATGATTTTATTATTGTAAACCCATGCGAGGTTTTATCCAAAAGTTGACTATTCAGTCTATTCCTGGTGCTTTCCAGTTTTTGGTTTAGCAGATAGCAGCGGTTGTTTCAGTAATATTGATATCCGTCCATTTTTAGCACTCTATATGTGTGTGTGGTTCCTGTTGTTGCTTGAGCCATGTAGATCTTTCATTGTGCATTTTACAGTTTTCCCACATCTTGCACCAGAACTTCTCGACTTCCTGTATATTAGGTGAGTCATTTATCTTTATTTTATTTTTCAAGTTAGCGATATAGTTTCTTAGCATTTTCTTTGAAGATCTTGTTCTGCCAGAATAATCTGTTTCTTTTTTCATAACGCCTGATTCTCTGAGCCTTCGCTTGAATTTTTTGTTTCAATTTTTCTTTAACTTTTGGTACGTCAGTATTATGTTTTATGTCAAGGCTTCATTTCAGTTGTCTCCTTTTTCATTCTTTCAGTTTAGAGCCCTTGTCTACTTCACTTAGAAGTGACAATTGTCGTCGTAGTTTATTTTGGCTTCTATTTTTTCAGTCTGGCATATTTCTTTTTCGTTTACGTTGGGTTTTTACTTTTTCACCTATTGTTTCTGCGATCGTTGCCGACGCTGCGTATATAATATGTTTAATTTCTATCAGGTTCATCGGTCTTTCCATTTCGTCTCCTATTTTTCTGATTGCTTGGTTAGCAAAGTTGATGGTTTTCTTCGCTTGACGGTTCATTCTTACTTTTGGAATTGTCGGCCTTTCTTCGAAAGACATTTCCTTTACATTCTCCCATTTATATAGGATGTTTTTGTTATCTCAATTTCTCTCTCACATTCGTCATTATCTTCCTTTATTTGCTTGTACCACAGAGGGATTATTACAACTGGTTTCTATTTGTTCCTCAGTATGCATCTCCTCTGGGTTGTTGGCATTTAGACCCTCGATGTTAACGTTCAGTCTATTTATGATGTTTTTTCGGATGCTTTCGAGTTCTATTTCAGATATTCATTTTTTTCCTGATGATGTCACATCTGATATTGGCTAGTTTGTTGGCATCAATGTTTAGTCTGTTTGAAGGGTGTTTTTTCTCGACAGATATTATAGGCAGCTTTAGTCGTTGTCGTCGTCGGATTTATCGTAGCGGTGTAAAAGGCTATCAATATACTCTTCCCTAAACCATTGTGGGATTTTCTTTTAATGAATGTAGAGGGCCTCTGTGAGGACTATCCTCGGCGTAGTTTTCCTCTATTATTATTATCATTATCATTATTATTATTATTATTATTATTTAGGTGTCTCCAAAAATTCGGTATACCTAATGTTTAAACGTATTTTTCATAAAGGATTATTATGCTATACTGATTTTTTTAGCGAATTATTGGAGGGCCGGATCGTGTTATAATGACGGGTCGCGGGCCGGACGAAGGCCATTAATGAAAAATTAAGGAAAATTACACATGCAGACCCCTGTCAACCTAAATATTTAAAACCATAATGAAAATAAATATTGAGAAATCAGAAAAACAAAAGAAAATCTAAAATTAAAAAACACCTAACAAAAATTACTTTTCCTCAAGGAACGTCAAAATACTTCAAAGTGAAAAAAATCAACCGAAGTGATATGGATGAAATTATGACGTGTAGGTTTGAAACTATTATTGAAAATTGTTCCACAAACGAACCACACACACGCACACATCAAACAAAAACGAAGCACATATACCCATACATATGAGTACAAATAGTTGCAAACATATACACTTACGTACGTACACATGCGGTATCATCCACACATTCATGAGGCATGTATGTATAATGCGCATATGTTTAACTGTCTTTAGATTTCTGCTATCTTGCATGTCAGTCCCTCCCTGGTCTCTTTCACTTTATCAATTCTTTCGCTTCTGTTACCTTTTAATGTAGCCAAGGGTCATAACAAATATGTATTCATTATTTGGAATTAAACGTAGGCAACGCAACTTGGTAAAATAAGTCTCATGAAAGATAACTGGCAGATAGTCTAATATTTTTAGTGCACTGAGATCTGTAGACATTCTCTGGAAAATGACATATAACAAATTTCATTTGAAGGTCGTCTCTCATGTTAAAAATAGAGTCATTGGTAATCAGGCTCGCGGGCCGGTCAAAATGCCTTCGCGGACCGGATCCGGCCCGCGGGCCGTAGGTTGCCAACCCTTGTTCTAAACGAATGTCACACCGTTCACAGTCTGGCAAATCCGTCAAGCCCCATATGCAGGCCTTGTCATTGACAAGCAGCCGATTCCGAGCCAATTGGCAATTGCGAAAACTCAGAGTTACTGAGATAATCCGCCGCTGGTGCCCAAAACCAGAAAGAGCGAAACTCCTCCTCCAAGTCGAGCCGCTCACGTAGAGGATCTTCGTGGCCCCCTCCACTACATACTACATGAAAGATCACTGGACCAAGGAACAGCCAACAAGGCAGACCAACACTCGCGAAAGAAATCCGATTGAACCCGGGTTTTACGATGACGCTCAACCCGCGAGATGGGGGGACTGATAGTAAGGAACGCGTCCCTAACAATCCTCACCATAATCAAATCTCCTGTCAATGAGCGACGTAGGAAAGCCAACCTCAAAGTGAGTTTGTGGCTCACCAAGTGTGGCATTCCCAGCCTCCCATGACACGGACGTTGTGCACAGACACCTCTGTCGACCTGATGCTTGCGTCCCCTCCGTAAAATGGAGGATAGCGAGCGCTCGAGCGGCTTCCTATGGTCTTTACAAAAAGGAAGTACGGACAATCGATAAAGGACAATCGGGAAAACGTATGTAGCACACACCTCCGACCTACCCTTTACGGACAACCTCCGTTGACGGCAAGTCTGACCGGCAGCGTCGACCTTTGCTCGTACTTCAGGCCATTTTTTTCTCCAGCTGGAGGTCTGGTCCAAACCACACTCCAAGAATGCGGACAGGGCCGTCCGTTCAACCGAAGCGTCCCGGAAGATCGACCACCTTCCAGGCACCTAATCGCAAGCCGGACGACTTGTCGCGGTTAATCTTGGCCCCTGTCACCTCTTTATACCGATCAAGCGCTTTCAGTACTGCCTCAATGTCGCTGTGGAACGACACGAAAGCAGATACGTCATCGGTGTACGCGGAAACCCTGGCTCGAGCCCCTCCAGGAACGGCGATTACACGTAGGGCCGGACTGCACGCCCTCTCCCTCGGCCGGCGAAGGAGAGGCTCCAACGCCAAAGCAAAAAGTAGCGGCAACAGTGAACAACCCTGACGAACCAACCTAGACAGTGCAAATGCGCCCGACATCTTCCCGTTCACCTGTACCACAGCAATGGGGGAGCGATACAGGAGGCTAATCCAGCGGCAGACGTCGGGTTCGAATCCGGCGGCCTGCAGGACAGCAGCAAGGTAGCGATGGTCAACTCTGTCAAATGCCTCATCGTCGTCTTTTACACCCTCTATGATCGTGCGGATCAGATGCAGGTTGCTCTGAATTGTTCGGCCCCTCACAACACAGGTCTGCTCAGGACCCAACAGAGACTCGGCAACTGACTGCAAACGATCCTGCAGGATCTTGGCCTGTAATCATCTAATTTCTCCCCAACACCCTTGCCCTTTTTCAACAGCGTGATCACACCCCTGGTGAGCCGGTCAAGGGATGGCCCCGTGTCAGAACTGTCAAAATCGGGACAAAGATGTCCTCTAGTCGTAATGCGCGGAAAAGCTTACTTAGTTAACGGCCTTTTTACAGCTTTTCGTATTTTACTCGTCTTGATTACTGCGCGATTTTCGCGGATGTTATTTTAATATACGCTTATTTTTTAAAATGAAGTTTTAAATGAATAGTATTTTTTTATTGTTCTTAATAAATTGGCTTATAGCTAATGAAACAGAATCTCAATAAATTGTAATTTATGAAGCTTTAAATTCAAGAAAATTTCACTACACATAAAAAAAACATCGTTGAAAAAAATCCATTTTTTACTTTCAGGCACGTAATTTTTATTCTTATTTTAATTGTCGAATTTTACGTTTTTTAGCGCATTGTTTCGCGCATCGCGCAGTCATCAAAACAAGTGATGCTTCCGCACCGCATGACTACTCAAGGCAAACTTATGTAGACAAAGCCAGTAATGGCGGACGTTCTGTGTATGCGACGAGAAAGTGGTGTCGAACTTATTGTCCATCGATAATCGAGTGCAATGCTTCAATGTCATTTTTCGAAATAACCAGGCAATTTCACACCAGAATGGTACATTCTCAATACCGGGGTTTTTTGTTGCTTATACTGCAAATTTACCAAAAAAAATTAAAATTAAAAAAAAAGTACGTCATCTTTTTCACAAATGTACGTCAGAGATTGTTTTCATGTGAAAACAAAAAATACACGCTACACTACACACAATAAGTAGTACACACCTCACAGCCTATTTTAAATTAGATATCAACAACTCTCCACATTTTTTGTCTTTCTTTTCTTTTTTTATTAAGATTTCAGACCATATTTTCATGTGCTTATACTCAATATTAAATTTTTAAATTTTAATGATAGCAGCTTTTTGGTATTTAGCTTTAAAAATTGAGAAAAATATCCAAAATTCACTAGTACGAATTAACTAAGTTCAATATAAATGTCATTCATTAATGAAAAAAATGCTGAAAATAATTTTGTTAAATGGTTTTGTTTCTTTTCCCCTCTAAAAAATGTGCATGATTTTTATGTTTTCTTTTTAGGAATAAAATATAAGATTTGAATAAATTAGATACCACTGAACACTCTGAAAAAGGAAAACGAATAATTAATTGGTAAGGTTGCAAAATGTATGAAAATTATGTATAAGACTGGATAACACAGATTATTAATAATTATCAAAATTTATATATTTTTTTTACTCAACAATGCTAGAGGGAAAAAGATTTTTGTAGTTATTTGATCCTTCCATTTTTATCTAAAAAGTGTCAGAAAAAGTATCATCCTATTTTGAGAATGTTATAAAATAAAATAAGACATATCTCGGCTGATTTACAGGCAAATACTCAAGAGCGAGAACCGGATGTAAACGGGACAAAGCCCCGTCACAAAATGACCATTGTCTTTCTTCATAAATGTTCCCGAAAAATAAAATAATATTTAAAGCGCTCTATTTTTCGTCCAATAAAAATGCTTCCCTCCTAATTATACTCGCTTCGTTTTTCGAGCCTGTTAAGCCATAAAAAAACACTATAAAAGGGGTCACACGGAAGTTCAACGGCAGTCCACAGGTACCCAGGATAGAGACCTGTCACGTTCAGCTGCTCACAGCAGGGAGCGTCAACCACCGTCAACATGTGTGAACTACTATGAGAGATCGACCTAGATCCGAAACCGGCTTATGAACTTTACCACAAGGTAGCTGTCCCAAACCCACACGTTCCTGTTGAAATAAACCACGTAAATCTATTTCTGCTGTTGTCGTATTTCCTTCTTACAACCATACGCTTGTCAATATCACTGGTGTCAGAAGCGTACAGCAAGAGAAATATGACCGACTACACGAGCTTCACCCGAGCAGAACTATTTACTCTCATCAAGGAACAGAAAACACTTCTATTCAACTTGAAAACCGGACCAACACAGCCTTCCGAAGCCACGATACAGGAAATTCAAGCCGACATAAACGACATGCTGACTGCCCTAAAATCAACTGCTTCAACATCTCCCACCGCTCAAACAAACGGCGATTACAGCTTAATTATGCGCCAACAAACTATACGCGACACATTGAAGCTAGAGAAAACTTTTCACCCTGGACACGACGTGAACCGATTCATCACGGCCCTAAACAAAGCATACACAATCCACGTCACGCCAGAACTCAGCACCTATCCCAACCTGGAATGCGAATTCGTCAAGTCTGCTAAAGATTTACTGGACCAAAGTATCTTTCAGCAGATGGTTGACTCAAAAAAGGACGTATCCACCTTCGAACAACTGAATGAATACTTATTAGGAGCCCACGGAAGCCAGATGACTAACTTCCAACACCTCAGTCAAGCCTGGGACCTGGAACGGCGAGCCGGCGAAAAATTAACAGACTTCGCGGGTCGACTCGAAAACACCCTTAGAGAGGCAGCCATCCACATAAACAAATACAAAAAAGACAAAAATACAGACTTAACAGTCGATGGACTTATTTCCATCATCGGCGCTATGCTAATGAGCGAAAAGGTGAAAATTTGGAACTCAAATCTCTACCCACATTTCGTCAAGACAATGAACAACCACTATTCAGCAATTGGCATAGCCTCCGAAGCTCAAATATACCTTGATCGCGGTGTAAAATCCAACGACACAACTTCGCACGACACTGTGTATTTCACACCGAAACCACAGCGGTCAAACCAAAGAAACGCGCCACTCCGACCCAGCAGGCAACCAAACCCACACAGACGGGCCTCACCAAGCCTCCCGAACATGGCCACCATCCGACACGCAGAAACCATCAGCACACACCACGAATCAGCGTATGCAAGAACTACCTCAGAGGTCGCCCCTGCCACCATGGACGCAACTGTGTATATCGCCATCCACCTCGCACTCGGGCACAGGCCCATATCGCCGCAACGAATGACAATATATAAGCCATAAATGATGTGGAACAGGATTTTCGTTTTGGGCAGGACGAGATGTGATGCCTCGTTCGCCATGCCCCTACGTCAGCCATCACACCTTCAACTTTCAAGGACTCGCTCACCATTCACCGCTCGTCCAGTCCACCTTCGTCGTATTTCCTTCTTGCAACCATACGCTTGTCTATAACAAGAACCTTCATTGGTCAAAGCGTTTGATTGCTAGGGGAAATTAGGGATTGATCTCCCCTGATTGGGTCGACTTGGTGATAGGATGTATTATGTTGAAAGACTCGAAACTCCCTAATAAACCAAAAATGATAAAGAGTTGGGTGAAGCACCGGATGACTGTTTGCGACGACATATCAGGACAAGCAAAGGCAAATGAGAAGCGAGAATATTCGTCTATTTTTGTAAATAAAAACCGGTTACGCAAGGAAGATGGCAGGGGTCCTTTGAAGCCAACGCTGAGCCTCTCAAAAGGCATGGTTGCCTTTATTAGATGCAGAGCGTCAGGTCGATAAAATCGACGTTTTGCCTTTGACACATACAGGGAAAGCAGTAGGATACTTCCCTAGCGCTTCGGACCTGTGCTGGGGGTATCAAGGCTACGACTAGCTTGGACCGGCTCGGGTCTGGACCAACTATGACAAGCCAAGACCACTCGTTAAAAACCGACCTTGTGTCCCAACTTGACTTAGTGGGATGGGGGGTCAAGTAAATATCTACAGGGCAAGCAGTAGATACTCTCTTCACATCCTCCATAGAGAAAGGAAGGTTCTTCATCCTAACAAAACGCATCATTCGCGTAGTTGTGTAATTTCTCTAGGGTGTCCAAACTTACAGCTGAACAATAAGCTCTGGATAATGTATCTGCAGTAACATTATCTCTCCCCAAGCGGTATTTAATATCGAAGCTGTAGCCTAGACCTTTTGGATTTTATCATTTTTTTATTTTTTCAGCCTGTTTCGAATCAAGCATGAATGGCACTAATCTCTGAATTAAAGTGAAGTGTCATCCTGTTAAGTAGTGCGTCCATCTATGTAAGGACTCTACGATAGCTTGGGCTTCCTTTTCTGAAGAGTGTTTATGTTCACTAATACTCGATGTTCTTGAAAAGAAAGCTACGTGTCTACCTGATTAATTCAATGGTGAATCTGTTAACTGTCTGAGAATAATCGACCACCATCCTCTTTTTATGTCGTTCGTTAGTGGTCACTACGACCCGGGGTGGCCAAGAAGTGCTGGGCTCAATAATTCCTTCTGAAAGTAGTCTATTTACTTTAGCAATAATGAATTCTTTATCTTGCTTACTGTACTTTCTAGACTTAAAATAGCTATTGGTTTGCAATTCTCAGCAAGATTAGCAGAGTCGGGGAGGAGGAATAGAAAAGGTAGTCATTTCGCACACATTTATTAATAGAACATTAGTAGAAAAATGAATACAAAAGCTTATGAAATAAAGTTAGATATCCTTTTTATTTAAATCTTTGGGTAAAACTTTAGACAATAAAGAGATCAGTTTCTTTACGTAAATCACTTAAGTACCAAGCTACAGTTGACATATTTGCTTTACTTTACTATCATCAGAAATCTTTAAAAACTACACTTTTCTGCCTGGCACTGGATATACTTGCCATAATTGGTGTCTGAAAATAATAAATATCGGTTAAAATTTAAATTTTTCACTGTTAGAGAAAAATGTTTCTAGTTTTCTCGTGTATAATTTATAGAGATTCAACTTTGGTATTAATTGTAAAATAAAAAATGTCTATTTTTTGTTCGTCTTATTTTAAGTTTTAACAAGCAAAGGCACCCTCTAAATATTAGGCAATCTCCTTAAAATTTTAGTGGCATTTATTCAATGAATGGAACAAATTTATGGGTGTCAATTCAATTTCAGCATGCACTTCAAAAATAAGAGACACTATTGCAATAATAATACTCTAAGCAGGAAGTCATCGTCCTGTGTATTGTGTTTTAACCTCATGCATATATCTTTTGATAAAGTTCAAGTTGTATCTAACCCAACCTGACAGTGAATAAAATAAATGCTAATTTTAAATTTGCTTACAGACGTTTAATAATAATTAAATTAAATATAGATTATTACAGCAACTAAAATAAATAATAAAACTTCTTATCTAAAAAAATTTAAAACTAATAAGTTTTACTGTCTAAAATAATTTTCTCACAATTAAAAAGGAAAGCTTATAAAATTGTCTTAAAGCCCAGCGGAGCAACATCATGAATTCATTTTTTTGTGTTTAACATAATTTAGATTATAATTGTTAAATTAGTAATTTAAGTGGTTGAATTAACAATGTTTAAAAAGAAATCAAAAATTCATTTCGAACTGAAACAGACTTTAAACTAGGGAACTTTATGGAAAGTTCAAGAACTGATTAGAAATTTTCACATTTTTTTTTATTTAATTTATACCATAGGTGTTATTATGATCTATTGATACTGATAGTTTAAAACAAATCAAATATTTATCTTTTTATCATTATCGTAAATAAAGCAGCAAAGATGAGAACAACAGTCCCAACAATATTTGTTATATATTTGTTTGTGTGTGTGTGTAAATAATGCACTCGTGGGGATGCCCCGCATTGATTGGAAGATCTCTGAATAATAGTTTATTGACAATTTATTGATATTTTGCGGAAAATAATTTTTTATTCAATCTTTAAAAAATAAACTTCATTATTTTTTGGTTTGTTACAAAATAACTAAAATTTAGGAAAATACCACACTACCAATACTACATTCGGGAAGGGGTCTCGGTGGGGCTGAGCATCCCCGTATTTTTATTCAAAACGACACTTTATTTTTCGAATTAAATATTGACATAAATACTCTGTTAATGTTTTCAAACAAATCAAATTGATTTCATTTTTATCTAAGTTCATTAACCTTTTTCAAATTATTAATAAAAAAGTAAATAAACTTAAATTAAGATATATTTAATTTTATCAAGCAAAAACTATAGCGAATCTTAATTCTTTAAAAGAAGAATTTTTACTGTTTATTTTAGAGGGGGATTTTAGATTTTTTTAAGTAAATAATGTTTTACTTTTAAACGTTACATTATTAGTGATTATTTTCTTTTTAACGAAAGTGACAGAAGCAAATTTTCTCCGGAAATGAATTTATTGACTAATTTTGAAAGAGTAGAAGTAAGATACATTGACATCGAGGATTTAGTTTTGAAAATCAATTATGTTTAAAAATTTCAAGTTATATTTGTATTTGAAAAGAAAAAAAAAAACTTTATTTTATTAGAAATTAGAAGAGACAGACATGAGTTTCGGTCTGTCGCGGCAGGACACTTCGACATTGACCTTTTTGATCGTGTTCCCTACAAGCTGTGTAATTTAGTCTCATTTCATTTTAGAATTGAGCTAATTAGTTTTAGTTTTGTGTTACGAACCTAGTCACAACACACCTCTGAAGCATTTTTAGACCTTCGTTTTTTCGTAGGAAATCTCAACTTATTTTTTAGAGAGATTTTTATTATTTTGTGTGACCTGTGGCTTTTGTTTGTCCCCCTTAATATAACACAGCGACTTCTCGCCGAATACAGGGGTCATTAAATTTTTATAGCATGGGGCGCGTTTCGTAGGTTCCCCTTGAGAAGATGTGGTATTATAGTGTATGGAGGGTTGATTGGTGACAGACGAGTGTTTATGGTGAATGGGCAAATTGTAATGAGTGAATGGGTCGTGAATCGGGTTAGTTAGGTATAAGATCGTTAGTGAAGACCAGCCTCAACCCTTCCCCATTTTTCGGCCTTGTGCCATAATTATATTTTTATGCAATAAATATCGGCCAGGACGCCTACCCGGGTTACGTATTAAGTTACGCTCCCATTATTTTTATTTATTTATTTTTTTTGTCTGCCAACTGGACGCGAGTTGGGTCTTTCTTTCTAGTTTTACTTCTGTCTTTATTTAGGCTTCCTGCGACTCTCAGCATTCTGTCCCCATTTGTTGCCTGCAGATTGTCTATGACCTTTCCCCGTACACTACGGCTATAATTACTATAGGTAGTTTCGATATCGGACTCGACTAGCAGATACGCAACGCCAACACCTGACATTCTGTATGCCCAACATCATCGCAACGCCAGTTTCCCGGCACTGACCAGATACCGTCGCCGATACCAGTCCGAAGCCTGACCAGCAGCAGTCATCTGCGACAACAAGCAGCGATCATCTGCAACAACCAACCTTCCCTATATACTATCGGTTGTAATTACTACGGGAGGTTTCAACACCGACCTCAACTCCCAACTGTTGACACGACCGGAACGTCTGCATCTCAACTTCCAACCGTCGACCTCACCGGAACGTCTGCACCTCATCTCCAACTGTCGTCACGACCAGTCCGGCCACCTTTCTATTACTAGACCAATCTAACCTATGGCTTCTGCTTTGTAAATAAACTTAGCATTAATCATACATATCCTCGTTCTGTTGTCCATTTTGTTTCACCTTCTTGTCAGATTTCACATCTTTAATTCGAAAATGTTAGCGGGCCTCTTGTGGCCTCATACCGATACAGGGCGCTCGAACCGTTTTCATATCGCGCCCCACTCCAAGGGGGTCCGCTACAAGTCCTCTTAGTCATGTTGAATTTTTGTTTTACAAATTTAACTATATTATATTTAAATTAATTTTCGACTAAAATAAGTCTCGCCTTATTTTTGTACTTTAATAAACTTTAATTTAAAATTATTTACATTTTAAGTTAGTTACAATCCAAAAAAAACAATGAAGTTTATTTTTCAAAGATGGAATAAAAAAAGTCAATCCCTACAACGTAAACATAAAAATGTGCGTATTTAAAGTACACCTGTTATTAAAAATAGGTAATAAAAACATTGCGATTAAGAAATATTGAAAAAGATGACTTAACATGTTCCAGTCCATGAAATATCTGATTTTAAAGCTACTGAAAATTCCCCCCTCCCCAAATACCTATGGGAATTTATTCTATTGTGTTTGTACAATTTTTGTTTTGAATATTTGATATTTTTCTTCTTTTAAATTTACTTTCTGTTTCAGAGTTCATTTTTATAAAGTTATGCTGGTAAATTTGCTTTTTAATCCTGTTAAAATTTTGCGAAATCGTCATATTTCCGTGTAAATGTACATGCTGAACTCGAATTAACAATTAAATTATAATAAAACCTACCGTTTTGGAGTTATCGACAAGAAAATATCGTATTAGTTGCAGTCATTCATCCGCCATTACAGGTATTGTTTTTAGTACATTCACTTCGGAGCACATCAAGACGCGCAATCATAATTTTTGGCCTATTTACTACTCTTACTTGTCAAAATTACTGCGCATTATCGTAAAGCAATGACAAGATATAGGGTTAAGTTATGATTGCGCGACGGAAGTGATCTGCAGTGAATCTAATTACACAAAGCCTGTAATAGCAGACGAATGACTGCGAGTGAGTCCGAATTTTTCTTGTCGATAACTCCAGAATGGTAGGATTTTTATTATTATTATCTATATATTAATACGCTTGTACCTCCCTACCGTCCGTGTGTGTGTATCACGCTTTTTGTTTCATTAAAGCCAAAAATGGAGTAAAGCTCTTGTAGAGGACCACGTCGGTGATGTTGTTGAGTAGAAGTAGATGAAACATGTGGGTAGAAATTTCCTGCTAGCCGGTCCAACTACATGAGAAAGCTGGACTTTAATAAAGGCAAAGAAAACAAACACAAGACCGATAAATATATGTAAACAAATATGTGTATTAATAACAAGAAAGGTTACAAGTTACACGGACAGTTACATGGACAGAGTGTGTGTGGTGAATATTATGTGTGTGTGTGTGTCTGTTGTGTTGTGGTGAGTGCGCGTACGTACGTACGTGTATTGTTCTTAGCGTGTTCCCAGCATTTGGGAAACGCTGTATATGTGAGCGTTCACATCTGCGAGGTGGTAAGGCTGAAAGCCTGAGGTAAAAGAGAATGTATAGTTTGGGATTCTTGAATGACGAAGAAGTTCGTAGAAGATATTGAACGGGAAAGATTTGTCGTCTCGATTAGCGAGACGGTAATTAGTAGTCGTCACATTTTTAAGCTTGAGTAAGCAGTCGAAAAATGGTCTGTTGCTGATCTGCCCAGGTCGGCCTCTGCGTGGTCACACGTGCTTTGGGTTCTTTTTAAGAGGTCATGATCACGTGGGGTCGCTCCAGAGCGATTTTGCGCCAAAACTTAGAAGTGCACGTGCGGGCGACTTGATTGGTAGAAATGAACCAATCAGAGGGCTAGATTTACGAAGTTGGAATAGTGCACTACTCGAAAAAGGTAAGATTGGGCTAATAGACGAGCCCAATACTCTAATTAAAGTTGCATTATATTCCTGAAGAAATAAGCCGATTTTTTAATTTTACATTCAGTCAATGAGACACTTGAACTTGAATAGAGGCAATTCGTTTCCACAATCGCCATAATTGCGGAAACGAATAGCGTCTATTTTTAAATAAAAATCTAATATACACGTCACACGTGTTTGAAAAAAATCAAAAAAGTTACTACTCCTTCCTGGTCGACGAAACGGTCGTTAAGATCCGTTTCTAACGGACCTACCAAGACCGACACAATTTTGAAATATTTCACAGTTTCATGTCCATAAGGTTCAATAAAATCGATTTTATAAGAAGAAATCCTACAGAATTGTGTTTTGTTTTTAAAAAATTAGAAACTAAAGCGTAAAAACAAACCAGAGACAATTTGGGGACAAAGATCGAGGTTCAAAACAACAGTAAACGTTGATTTTATTTGACTGTTTTCCTTCAGGGGAAGTTGATTCGGTTGTATCGGCGAAACGAGTGTAGAGTTGATTGACGGCGGTAGCTGGTCGTCTTTTGATGGGATTTGTCGGCGACAACATTTGGTTGGTTGGTGAAATAAAATAATTGTCGGTGTTTTGATAAAACTTTCGCAACGATTCATAAATGATGACGAATTATAAATATGGCCGAGCCATGGTGAAAATTTTATATTTCCAAGGCCCCCAACCACGTAATTTGGATCGCGCCAAAGTGTAGCAGTGATTAATTACGAAAAAGCACAAGGCTTTGAGAAAGCGAATCATTTTTTAGTTGACACCTTCAAATCAGCTCTGAAAGGTAACATACAAAACTTTGAAACAAATATATTATTTAATTTCAAAAGCTTTAGTTGATTCTATTGTTTTTAAAATGTACAAATGGGTCTGATGGCAGAAAAACGTTTTCGGGGGCTAAATTTTTAATTATGTTATTTCTTATTTTATTTTATTCTTTTTACATTAAAATCGTCTAAATATTGTTCCTTTAACCAAAACATCTTATCCACACAACACTGCCATACACACACATAAATAATACCATTATCCACTAAAGGAAATTCTACTTAATCCCCATATATACAGCTACATTTTTTTTTTTTTGGTTTTGGTTCGTAGTAACATAAACAATTTGATCCCCAATGTTTGTGATATAAGATAATTTAAGTTTAAACAAAACTAATGTTATCAACGGTCCCCCTTAAAAATAAACATGGCAGAGATAAGAGTTCACTGGGCGAAAAATACTGCGGAAATTCCGAAATTACACATTTCAAAAAACGTAATATTCCAGTGCGTTAACCAAGAACTGCAAACTGTCACATCTAAATCAACACCGCTCTTAATGAACCAGCTTTTCTCACTACATTTTGGACGCAAAAAAGGTTTGTTTCAAAATATATTAAATAAATTTTATCAATTTCTAATTTTCTTAAATTATTTAAAAAAAGATATAAAATTGATTTTTAAAAAATGTTTTAGGAAGCACTTTAACTTTTGAGGTAAACAAAAGTTAAAAAATGATATTGACCATCGATTTTCTCACAATTTTGACTTGAATCTGCGAAACATACAAGATTTTAAGGTCAAGGTCGTTTTTTAAAATGTAAAAATGGCGGCCGCAAATTCATCAGATGGCGCCCTTTAATATTTAAAATGGAAATGAAATCATAAATTGGTTATTTATCGATTTATAGGCGTCTTTTTTTCTGCTATCTCATGTTCTACCATTGATTTTTAAGTGAGCAGTAAAGACGAAAAGTTACAGTTTAATTTTCATTTTACGTCCAAACTAGAGAACGGATCGAGACAATTTTTAAAAATATTTAATCGATCGAACCCTTGCGAATTGAACTGGGTGCGTGGCAAGTGCGGTCTATGTATTAATACGCTTCACACACACACACACACACACACACACACACACATATATATATATATATATATATATATATATATATATATATATCTTATCCCCTAAAAATTCGGTCTGCTTATGAAGAAATTAATTAGATTGCCCGCTGAAACTAAGACATATCTAAGCACTGACTTTGTAACGAGAATTATTCCATGGAATACTATCTTACACCTTCTGGAATGCCTCCCCATCGTCCTTAACTTAAAAGTTGGAGTAATTATTATGCCTCTTAGAAATCTCTCTGTAACTCAAGCTCAATGCAACGGAACTCGCTTGGAAGTGCTTCAGTTCTATAAGCATAGCATCGAAGCGTCAATTATAAGTAGATCTCACTCACAGACGAGAGTACTGATACCAAAAATCAAACATAAACCAAGGGTTCTGCATCGGACCCAGTTCCTGGTTCGTCTGTCCTGTTATATGACAATCAATAAAGCACAGGGCCGAACAGTCGATAGAATTGGCATACACTTGCCACAGCCATATTCAACAAGGGGTAATAATTTGAAAATAATTTGAGGCAACCCAATTTTTTAAAATTTAGCCGATTTTAATTAAATTTTCTGTACTTATTCACGAATTAATTTTATAATGAATAGCTTCCTTTTATTAAAAACAGTTAAAGTGTTTTTTGAAGTTTAATATAAAAATGTCAATACACATCACAGCGAACCTGGAACATAATGGCGACTAATATTTAATTTACCCAAACATACTAGTTACTAGTATGAGGGATACTAGTAACTAGTATCCCTCAACAAATTGTGACCACGGCACGTTGTGACTTTCTTCTGGATACAAAATACACATAAAACTATAAGCAAACATGACTATGAATCATTTAGACACTTTTCAAAACGGAGTACCAGTAAAGAAAAAAAATCGACTAACAGAGCCTCGGACATCAATCTTTGTATCTATCGTACCATGTGGACAGACACGTACAAAATATATTCTTACACCAAATCTATGATTAAACCCGACATAAAGAGCAAAATTACAAATTTCAAAGTGCCCAAGTACATCTACATGACATAATTACTCCCTGGACAAGATGTTCTCCAAGTCAGCAAATTTTTTGTAATATTCAACACGTTCGAACAAAAATTACTAATAGCATTACATCTACAACTGCGACTAATCCATTTTAACATTTTTGTTTCGGTCAGCAGAAGAGCGATGCTTTCTTTATCTCATAAAGCCATTGCTTTAACCCTTTCCTTCTCTCGGGCACAGTCACTCCTGACTTTTACTTACACCGGCAGAATTAACAAAATTTAAGCACGACTTGAACGACCACGTGGAAATTTTCGTCAAACACAGTAGTGCAACATTTAAATCCAACCTGACACACCACAGTGGAAATTTTTCACCAAAAGGAAGCATACGATTTATAAGTTTGAAGCACACAAAACGCGACTCATTTTCTTCAATTGCCCAAAAATTCAAAGAAACTTACGCAGACCACAGAAAATGATACCATACAAACACAGAATAAGTCATCTCCTTTTCATACTACACACCAAAACTACAGTCGTTCTCAGGCTTAACAGAAAAAGATATGATATTACGCATATATCCACACACAGACACTTCAGAGATTAACAAGAACGACTGAGACATCTACAAATATGATTTAATAATACCGCACTTCAGAGAAAATGGACAACAACACCAAATATCTTCAAAGGTTCTTATTAAACATGCTTCGACATTCAGTATCAATTTTACCAGCATCAGCTCAACAATTTTCAAAATCATGATGAAAAGACGCTTTCTAGCTTTTTAAAACATTAATCTGAAGAGAAAAATCAAAAGTATTTTGAGGGTAAAACAAACATTTTTTCGTTCAAAAAAAATGTCAAAATTTTCGTTAAAAATCTTGTTTTTTAGTCAACAAAAATTTTAACAGTAATCAGGTGATGAATGACGTATTGACGGATTACGTGAGGATAATTTATTCTACTCTCTCTCTCTCTCTAAATATTTATTTATCTATTATTTATCTATCCTCGTTATTTTTAAGGAAAACTTTCAGCTCTATTTTTTTTTACTCTCTTTCACCTTTTCAACGTTTAAATGCTTTATGGAAAATATATTATAAAAAATTAAAATTCTGACTGTTTAGAAATTCTAAATTTCACCCTGAAGACATCTAATTAAAACAAGATACGCATTTTTCGACATATTTAATCACAAACACATTTAAAATACAAATCCGACTTTCGAATATTATATTTATTGTAGGCATTTTCTCTTAAAATTAAACGTGTTTCAAAAATTAAAAGGCCTTTTTTATGAATAAACAATGTTAACTCAAATAATGCAAATTAATTTTATTCTTGCTGGTCTTTAGTACTTTATAATTACAAATTATAAACCAAAAAATTAGATTTCTTAATTAAGCGGGTCTAAAAGTTGGTCAAAATGATAAATTTATAACGATAAGAAAAAAGATATTTAAACAAAAAGAATGCGGAGATTTTAAAAAATTTTAAATAAATTAAAAAAAACATGAAACCGTAAAAATCTTTTATAATTAAAAACTAAATCATAATTGTATTAAAACAAGTATTTAACGTTAAATACAGAACAAACTCAAACCATTGACGTTTTTAGATATCGTATTTCCGGTCTTCCGTAGATTTGATATGCAGCTTTATTATTGATACAAATTATATTTTTTTATATTTCTGGTGTTCGTTATTTTGTATCAATTTGGAAATTATAATCTGTAAATATATATCTACTGAAAACAACATTTTAAATTTCGTCGCAAACATTTGTCCCAATTTTTGAAGAATTAATAACATTTAATATTTAAATAATAAAATATTTAAAAATAACAAATAATTGTTTTAAAATTCATTTTTCATCGAAATATTTTTGCTTTCAGACAATATTGTTCGTGTTCATTAAAAAAATAAAACACAATTAAAAACTCTTGAAATTTCTTAATTTTTTTCGTTTTATTGAAAATTGTATGTTAAGGAAATTCAGTTCCGATTTTCAGTTCCGGTGGTCCAACTAAAAAAAATTCAAAAAAAAAAAAACATGACACGGTTTCCTCAAAATTTTTTTAACTAATATAATCACTAATCTTTTCAAAATTGAACTCAAATAGTTTTATTCAATTAGTTATGCAATGGAAATTTAATTACAAGCATGAAAAAAATTTTGCCAACTTTAAAAAAGGAAAACATATTTATTCGGCATTTCCATCAAAAATTCTTTAAAATTTTATATGAACATTTTTAGCGAGTTCCGCTTTGGACATGAATAAAAATATTTCATTAGTCAAAATTTAGAATGTCCTAAAAGGGAAAATTTTTAAAAAATAATTAAAAAATAATTTGTTCTTTCATCTTAATAAAATATAAACCTTTAGACGTTTTGTTTTTTTTCGTCAAATTTCATATTTTCTGTTTTTTTTGCGATCTCAAATATAAATTTTACCAGGTCATAATTTTCCAAATCAAAGCCTTTTCTAAATTTTAAATTTTTTATCGCAAAAGGAAATAAAAAAGTGCCAAAACAAACGTTCAACAAAAACAACTGAATGTTTTAAAAACAACCACAAAATTTTAACAGTCAAAAGCGCTAACATCTCTCTCTCTTAGGTATCACACTATCTATTTCCAGAACGTGCTACATTCTGACTCACCAGAAATTCTACAGCACCCTGATGACAGTTTAATGAACACATTCGTCGACATACACAAAATTACATCAGACTTTTTCTTTTCATCCTTCGAATCTACATCACAGAACTTCATAGACATATTTTCAAAATAACATTCTCTCAATCTGAAGGAGGTCCTGAGGGTTCCCTTCTTACTACTATTTTTTGTTTGCTTTAAAACACCTGGTCTGGGGTATTTAAGCCTATTCCATTAATCATATTCTCTCTCTTCCTCTTGTTTCTAGAAAAATGGTGTCGAAAAAAATGCTGCCGATGTGGTCATTCGCTTCATTGGTCCATTGTTGAATTTTGAACTTTTTCATAAATGCACATCACACACGTCTATGACACACGTTTGTTTCCGAAGCACAAATAAACACAAACAAGCACATTCTTAGTATAGACTAGTTTTAATGGTTTTCTTTCATTACAATTGTGTACACATGTAATTTCTTTTTTATTAATAACAACCATTTCTGAAATTTTCATTGTTTTCCTGATACTTTTCTTTTAAATGTTCGGAAATACCCAGGAATATTTAATATAAAATGTCTAATGGAAGAAATACAACTGAAAAGAAAAATGGCGACTAACTAAAGACTCAAACATACTCGTTTCCTGCAACAAAAAGAAAAATGTATTAATAAAAAATTATAAAATTATATTTTTATGCTTGACTTTAATTTTCAAACTGTCCAATTTTAATAATCATTTTAATCAATATCTGATAATATTTTTTTCCTTTAAATTTATATAATAAATAATTTAAAAGTAATAATTTTTAAAACATTCAAAATATATACTACATTTTTATGAATAAAAAATCGTCAACATTTAAAAAATAACTTTAATCCTAAATAAAAAATACATTATTATTAAACATATTATCTTGAAGAAATTATCTGTTTTAATCAAATGAATCGTTTAAGGAAAATAAAAAAATGATTTAATAAATGTTATAAAACCCATAGTTTTTTTTAATAAAGAAAATATCGATTTCCATTGTATTATTACTTTTCTTATTTCAATTATGAACTTTCTTTAATTAATTATATCGCTGTAATATAAAATATCTGTTTCATTGTCTTATTTTTCTCATTTTTAAGATTCAATTTCAATGTTTATTGCATTTTTTTACGCACAACATTTGTCGTGATAGGAACAAATAAATCACTAAATAACCTAATGGCAAAAACTAGAAATATGAAACCAAAATTTAGATAATTAATAAAAAAAAAAAAAGTTAATAAAACAAATTTATAGATAAGAATGATTTTATAAACAAAAAAAAAATGGTGAAATTCTAAAAAAATAGTTAAATAAATATTAAAAAAAAAAAACATGATGAACCGTAACAGGCGTTTTTGCTGCCAATTGAAACAGAAATCAAATTTTGATTCACCTTCGGTGACAAACAAGAAGTAGATTCTATTTTTATCAGAGCTCACTAAATATTGAATTATATTATTATACTATATATTTATATATATAATATATAAATATAATATATGTTTGGAAATGTTAACGTATCAACAGAACAAACTCGCAACACATTACTTCGTAGATAATGTATTTATTTATCATACGTCTATACCCTCTTTTTGGGTTATCGGCGACCATTTGTTGTTGGGTTTCTGAGTTCTGCTCCATTATCAATAAAGTTGCAGAGAGAATATATAACGGCTGCTTTTGTCATGTTTTTCGTACATCAATATAATCACTTGTGGAGGATCAATAATACTTATTGATTTATGGAAGACAGAGGGTTATGTTGATGGTAAAACTCATTTAAAGTAGTAGCAGTGTTTACCAATTGTTTCACTTCTGTCTTAAATAAAACACTCTTAATCCAACGTACATATTTCCAGAAAATAACAACTAATGATGATGAAGCAAAGCATTTAAACAAGCGAATTTAAAATGAAAACTAAAGATAAACATTTATTTATCAACAAATAACAATTTATTTGGAAATTATATACATTTCTGTTTTGAATATAAGACCCTTGAACAAAAGTTTTAGCATCCCATTTATTTTTTTTACCAATCCCATTTTTGTTGTAAAATGTTGATCACAGAGCTTATCCAGCTTCATACATATGTTGAGAAAATCTTAAATTCTTATTGGTCACTTAATTTTTTAAATCATGTCCGAATATCAAATCGATTTCTTTAAAAATGGAAAAGATTCTTATCAATTTTACATATTTTCAGAAAAACTCAACTTGAAATTGGTCATTTAATATTTGAATCATGTTCCAATAACATCGACCTAGTTGACCTTACAAAAATAATTCCGAAAAAATTAAAATATTTTGCGTTAAATATAAATTTTGAGGTCATATCAACTAAATCCTCTACAAATGACTAATTTCTTAATTTTAAAAGGAATAAAAATAAAAGGGCCTCCCAAAATAAAATATATACACACATTTGAGATGTTTTTGAATGCACACTTGAAAGGTCTAGGATTACAGAATAAGGACAATCTGAAAGATTACAATTAATTCCTTTTGTTTTCGAGAAAGCTACGGAAATAGCCAGGAGCAGTGAGTAAATAAAATCTCAAATGGAAGAAATACAATGTCGACGAACTAAAGACCCAGAGAAACCCAGTCCAGCAATTGATTGGCGCCGGTGTTTCCATTCATTGTCTTAAGTTTATTAACTTAAATAAACAAAAAATACTTATTGAAGTATAACCCAAACTAAAATAAATACATAAAATAAAAATATTTAGTCAAATAGTAATTAAAAAAAGTAAAACTTACTTTGAAATTTTGAAGGAATGATTTGCAAAAACGTAAACGATGAAACAGAACTGAATAATGAAAGTCAAAGAATTGCAGAGTGACAGACAATTCTTAAGTCACGTGACCTTTTAAAGGATAATATCATTTATGGCTTACCATAGAAATTAGGAAGGTTTTCTACACTATTTTTTTAAAATTTTAATTCTTTTAAAAATACTGGATACAAACGACTGTTAAGAGATTTTCAATTTTTGATTCGTAAATGTAGTTTTCACTTAACAATATCATCTAACCGCCGCCTTGAACTAATGCAGAATTTTAAACGAATTTTTAATATTATAAATTATTTAATAAAATTTAAAAAATGAAAACAATTCTTGTAAAAATTAATTATTCATTGAAAAAAATTTCTTCTTAAGACAATAGTTTCTTTAATAAATCTTATTTATAAAAGCAATTATAAGTTTTTCTAATTAAATAAGTTTTATTGCATTTTTCATTTTACAATTCAGAGCAGATTTGCAGTGAATGGGGTAACTGTTTTACAAAAAAAAAAAAAAAAATTGATGATTTACATTTTACATTCTCCAAGGAGTCCTGCTCCTAAATAACTTATAAAACAAAATCCCCGCCCTAAAAATTAAATTTTAGCGTTCTACTTCAATTTTTGATTTTTTTCTCGACAAATTTTATTGGTTGAAAAATACTGCAATGCATTTGCTATATCTTCTTCAAAATGAAAACTTTTGTTCAGAAAAGTGGATCACACAGACCTTGCTATTTTTCTGATTGCTGATTGGTTAAATAATAATAATACGTCTAACGCCCACGCAAGCAGGATTTATCGCCAATAGAGCAATCTAGAGCCTGTCATATGACCAAAAACTAAAGAGAGCGCGAACGTATTCCATCAATGAGACCTTTTTGAAAGGAACAATCGGATTTCCTTCGCGAGTGTCGATCGGCCTTGATGATCATTCCTCAGTTCAGTGACCTTTACCGGTCCAGGAGAATCTTCGGGAGGGGGCCGCAAAGGATCCGCCACGTGAGCAGCTCGGCTTGTCGGAGGAGGAGTTTCTCTTCTTCTGGTCTTGGACGCCAGCAGCGGATTACCTCAGCAACCCTGAGTTTTCGCTTACCTGGCGACTGGTTCGGAATACGCTATCTCTCAATGACATGGCCTTCATTAGCGGATTTGCTCGACTGTGAGCAATACGACCTTGGCACAGAAGAAACGGCTTCGCACGCCTTCTACCATTGTCCTCGGGTCCACCCCCTATGGGACCGTGTCGGCGAGTTGACGGCTCGTCTCGCTCCCGAAAAGCTTGTGCTCATTGATCATGCATACGCGTGTGGCAATGTGTCGCCACCGTATTCTGGGGTGAAACGAATGCTGTTTCTATCGCTGCTGGCCTCGCGACAGAAGGAAGTCTTGCGAGGCAACTGTCTTTCTCATCAGGATCTTATCTTATTCTTTGAGCTTCAGTTCAAGATGAAGATTAGAACTGATAGAAAACGCCAGGTTTCGACAGACTTTAGCGAAAGATGGTTGACTGAGGCGAGCTTGTTTTGTGTGAATGGGGCTAGCCTTGATTTTCTTTTTTAGGTCTACCTAATTCAAATCGGGTGCCCTTCTCCGGTCAGGCTAGACAAGCTTTGTGTACCTAGTTAATGTGAATAAGTGTTGTTCCCGACCTGCTCCCGGCTACATCTTTGGTTATGATCCAAGTTGAGATTCCCAACCTCCCCAGTTTGTCTTTGGCCTCCTTTCCATTGTGTCAGCTTTATTTATTCCCCATGTCCGTATATATTTTCTTCTTTTCTCATTCCCTTAGCGAGAGAGCCTCTTGATTCTGTCGTAGGGCAGAATACAGCGGCCTCTCTTTGAGGGCTGGACGAGTCCAGCTAACATCAGTTATCTTTAATTTAATTTGTTTGTTTTGATATTTTAGTTTGATTTTTTAGGTTCATCCCCTCCTATCTCATTTTATATCATGTATAATTTTTTATGTATAGTATTTTTTAATCATGAAATGAAATTTTTATGGCATGGGGTTCGTTTTGAAGACCAAAGAGCATGCGGTATTATGGTATGTGGAGGATTAATTGGCGATGGATGTGTTTTTGTGGTGAATGTGTCAATTGTGAAGAATGAATGGGCCGTGAATCGGATTAGCTAGGTATAGGATAGTAAGTGACGACTCAACCTCATTCTCCTCTATTCAGCCTTGTGCCACACTTGTGTATTTAACGCAATAAATCTTGAAACCTTTTTAAAAGTCAACAAGATACGTCACCGCCACGATAGTAACATTTTTCCAGCTTTTGCAAATTTTCACCAGCAAAGAAAATACTTAAAAAAACCTTCTGTAGCTACAAGTTTGTATCAAACATATTTTCAGCTTTTCAGGATTTACTTCAAAGAAACTTTTTCACTCATTTTTATTCAACAGAATTTAACATTTTGTTAAGTGAACATTTTTATTTCAAGAAGTGCAAAAACTAAACTTCATTTTAAAACCTTTATTTGATGATTTAAAGTTCCTTTTTCGTCAAGCAAAATTTCATAGCTTTCGTGTCAAACAAAACTTTTAAACTTGCAACTATTTGGCAAAGAACATTTCTTGTTAAAACTAAATTTATTTCACAAACAAACTCATTTTCATTGTAGCGTACTAATTTCTACAAGGAATTTCTGTGAACGAAGTAAATAGGCCCAAATTGTATACGTCCACCAACAAAATTCAGCACTGAATTACTTAGCCGGTAATGGCTGACGAAAGACCAGGAAAAAGTCCGTTTTTTTTTCGGGTCGTTAACATCCAAAAAGGGAGGTTTCTTCAATGTCTAATTGTTGATTTGAGTTCAGCATATACATTTGCACGGAAATAAGACTATTTTGGAAAAATTTGAAGGGATATTAGCGCTCGGGTGTTAAAATAAAAAATTTACTACTTTTATTTTTTACCGACGATAAATAATTGATTACTTGGAAAATTTAGAAAATGGGATAAGTTTTTTTTTCTTTCTTGAAGAATATTGGAACAAATCGCAATTATTAAACGTTTTTTTTAAAGTTTTATAAACTTACAAATTCTTCCACGTGGAAAACAACTGGGAAGAAGAAAACAATTTTAGAATTAAAAACAAACCCCAAAACCAGAATTACACTGTCAAAGTAAAATTCAAGTATCGAGCTTAAGTGGTACCCATAAAAAAATGAAACAATAGAGATATTTTCGTGCTGTTTAAAAACGTCCGTAACTAATTCGAAGAAAGATAAAGATTAAAAACGTAAACTTTTCTTTTTAAAGTTCTTTTTGGATTACATTTTTATTTTTTTAATAAAATTTTATAAAATACAGTCATTTTAAATTTTAAAAAAGTTCAAGTTCAACACAAAGTAAGGAATAAATGTAAAATCTAAATAACATGTTTGAAGATAAACAGTATTCATGATGATGGAGAGTTTTGTGAAGCCAATATTTTAGATTTGTTTATGATTGATGTTCTGAAAATTCCTGTTCTGTTGTAATGTTAAAGGAACGACATAAAAAGTATTAATTAAAAAAAGTATTAAGTTAAATGTTGGTTTCTTGAAAGCTGCGGCTATTGAGTGAAAATCAGTTATCAAGACTAAAATAGCAAGAATTGTAACATTATGCCCCGTTGATAGAAAAGGTTTTAGTGTTATTCTATTTGTTTGCATCTGTTCATTTTTATGATACGAATTGAAAAGAAAAAAAAGAAGAAAAAAAAAGCTGTGACGCGCGGAAAATGCTCTACACTTTTAGTTCTTGATATGTGTCAGCGTATAGGTTAGTCATTAATTCTAGTGTGTGTGTGTGTGTGTGTGTGTGTGTGTGTGGTTTCATGACTCTTTGTCCAAGTTTAAAGTGAAACAAAATGCAGATCTTAAAGTAAGTTTGGTTCTCACGTGCTGCTGAAATCTTGTGACAGAAAATGCTTATTTTTTTTAGACAGAAAATACTTTTAGACAGAAAATACTTATTTTTAATATAATCTGTTCTTATCAATTCACTTAAACAATTCTTCACCATATTTTAGATAGATAAAAAAAGAACTGAGCTCATTGATTCTCACTGCCTGCCCACTATTGTTGCTTTTCTTAGATTAAATCTGAGTCGTTAATGTTATGATAATATTAATTGTTCTCCTCGATTATTATATTACTGATACTTGCAACCCTATCCGATTATTAAAATATTCTACTATCGTAATTTGAAACTGATTTATCAAAAGTTATAAACGTTTTGACCAGTAAGGATAAATAAGAAACAACCAACCATTTTTACGGTTCATTTGAGCTGACACACTTACATTAGATCTAGTGGGAATATAATTCTAGGCAGTAGAATATTTTGTGTTGTTTAGAATGTCCGTAGAGGTTGGTGGTGGTTTCTTGAGCTGATCACATACTTCAACTTGATCTGTCCCATTTGTTTTCATTTTTCAAATATTACAGTGATATTACCATGTCTACAATAATTTCCGTTTCAGTTTGTGCATACCACTGCTCTGTATCAATGAGAGCTTTTCTTGAGTAAGCCACAGGTTTTTCTTTTTGTATCAGGGTTGCGTCAAGCTCATGCATTACATTGAATTACGAAGTGGTTCACTTGGATTGTAGAAATTGATTACTGGTGCTTTTGTAACAAGTTGCTTCATTTCTGCGAACCCTGTGTCATGTATACGATACCATATACGATACAGAGTCGCTGCAGAAATCTTGCAAGTCGCTGAAGTAGGTGGTTACAACTTGTTGGCTGCATCAATTTTATCAGGATCTAGTAGTAGACTTAATGAAGTCTTCGCATTAAACTTAATGAAGTACTTCGCATTCGTTTAACCCTGGCAACGTATCATCTATGGTTGGTAAATGGTAGTGTTCGCGCTTCAGTGCTTTTTTCATTCTTTTTTTTTGAATCGTTGACACTTTCGTCAACCTGTAGATGCACTTGCCGAGGTCATGATCCCAGTTCACCACTGGGGATATCCGAATAGTCGGTTAATGTTGGTTCCGACTCTGATAGTGAGTGAACATTAATAATATTGTGATAATATACAATTATTAAATTCATCTGTTCAATTGCACGCTTCTCTCGCAATGTGATTAATTTCTCATCGACTGCAGTGAATTCGACCAAATGTTTTTTTCATTTTCTTTGCGTTACGCAGCGCGATCCGACACTTACCGATGGACGCTAGTTCAGTCTCATTTCATATTTTGTACTTTATTGGTTGGACGTTGCAGATCAGCATCGCACACTTATTTCTGCAGGATTACATTAACAGTAGCTCTACAGTTCACTTGAATCTTCACCTTGTTTTTATCGAACATCATGTTCGTTTAGATTAATTTGCTTGACTCTGCTCTCTCTCTCTCTCTCTCTCTCTCTCTCTCTCTCTCTCTCAAGTTCACACATAACACATATTCGGTGTCAATAGAAGAATCTGGTAACACACAGCTAGTCTTGTGTTTTGATTTAAAAAAAAAAAAAACTAGGATGCGTCTTCGAGCATTTGAGTGCAAAATAATCTATGTTCTTACAAAGTCTATATTTTTGGCCCCAAACAGGACATTTTTTTTTTCGTTTTTCGAGCGTCTTACCACAGAAATTACACTCGATTTGCTTACGGAATTTCAATTTGGAACTTTGATTTTAGACTTCGTTTATTTATTATGTATCA